>CM052441.1:103260460-103286427 GCA_028533085.1 Varecia variegata
TATCAATTGTAACATAATGGGCTCCTGTCCTTTTACTTCACAACCATCGTGACCACTGTGAGACATAGATCAGCAATCAATTTGAACCATAACTTTCAGTTAATGCAAGAAATTGTTTTGGCTTTCTAATCCTTATGTTAGGTCTATAGAGAAAGCTGTGAAAGACTTCTTTATATAACTAAATATTGTTCACTTGAAAAATGTTTCACTGTGCAAATTGTGACCCTCTTTCTATAAAACCAAAAAAGAAACATAGAAATTAAGGAAAATGAATCAGGTAAACACAAATTTTTAAAATCGGCTCAACCACATTGGCTACATGTGTGTATATTAATGTGCATATATGTATGTTTGCTCCTTCATAATTTTCATGTACAATATAGCCTTAAATTATAGATCTTCTATAGTTAAATACAATAGAGATTTTTGGCAAGTTACCCAGGTTTGTATTTATAAATAGTTTTTGAAAGGAAAAATATTTTGACTCCAATCATCCAATTAATCAAAAGAGAAGAAATACAGATAACATGAAATACATTCATATAACATGAAAAACTACAACCAAACATGCCTACCATATAAATGTAAATAGAGTAAAAAGCCTATTTAAAGAAAAAGATCCCCAGATTTTATCAAAGAGAAAGCCTCCATTATAAACTCTACTGTATACAAGGGTTATACCTAAACAAAGTGACTAGGAATGGTTGAAATTTTAAAAGATGGGCAAATGTATCAAGCAATACAAACAAAATAATTTTAAAATCAAGAAAGTTTGAATTCTGGACAAAAAGTATTAAGACAAAGAAGGCCACTCTATATTTATAAGGAATAACTCCACAGTAAGCTCTTCCAGTAACTAATACCTACACATCAAATAAGAAAGCATAAAACTCATAAAGCAAAAACTACTAGGAATAAAAGGAAAAATGCACATTAGTAAGAGGAGAATTAAATTTACCTCCCTCAGTTCAGGATAAGTGTATAAAAGATTACTAAGGACATAAATAATATAGCAATGACAATAAAAGTTAAGATAGTCCTGTAACTGGTTCCATGAACAAACACAAAATGACACCCCCCATATGTGCTTTCCCTGTAGCTTTTCTATGCTTTGGATTCCCAGACCTGTCATGCGCAATGACCAGAACAGTATAATCTTTCTGTTTAACCAACCCTTTTACCTTTTGAGCTGTCTCCCAGAAACAGCAGATTCTTCACAGGATAATGGCACCAAGACTCTCCATCTGTCACTAACCTGCGACTTCTGAATTAGACCTACACGTGTTGCTTTCAACACAACCTGACCCAATACACCTAGCCACCTTCTTGAACCTCTTATAAAACCCCTCCCTTCAGCGGGTTGGGGAGACAAATTTGAGGCATTCCTCCCATCTCCCCGGTGACATCGTCTGTAATAAATTACCTTTCTTCCTTGGCAATCCTCGTTGTCTCAGTAATTGGCTTTCTGTATGGTGAGCAATCGAATCTGTGAGTTATAACTTAAACGTAAGTCATATCCTTACTAGTTATACAGATACAAGATAAAAAAATAAAACTATATATATTAAAGATCCAATTTAAGAAGCTAGGAAAAACAACAAAAAATTAATTCAAGGAAAGTGGAAATAAGGAATTAACAAACGGAGATAAAATAGAAAAATAGAATAAAAGGGAAATGGTAAAACTAATAGGTAAATTCAATAGATGGTTCCTTAAAACCTAAAATAAAATAGAACTATAAGTCAGCCTAACTAGGAAAAAAATAAGCCTACATAAATACACAAAATAAGAAATTAAAAGCCCTGACTTTACTGCTATACAATTCACCCACGTAACAAAAACACTTGTACCCCCAAATCTATTGAAATGGAAATAAATAACAAATATAAAATAAATAAAAATACATTTAAAAATAAAAAAAGAAATTAAATGGAGAAATAAACACAAATTCAGAGAAAATTAAAAGAATGAGAAACTACTGTACTTTGTTCAACACTATGTGAATATATTTGAAAAGCTGGATGAAGTGATGTTTTCATAGAAAAGGAAGAATGACCAAATATGACCTCAGAAGAGGTAGAAGTGATTCGTGGGAGGAGCACATGGTGAGGAAGAGGAGAGTAGGTGGGAAGGCAGCAGGGGGTGAGCTGGAGGGACGGAGTCAGACAGGGAAAGCCTAGTAACTAACGCAGGGCAAGAGTTCAGATTCTATCCTGATGTTCAGATCCTCAAGATTTGAGAAACTAATGGCTTCAAGGAAGGAGGGGGAAGGATCCGGTTTTGCCTTTTACAAGGTTGCTCTGGCTGAAAAAAAAGATATCAAAATAGAGCAATTATAGTAGAAAACGCAGACAAAGTTAATAAGTAAAACCTACACTCCTCATAAAGTATCCCAAATAACTTCACAGGATAACTGTGCCAAACCTTTAAGGTTTCATTTCCATTCTATTTTAATTGTTCAAGACATTAAAAAAATAAACATATATAACGCCTCCAGTTCTTTTTATAAAGCTGGACAGTTCAGAACTAAACATCACTACGATAGGTAAGTTTCACTTGTCAATATTGATGTTTAAATCTTATGTAAAATGTTAGACTACCGTGGAGTGTTAAAAATCAATGTCCAAGTTCAAGTAATACCAGGAATTACAGTCAGGAATAATCAAAAGAGAATTTGATATTAGGAATTTGATTAATATATTTTACTCAATAGTGAAAAATCATGAGAGCTCTTCCAAAGATAACATAGAAGGCATCTGATAATATTCAATATACATTCTTGGCCAAAAAAAGAAAAAGCAAATGGAATAGAAACAGATGAAGATATTAATATATATCTATCCACATGCCAATATCACACTTAATGGGAAAATACTAATAAAACTTCTATTAAAGAAAGGAACAAAATAAGGATGTTGGCCATCACTGCCATTATTTAATTTTGACATAGAGATACTAACTAAATCAATTAGATATGACAAAGACAAAAAAGTATAAATCTTAGAAAAAAGAAAAGTAATCTCATTTTTATTTGCAAATGATATGATTGTATACCTAAAAAACAAAAGAATCAACTTTAAGGCCATTTCTAACAATTAATAGAAAATTCAGTAAATTAGGTAAAAAAATTAATGTAAATAATGGCCTTTTAAATAAAAACCACAAGAAGTCATAAAATACAATGGAAAAAATTATGCTATTTATAATAGTAACAAAAGGCATAAGCTACCTAAAAATAAATGTAATAAAAATCTGCAAGATCTATCTCAAGAAAAATTTAAAGTAGAACTGATCAATTCTTTTTTAAAAAAACACACAAATAAATGGAAAGTTTTTGAATAAATATTTGTATTTATTCAAATATATTCAAATCTTTATATAAATAATATAAAGATTTCAAATTTCCCTAATCTGTAATAATTGCAACAAAGGCTACAAAGGGTTTTAAAAACTCTAGGGTTTTAAAAACACTAGAGAAATTTATTCTAAAATTCATGTAGAAAAATAAACATACAATGATAGTTGGAGCACTTATGAAAAAAAGAAGAATGAGAACCAGTACCACCATATTGAAAAAATATTAAAAGATACAATAATTGCAACAATGCAGCACTCATGAATAGACAGGCAATCAATGGAAAAGATTACAGAGCCCATAAATAAACCCCAAAATATATGGGAGTTTCATAAATGATGAAGGTAACACAGCATATCAGTGAAAGAGAAAATGGGCCATTCACCAAATGCTATTCATAGCCAACTGGGGAAAGAGAAGAAAGATCCCTACCTCACTCCTAACACCAAAATAAATTTTAGGTGATCACAGATTTGAATATCGACAAACTGGAAAAAGTACCAAAGAACCATGAGAAAATTTTTAAAATAACCCTGGGGTGAGAAAGACAGTTCTGATCGTGACCACCCCACTCCCAAAAGCCAAGAAGCCTGAAAAGATCAATAAATTTAACTTCCTCAAAACAAAAAGTTCTAAAAAATATGTATCAGAAGTTCTGAATGGGAAAATACTATACACAAACTCAAATGACATGACATACGGGGGGGAAATTTTCCAAACATACAATAGACAAAGGGATAATTCCCTTCCTCTATAAACAACACACACAAATCATGCAAAAGGAAATAAAAATGCTTTTAAACCTGTGCAACTTAAATCATAATAATAAAAGTGCAAAAATATAAAGAAAAATAAATAGAAATGCAAAAATAGGAAGGGTTTTTTATTACTACTTCAATTTCAGTACTTCTGGAATTCTATATCTTCCTGATTGACCCTAGGGAGTCTGTGTGTTTCTAAGAATTTGTCCATTTCTTCCACATTTTCAAGTTTATGTACACAGATATTTTTATAGTATTTAGAGATGATATTTTGTATTTCTGTTGTATCAGTTGTAATTTCTCCTTTTTCATTCCTAATTGTGCCTATTATAGTCGTTTCTTTTCTGCTTCTGATTAATCTGGCCAGAGGTGTATTAATGTTTTTTATCTTTTCAAAGAACCAACTTTTTGTTTTATTAATCTTCCATATAGTTCTTTTATCATCAATTTCATCTAGTTCTGCTCTGATCTTGGTTATTTCTTTTCTTCTGCTAGGTTTGGGATTAGTTTGCTCATCCTTTTCCAGATTTTTTTTTTTTCTATAAAATAAAACATTTATTTACTTCTGTATGTGCTCATGAGTGCTGATTGGTTAGTTCCAATTTAATAGTGAGTACATGTGGTGTATGTTTTTCCATTCTTGTGATACTTCACTTAGGAGAATGGTCTCCAGTTCCATCCAGGTTGTTACATAAGGCATTAATATTAATTCATATTTTTTGTGTCTGAATAGTACTCCATGATATACATATACCACATTTGACACTTCATTCGATTGTTGATTTGTGATCTTTCTATCTTTTGGATATAGGCATTTATGGCTATAAATTTTCCTTTTAGGACTGCTTTAGCTGTGTCCCATAGATTTTGATAACTTGTGTCCCCATTATCATTTAGTTCAAAGAATCTTTTGATTTCCATCTTAATTTCCTCCTTGACCTTCCAATCATTCAGCAGTAGGTTATTCAGTTTCCATGACTTTGTGTGGAGATGAGTGTTTCTGTTGGAGTTGATTTCTAATTTTATACCACTGTGGTCTGAGAAGATGCATGGTATAATTTCTACTTTTTAAAATTTGTTGAGACATGTTTTGTGGCCTAGAATGTGCTCAAGCTAAGAGAATGTCCCATGAGCCAATGAGAAGAATGTATATTTGGTGGTTTTTGGTAGAATGTTCTGTAAATATCTGTTAGGCCCATATGTTCTAGAGTTCTATTTAAGTCTCTTGTTTCTTTGTTTATTTTCTGTTTGGAGGGGTTGTCCAGTTCTGTCAGCAGGATATTGAAGTCCTCAGTCATTACAGTTCTGCTATCTTATCTTTTTGGTACTAATTGATCAACACATAAGTACACGTATGCAAGTAGCATTATTTATTTATTTATCAAGCATTGTTCTAATTCCTGAAGATACAGCAGGAAACACACACAAAAAACTCTTTCCTCTTTTCAGGGAAGAAAACGATTCTTGGTGAAGACAGATGATAAATAAATAAAAAGGAACAATAAAGTAAATTCTGGTTCATACATACAGTGGAATACTATAAAGCTGTTTTAGAAAATGAAGCAGCTCTGTATGTATTAACATGAAATAAGTTCCAAGATACAGCAAGTGAAACAAGCAAGTTGTAGAACCATGTGTATAGTTCTACTAGTCGTGTAAATAGCTATTTGTGTAAAAATGTTTTTATCACACATACACACACAAAAGCACACACAATAAGGTGGAAATAGTAGCTTTCTTTGGGTAGCCAGGCAATCAGGGTGGCAGGGACACATATTCTACCATGTATCCTTTTGTGCCTTTGGGATTATGTGCCATGTGCATGTATTAAGTATAAAATAACACATGAAAATAGCTACCGAAAAATATAATAAATAAAAAGGTGACTGAGTGGATATATGCCCAAACAATAATTAAATCTGAGTATACTATTATACTAAATAATAGCAAATAAAAAGGCATATGGAAAAAATAATGCACAGCTACAAATATAGTAAATGCTCTGGCTTTCTTCTTAAATTCATGCTTGTGAAATTCTAGTTCAACTCCTAGTGACACATTTTTTTGTTGATTCCCCCTGTTCTTCCTTCCTTGGGTCCATTTGTTTTGAGCAGAGAAGCTATCAGCATCTGTGCGCTAAAATGCAAGGGTAGCCTGCATGTAGCAGCTTCGTTGCCACCACAGAGCTCCTGGTGACCTCTCATATCATGGGGCTCTTTATTCCATGTCTCTCAGAAGGACCAGCGGGGACCGAGGGGCTGCCTGGGTCTCTCGACTGTTTCCCAACACCTGCTACTCTACCTTCTTCTCCCCTGGACTGGCTCCTTTCCCAGTTCTCTGATGTTTTTCTAGCAATGTCTTTAGGGCTCTGTCAGTCCCAGCTGTTTCTAATGAGACTTTCATAACCACCAGATAAATTGCTGTTATGGACTTCATGTTTATGTCTTCCCAAAATGCATATATTGAAACCCTAATCTCCAGTTACCCAAATCTGATGGTATTTGGAGATGGGGCTTTGGGGAGGTAATTAGGGTTAGATGAGGTCATGAGTGTGGGGCCCTGGTCTGATGGAATTGGTGTCTTTTCCTAGAAGAGCTTGCAGTATTTCTTTACGAGCACACAAAAAACGGAGGTGATATGGGCACATGGAAGATGGCGCAGCCTGGAAGAGAGGCCTCAGAATGAAGTCTGTCTTGCCAACACCTTGATCTTGGACTTCCCAGCCTCTAGAACTGGGAAAAATAAATGTCTGCCATGTGAGCCACCCATCTGTGGTGTTTTGTTATGGCAACCCAAGCTGACTAACATATAGTCCCTTTGCCTAATTTAGCCACCTAACTGTCTCAGGGGGCCAGGCCCTCTTAAAACGAATTCTAGAGATGGATGGTGGTGATGGTTGTGAAACAATGCGAATGAACTTCATGCCACTGAACATTACCCTTAAAAATGATTAAAAATGATGGTCAACTTCATGTTATGTATATTTTCCAATTTATCACAGCCAGCTCATTTTAAATTCAATTACCTCAAGCCACTTCCTTCCCAGTTTTCCCAAAAGACAGAAGACATGTCCACAGCCTCCCCATGGAACAGGATACTATAGGAAAGATGCTCACCACATAGTTATTTATTGTTTTAAAATAGAAATTTGAAAAAAATCTGTAGGCATGGGGGTTGCTGGGTGACTAAACCATCACACTGTAAGTTAATAACCCCCAGGAATCCTGGAGGCTATTTTAAAACATTGTCTTAAGAGCCCTGGAAGAATTTGTGATGACAATCAAAAATACTAGACACTTGAAAAAACAAAATCCCTGGCTTGCCAGCTAGCAAACGCAACGGAGCTAGAACAGCAGGCTTCAGACACGGAAGGAGAGGGAGAACAGGGGATGCCGTGCAATGGAGAGGTTTGGGTGGGCACTGGAATGGTGGGCAGGAGTCTTGGAAAACTCATTGTCTCTGACGTCTGACAGCACCACCCAGCTTGCTGGGGTCCACCTGAAGTAAATTTCTCGTCTTCATCTGCATTCTATGTTCCTTCAGGTGATTTATTGTATCAGTTGCTCACATTTTTAAAAGGTATGTTTTCCCAAACTTGATGGCATTTTTATGGCTCCCCTGGCATAGGAAGTCTGTAGGTCCCAGCTCCTGGTAGAAATTCTCGTCCGCCAGTGTGTCCATCTCTGTTCATTCCTGCACTGAGGTGCAATGCAGAAGTAGGGGATTCAGAGACAGCCCACGGAGGCTCCACTCAGCTTGGCTAGCTGGCCTGTGCGCAGTTTGTACTGGGGAAAATCAGGGTGCAGGTAAGCACTGGCACTGTTATATGGGCAGGGCACACAGCTTCTCTGAACCTCGGCATCCTCAGCTAGGAAATGCAGACGACACTGCATGATATTCCACGCCTGCCGTGGTCTGGAGGCTTCCATGAGACGATGTGCTTTGTGAGAGAAAATCTTGAAATCCTCATCTTGGTGCCGCCCTTTCCTCACGCTCTTTTTTTCCTTCAAGGGAAGCAGCATGGTTATGAAAATAAGAAGACCCAGAAACAGCCAATGCTCTAAATTTTGACTTCCAGAACAGGGAAGAGAATGCAAAGTTTAGAAACACACAGAGGAAAAGCCACCCTGGTCTCAGCCCCTTCTCCCAGGGAGCTTCGGGAAGCCTCGCTTGGGGTGGGAGAAGGAGATGAGGAGGAGGAGGAACGTGGCAAATGGAAACCGCTTTGTAAAATGCACCTCGGGACTGAAAAAGAGAGACTGCAAAATGATAGGATACAGATTCTTTAATTTAGCACCAATTAAAATTAAAATTGATGCCAAAGGCCACCAAGTTTGTAACACCAGAAGATGAAGAAAGGCTGAGATATTTTGGCACAGAATTTGGAAATGTAATGCACCGAGCCATTTTGTCTTGTTATAGAGATAACAGTAAAGGCTAGAAAATATTTGCAAGACATTTACCTTGAACTTACAAAGAATTTAAACATTAAGCCAGTTCCTGCGGAGGTTCTTTCTTGCCATATTTATACTTTATTCTGTGTCTTGTCATCATAAAATTCAGTAGTTTGTTTACAAGAAACGATTCTGTGAAATTCTACTTTAACTACTACTATACAATGGTTGCTTGTTATGTCTGTATTATCCTCGAGTCTATAATGTTTGATTACCTGTTTGAGGTAGGAAATTACATTTAATCATTACATGGGTTACAATTAATTCAATCGGCATAAAAATGTTCGGATCCTCTTGAGGTGGGGAAAAAATCTCTTTTGTTCCTATTTCAACTATAATAGAAATGTTTTTAAACACAACACAGAATCTCGGTATTTTCCTCAACAAATGTATGGTATAAATGTTATTACTATTTATTTTAAAGTCAGTAAATCATCTGTAATATCTTAAGTATAGTTTTCATAAATTATTAAGCCCTTACTTTTAACGATAACATAGGATACCTCCCATCAGTATAAAACTTGACTGTTTATAGAGCATATAAAGAAAACTTACATAAGCTAAAGTTTTCACTCAAGACTTAGGGAGGATGAGGGACAAGAGAAAGGGATTAGCAAATTGTGAGCAAGGAAATACTTGGGAAGCAAAGTGATCTAAGCTGATCTGGCATCCAGGTGATTTCAGATCCTTGTTATATAGTCTGGAAGTTTGAGAAGGTGAGACAGTCTTCCCACTCCCTACAACCTTTCTACTAGCCCTAGTGGCAGTCTCAAGTACCCACTACCAGTCCCTTGAAGAGGAGCCTTCCTTGGAAGACAGTGGCAAAACGTCCACAGGTCCAGGCAGGCCGAGGAGGCAGCAGGCCAGGTGCAGGGCCAGTGCAGCACAATTAGCTGATTGGCACAGACTTCAGGGTTGAGTGGTTTCTTCTACCTTATTGGCACAAGGATGGTGGGCCCTGCTATACTATCTCTCAATAATCACATTGCTTGAACACCACTAATTTCATCACACAAAAACTGTTTTATACTAATTTGACAAATTTAGTATGGATTCAGCTTAGACTATTTCACAGGCTAATGAACCACCCCTAGGGAATCAAATAGAAATAATTTGCTCTTACATATCATAGCACTTAAGATAAAATATTTTAGTATGATACAGTAATACTAATAAAGTTATGGTTTTATATCAAATGGATGAGTGAGGGGTCACAATAATAATTAAAAAGCTAACATTTAGTAAGCACTACCCATGTGCTAAGTATTGTGCTAAGCATTTGCTTCATTTATTTGATAATTGCAACAACCCTGTGAACTGTATGGGATTATCCCCGTTTTCCAAATGAGGAAACAGGTTTAGGGAGATTAAGAAACTCAACCAAAGTCATTGAAGTAACTAGTATTAGAGCCATAATTCAAATCCAGGCTCGCCTAACACCAAAACACACACTATTTGGGAAAGGAGAGGCACTTTGGATGTTAAATTGGGTAGTTTGAATTTAGACCCTTGACCAAACTGTGCACAGAAGAAACAAAATCGTCATAAGTAGGGAAAATTTGCAGAAATCTGCTCCAGGTGTGAGAGGTGGAGGACAATTAGAAGAGTGATTCAAATTTCAGAGTCCAAGAGTTCAAAGGAATTTAGAGGTCCCTCATTTCACAGGAAACTGAAGGAGGAGGAGGGAAGCATTAAGGATGCAGAAGAAATTAGCAACGCTTCTTGACTAACCAGGTCAACAAGTTCATTTTCAACACGTTGTGGTTCAGGCTGCACCCAGCAACAGAATGCCCATGACTGTGTGATGATTTGGGGACAAGGTTTTTCTCCCCTATCCACTGAGGATAGAGAAGATTTGCACCTAAGGCAAATACCAGGAATCAAACAAACCAATAAATGATGAACAAATGATTTCTTTTATTCAACTAACCTTTAAGCAACATCTATTACAGTAAGATGGTGGAAGAATTTACCTGTATGCTGCAGTGTATTAAGTGTACTGACACATGCAAACAGCAAGCACCAAAGCAAGACACAGGAGAGGCACTAAATTGAGTCTGAGAGGGGCATGCATCCTGGGAGAGGTAACCTTTCGGTAGTCCTTGAAGAATAGGCAGGAGTTACACAGGTGAAGAGGGAGGGTGATCCAGGTATAGGGAACTCCACCTATGAATGAAATATACTAGAGGGTAAGTATTTTTTGAGGAGATGATGGTCAAAACATAGACTGACCCAGATGCTGACATACTTGGGTTTAACTCTAGGGAATTTGAACTTATGGTGTCAGCTACGGGGTAGCGGAGTGGGGGGGAGTGATCACTGAAAAATCTTGTGCAACAAATTTACACTTCTGTAACCCTAGATTTTTTGGAAGCAGAAAGGACTGATTTTGGGCTTAAGGGAAATTAGGTGTTAGCCGTTAACACCCAATTGAAGATCTCTCTCTGATGGACTCATTGAAAGAGTATCAGGAAAGGGAGTGCATTAGAAGTGTCTGTTGCATTGATACCCAAGGCAAATGTTTGTGGTTCTAGCTATTACAGGGGTATTTAGAACCTCTCCTATATGAAGCGAAGGGAGTATTTTAGGGTTTGATGCTCTACCAGGAGTGCCCGTGGCACTTTTTAAAACATCGATATATAATCACTGTGCATGGCACTTTTTACTGCATCAAAGTCTTTCTATATACAGATTATAAACTACAGAAGTCAGAGGTCATTCCTCTCCAACTCACCCACCACTGTGCCTAGCTCCATGCAGCCTGCAATTAGATACAGACATGCTATTAACAATAACTCCGAGCTGTCTGATAGAAGTTCCAAACCACCAGTCAGTAAATCTATTTGCATTAAAATCTAAGGTTTCCTTCTTGTTTTTAATCCTCTACTAGCTGCCCCACAGGAACAGATGTTGTTATTCGGAGACTGGCATATTATTGGAATGACTTAACAGCATCTTCCATTGCCAGCTCATTGTGTTTAGGGTTTGAAGGCATTGCGGTGTTTCCTTTTCTTCTTTTGATTAAAATGATGTGCCAAAAACCATATAGAAATCAGAGACCATAAGCCTTCCAAGGCAGTCTTTGCAGGAGAAAAGACGTTTCTCTAAATAGTAAGGCCTGCTGTCCTTCTGTCTTTTTTTCCTCTGCAGAGCTGGCTCCAAACCTGCTCTCCTCTGGTGTGGCTTGACATGCTGTGTCTAACAGGCACTGACAAGGACTTGCAGCGGTGGAGGAGGGGCAGGCTGTCATTCAGCAACAGCCTGGAAGCCCTGACCGCAGCATTTAGATTTCCAGGTGTGGTTTTCAACAGAGAGCTTCTGTTTGTATATGAAACATCAAGGAGGATTTCTCATTTTGTTTGTCTCATACAATCAGTTACATTTTTCTTGAAATATACAGCCCTTTCAGTAGATCTTTTATATTCCTACTTTTGACATAGATACAAGCCATGTATTTTTCTATCAAAAGAAAAATCAACCATGTTAGCACGGTGATAACTGGCCATGGATAGCTCTTCTGGGAGGGGGACTTTAGGGAATGATGAAGACTGTGGTGAGCTGGGGAGTGAGTTTCTTGTCTGAAGTGGACAAACACTACCCAGCTTTAGTGAGTCTTTGCTTCTTGGGACTGGCATGTAGACATGGTGTTAATAGACCTTCCCATTGTTCTTTGAAATATGTCAAAAATTCATACTTTTACAAGAAATATACTTCTTTTTAAATGCTGGGTTTAACTGTGAGGGCCAGAGAAGATGGCTATGGGGTTTTTCAGTTGTGATCTAGGTCCACTCTGCCATTTTGCAGATGAGGAAACTGAGATCTAGAATGGTAAACTTACCTCCTCACAGGCCTAGAATGAGCAAGAAGCAAGCAAAGACAGAACAAGGACAGTGTCCTGTACCTCCATCCAATCTTTTGACAGCCACTACAATTAAACAGCTATTCCTACACATACGGTTTGCTTCCTAGCTATATGATAACCCCCTTCACATATATATCTTTTAAATCTCCTATTGTTTTTAAAACAGTGTTGGGTACATAGTATATGTTCAACTAATGCTTGGATGGATGGATGAATTGATTGATGAATGAGTGGATTAGTCAATGGATGGATGGATGAAAAATGAGTGAACAAAGGACTAAACATAGTTTCTTAATGGTAAGTATCAGATTGTGAGAATGGGTTGACATGGGTAACACTTCTAGCATATTTAAGACTTAAATTTAACCCAGTTAAAGTTATATCATTTTTAGAGTTTCATCAGAGTCCATATCTGCCCCTACCCTTCAACTCCAAGCAGGAAACTATTTGGATTTACTAGTTGATAAGATGATATGCACATAAAAATGTTTATTGGAGCAATGTTTGAGGGAAAAAAAACTGGAAAAAATGTATGTAGCTCAATAGAAAAATGGCTGTATCCACTATAATACAACTATACCACTTAATATGACACAAACAAGGAGCATAATAAATTAGATTGATTCCCTGGACTTGGGATTTTCATAAAGCATAATTGAGTGAAAGAAAATCAAGGTTCAGAAGATAGAAGGAACATACCTCAAAATAATAAAGGCCATAGAAGACAAACCTACAGCCATTATCATACTGCATGGGGAAAAGTTGAAAGCGTTCTTCCTAAGAACTGGAGCAAGACAAGGATGCCCACTGTCACCACTCCTATTCAACATAGTACTGGAAGTCCTGGCCAGAACAGTCAGGCAAGAGAAAGAAATAATAGACATCCAAACTGGGAAAGAGGAAGTCAAGTTATCTCTGTTCGCTGACAATCTGATCTTATGCTTAGAAAACCCCAAACTCCTCTAAAAGACTCCTCTCAAAAAACTCTTAAATTTGATAAATGAATTCAGTAAAGTTTCAGGATACAAAATCAATGTATAATAATCAGTGTACAAAATCAGTATACAGTATCAATGTACAAAAATAACAATCAAGCTGAGAACCAAACCAGGAAGTCAATCCCATTTACAATTGCTACAAAAAAAAATAAATCTAGGAATATATTTAAACAAAGAAGTGAAAAATCTCTACGAGGAGAACTATAAAACACTGACGAAAGAAAATGTAGATGACACAAACAAATGGAAAAACATCCCATGCTCATTGATCAGAAGAATTGATATTGTTAAAATGACCATACTGCCCAAAGCAATCTATAGATTCAGTGCAATCCCTATCAAAAATTCAACATCATTTTCCACAGAATTAGAAAAGCATTCCTAAAATTCACAGGGAACCAAAAAAGAGTCCGAATAGCCAAAGCAATCCTAAGCAAAAAGAACAAAACTGGAGGCATTATACTACCTGACTTCAAATTATACCACAAGGCTATAGTAACCAAAACAGCATGATACTGGTACAAAAGTAGACACATAAATTAATGGAACAAAATGGAGACCCCAGAAATAAAGCCAAATATCTACAGCCAACTGATCTTTGATAAAGTCAACAAAAACATACACTGGAAAAAAGACAGCCTTTTCAATAAATGATTCTGGGAAAATTGGATTGCCGTATGCAGAAGAATGAAACTGGACCTCTAACTCTCACCATATGCAAAAACTAACACAAGATGGATTAAAGACTTAAATGTAAGAAGTGAAACTATAAAATACTAGGAGAAAACCTAGGGAAAACTCTTCTGGACATCAATCTAGGCAAAGAATCCATAACTAATATCTCAAAAGCACAAGCAACAAAAACAAAAATAGACAAATGGGACTTAACTAAAAAGCTTCTGCACAGCAAAAGAAATAATCAATAGAGTGAACAGACAACCTGCAGGATGGGAGAATATATTTGCAAACTATGTATCTGTCAGGGGACTAGTTTCCAGAATTTACAAGGAACTCAAGTAACAACAAAAAACAAATAACCCTATTAATAAGCAGGCAAAGAACACGAATAGACATTTTTCAAAAGAAGACATGCAAAAGGCCAGAAGGCAGGTGAAAAAATACTCAACGTCACTAATCATCAGAGAGATGCAAATTAAAACCACAATGAGACATGATCTTACACCAGTCAGAATGACCATTACTAAAAAGTTAAAAAAAATAACAGATGTTGGCAAGGATGCAGAGCAAAGGGAATACTTATATACTTTTGGTGGGAATGTAAATTAGTACAACCTCCATGGAAAACAATATGAAGATTTCTCAAAGAATTAAAAATAGAACTACCATTCAATTCAGCAATCCCACCACTGAATATATACCCAAGAGAAATAAATCATTATACCAAAAAGATACATGCACTTGTATGTTTATTGCAGCACAATTCACAATAGCGAAGTATGGAATCCGTCTAAATGTCCGTCAGCAGATGATCAGATAGAGAAAATATGGCAAATATACCTAATGGAAACTATTCAGCCATAAAAAAGAAGGAAATCATGTCTTTTGCAGCAACGTGGATGGAACTGGAGGCCATTCATTCTCTTAAGTGAAATAACTAAGAAACAGAAAGTCATGTTCTCACTTATAAGTGAGAACTGAATAATGTGTACACACGGAGATAGAGTGTGGAATAATAGTCATTGGAGACTCAGAAGGGTGGGAGGAGGGTGAGAGATGAGAAATTACTGAATGGGTACAATGTATATTGTCGGGTGATGGTTACACTAACAGCCCAGGCTCAGCACTGCACAACATATCCATATAACCAAACTGTACTTGTACCCCTTAAATTCATACAAATAAAAAAAAAAAGATGCAGAAGAGTGTGTATAGTAGCATCCCAGTTTTTAAAACTCAGTCCCCCAATATATGTGCGTATGTGTATGCTTGTTTGTACATAATATAATCTGTTTTGGATTATATGTGTCCAGAGAAAAATGTAAAATATACATTCCTTTGTTAATACACTCACTTGAGTGATTACTTGCTGTGGGAGACCAGTGAGAGGGAGAGAGCCCTGAGGGGGGGGGGGCGACCCTGCAAAAAAGAGAAAGTAAAATGTGTCTTCTTTTCCAGCCACTGAGGAAGAAAGGGGGTGGATTTTATTTTATGTCCACATCACTTTTTCCAAGCATTAATGCTCTACTGTGCTCCAGAGTTGTAGAATATACTAGTTACTTGAAACAGAAACAAGGAGTTTCTGGTATCAGTTATGGACTGTGCCCAGAACCAGCAGGATCTTTCTGCTGCTAAGCCTTCTACTCCATGTTCTAGATCCCGTCTTGCCTTATGGTTAGTTCCCTTTCGGAGCCTCTGGTGGTTTTTTTTTGTTTTGTTTTGTTTTTTTGCCCCCTGCAATGTGATCTCATTCCGAGCCCACATCAGTCTGCCAAATGTCTTTATACCCATAAGACGCAGTGCGATCGCTCTCCAGGACTGTGTCCCCAGGTGGAATCCTCACCCCTGTGCAAATGCAGGCAGCTCCACCCCCAGCTCAGTTGGGATCAAACGGATGGAGAGTGGGATCAACTCCCCACGCCCCAGTGGTATCTGCGTTCCAGTTCCTACCCCTTGAAAATACCCCGTTACCCATGTCTACTCAAATCAAAATGCTCACGTTTAAGAAAAAAGTCCTACGGAAGTAAATTTTCAAATTTTAGAAATTTGAGAAAGAAGACTCATGTTGGAAGAAGATTATTATCTAAATCATAGAGTCCTAGGAGGGTGGGAATGAGGGAAGATGAGGCTCAGGATATGAAAATTCTCTGTAATGTCAGTAGGATCAGGGAGCTTTTATATCACGATGTCTTTTGTATCTTGAAAGGATAATAAATGCTGTCCATGGAATTCCATGCCCCAGTACCTAACCTATGGAGTAATTCACACATTTGGTATATTTTACCCTCAATGCTATGATCCTATTTATTGTTCACCAAAGGCCCTGAAATCACCATAAGTTATTTTGGAACATAAAAACTTGAAGAGATTATAACTGGGCAATATAGGAGCTCCAAAAAGTATTCATATGTGTAAAGAAGAACATTATATAATGGAAATAAAGTAAGAAGAAAATAGATAAGGCATATTTATAGAGTAACAGGCACAGCTGAGCAGGGAACACGACACAAACCTTGCACACCTAGGCTGGAAAGTCTGTTTCTCCAGGCGTAACCAACTTTCTTTGCAAACTTTCCTAACTCTTTCTGGCATCTTTTCAACTGCACCTTATGGCCTAAAATTCTCCTAGTTTACACAGTGCCTAATGGACAACCAGAAAATTGTCTGAGATGCTGTCTGGGTGATAATTTATTGATAAAACTGCAAAAGGGGAAAATGTACACTAAACACAAAAATTCAAATTTCAAAATGCCATATTCCTCAGCTACCATGAGAAAGGTAAAAGAGCAGACTGGCCAATGTGATTCTCTGTTATGCAACTTTGGCCAAAGCATTGCATTTGGTAAACTGTTAACCTTCATAAGATAAGAGAGTTATGAGCAATAAAGAAGGCACGGGAATCCCTGAGGAAATCCTTTGCTAGGTCTTGCTCAAAAAATTATAAAATTAGCAAATGTGCAGGGTGTGAGGGAGCTACTTAGACACCAGCAAAGCTCACAATGTTTCCTAAGAATCAAAGCCCTCCTTGAACGTGACCATGAGAATTCTAGGCCAAAATGGGATGCCCCAGGGAAGTTTCTGGAATTTAGGAGAGAGACTTGCACTTGGAGGCATTGGATTTGTGTACTATACTGTTCCAGCCTTCCCAACTGTTGGAACCCAGCACCAACCTCATGAGAGCATTAGACTTCCTGTGCCATTGCCTACTACCTTTAGCACAGGTTGGTGAGCTTTATCTGTCCAGAGGGCAGATAGAAAATATTTTAGGCTTTGTGAGCCAAGGGCTACATGCCGTCTGTGCTGCAGCCACTCAACTCTGCAACCAGAGTGCAAGAGCAGCCGTGAACAATGGGGAAACCAATGTGTGGATTTGGCCCGTGGGCTATAGTTTATGAACCCCTGGGCTATAGACAGGATAACTTCTGAGGCAATTGGACTAGCATGGAAGACACCCCATTCTAAGGCCATATTCTGCTTTCATAATCCTGCAGACCATGATTCCTTTCAACAGAGAGTCATCAAGGCACTGTTATGCTGCAGACAATTTGCTAAGCAGTGGGGACACAGGGTGAAAAGGCCAAAGTTACTGTACTCAGGGGATGTACCATTTCTTGCTGTATCAAAAACCAAATATTCCAATTGTTAGTTCATTTCAGTGATAACAAATGCTGTGAAGAAGACGAAAACTGGGCTACATCTTTTTATATCAATCTACCTGCCTGAAATGTAATCCCCACTATTTGTTTATTCAAGTGTTACCTTTTCTTTGATCTTAGCAAAAGTCCCATTTCCTACCCAAAATCTTCTTTATGTAACTCGGGCCTCATTCATTGGTCAACACATATTTTCCAAGCACCTACGTTAAACACTGGGGATAGCATAGACAAAATATATTTGCTGCCCTTGGGGGATTTACTAGCTAGTCCCCAAGAATTTCTCCTCCTTTGATCTTCATATTTATTCTTACTATGTATACTACTCATCTGGCAACTAGCATGGACTAACACATATGTGATGTCAAGGCCCTTCCTCTATCCCTTTTCAAATAAATCGTGTTAGTTTATTCCATGTTGTACCTATTCATCGGTGCCCAGGAGAGAGGGACAGAAAAATAACAAGAGAGAGTAAGCAGGAGCATTGAATATTCCAAAGCAACAATCCTAAGTTCATGTTAAATAAATACATAGACCACAAAAATTGGTGTAAAAAATACAAATGGAGAGCCTCAGTCTGCCCAGGCTGCTATAACAAAATACCTAGCTAGACTGGGTAATTTATAAACAATAGAAATTGATTTCTCACAGTTCTAGAGGCAGGGAAGTCCAAGATCAAGGGGCTAGCAGGTCTAGAGTCTGGCGAGGGCTGCTCTCTGCTTCCGAGACCTTGTTGCTGTGTCCTTACTTGGCAGAAGGGTGAAAGGACCTAAACTAATTCCCAAAAGCCACCCCCCACACACCTTATAGCACTCTTAATACCTACCACAACAAACACATTTTGGGGTACATTCAGACCATAGCAGAGAGTAAGTGAAATTTAAAAAGTGGGTCAAGGGAGGTATATTTATCTAGACCAGGGGCTGGCAAACTTCTGTAAAGGGCAAGAGTAAATAGTTAAGGCTTTGAGGGCCAACTGTGTCTGTGTTGCAATGTTCTTATTCTTATTCTGTTTTTATATAACCCTTTAAAAATGTAAAAAACAAAAAAACAAACAAAAAAAAAACATTTGTAGACTAGCAAAACCAGGCCAGGGAGCGAGTGGTTTGCCAGCCCCTGTTCTAGGCAGACCGAGCAATATAATGGAAAGCTGTCAGTTACTATCATCTGCCTAATCTGGGAAGTCTCTGGGGAGGAGGTGGTGGTATTTTGAGATCTTGAGTGCGAGCCGAGACTTGGCCTGGCCATGAGGTAGCAGGGGAGCAGAATGACCTCATGGAAAGGAGCCGGGCTGAGAGTCAGCAGACCTGAGCTGGAGTCCTGGCTCTCCCGCTATCTGCGTGGCTTCGGCCAAGTCGCCCTGTGCCTCCAGTAACTTCTGTGAGTTATCGCCATGAAAAATGAGCAGAAAAAGCAGCTTATTGCGAGAATAAGATGAGATCATATCAAAGCACTTTGGAAACTGACGAGCATCCCAGTAAGACCTTGATAAAATTAGTAAAAGCCAAAAATGTAAGCTCAACTTGAAGATTCCAAATTTGAAATGTCACATTATTTAGCTAGCAAGAGAGGAGGCGAAATGTGAGAGTCAAATATGATTCTTTATTGTACAGCTTTGGCCAAAAGAGCTGTTTTATAAGCTTCAAGCCTTCAGAAGATAATAAAGTTGTGAGCAATAGACAGCCGGGGATCCCTGAAGAGGTTACACAGAGACCATTGGTATGATACCATGAGTGTGCGAGATGCTGGGAACCCACAAATGGTCTCCCACAAAAGTCCTTGCCTTTGCAGTCCACATGAATGATGCCTTCCTAGACCTGTGCTCTGCCTCCCTGGCAGTCCTAGTGCAAGGGTGCTATCAGAGCTGTGGTTTGGGGGTGGCAACCTGCTGCTCCTTGGACAGGGAATAAGAAAAAGGCAGAAAAATACAGCCAGAAGACAGAACAACTTTTGGTTTATACTGACTCCTAGCTGGCAGGGCCTGATACAGCCCCTCACCTCTGTTAACACACTAACTGCCATGTGAGTTGTATTTAACTCACACTAGTTTCAAGCCCGGGGCCTCATGAAGCATATGTAATTCACACATCTCTTTACCTTGGGATTCACATGAACAATTTTTCAAGTTGCATATAACTCATGCATAGAAAATAATAAAAAATAACACGTTTTTCATTAAATTAGAAAGTATCATTTCATTTTCAAAGTTTTTATTTTGTTTTTGTAATAAAACATCGTGGCCCCAAGGAAAATATTTTTTTTTCTAGGGTGGCAGTCAATGTGTAAAAGACAAAGAAAATACTAAAGCTCAAGATGTCTCAAAAACTTAATATTTGGAAGATTGGAGCAATCTTTTAACAGAATTTGAAGGAACTATCTACTAACTAAGACGGCTGATAGAGCAGATTAAGAAAGACAGTTGGCAGAGTGGCTCATGCCTGTAATCCCAGCAGCTCAAGAGGCTGAGGTGGGAGGATCACTTTAGCCCAGGATTTTGAGACCATCCTGGGCAACAAAGTGAGAACCTGCCCCTAAAAAAAAAAAAAGTGGAAAAAATTAGCCTGGCATGGTGGCCCATGCCTGTAGTCCCAGCTATTTAGGAGGCTGAGCCAGGAGGATCACTTGGGCCCAGGAGTTTGAGGCTGCAGTGAACTGTGATTGTGCCACTGCACTCCAGCCTGGGTGACAGAGTGAGACTGTGTTTCTAAAAGAAAAAAATGGGTGGCCTCCCCACTCGTGAAAATGCCATCAGCCCAAGCAACAGTGGAAAGCTCCTCTGACTTCCCTTCTATCGGCAGCCCTGCCAGTGTTATGGGTCGAATGGCATCCCCCTGGGAAGACACGTTGAAGTACTAATCCCCAGTACCTCGGAATGTGGCCTTATTTGGAAATAGGGCCTTTTCGGAGGTAATGAAGTTAAGATGAGGTCATCAGGGTGGGCCCTAAGCCAATGTGACTGTTGTCCTTATACAAAAGAGGAAATCTGGACACAGAGACAGATGTGCACAGAGGGAAGATGTGGAGAGAGACAGGGAGAACACCGTGTGGAGGTGAAGCGATACATCTAGAAGCCAAGGAATGCCAAAGATCACCAGCAAACCAACCAACAGCTGGGAGAGAGGCGTGGGACAGACTCTCCCTCACAGCCCTCAGAAGGAATCAACCCTGCCAACACCTTCACCTCTGACTTCTGGCCTCCAGGACTGGGAGACAGTTTCTGTTGTTTTAACCCAGTTTGTGGTACTTTGTTATGGCAGCTCCAGGAAACTAAGACACTCGGGTACTTAAGGTGTGTAACAAACGGCAGCTCTTTTTTCACCCTGTAGAGAGGCAGCCAGAACACCTTTTTCCCAACTCCACTTACATACAGCGAGAAGATTGCAGAGAACATACCAATCTAAGCCAATTTGGTTGCTCACAATTTCCAGGTTCTTTCGTGAATGCCAGCAAGTGCCAATGATTAGAGGTCTATGGTGGATCTGGGTCCGCCACACCCCAATCAGTTTCACTTGCAGATGTATGTTGCACTGAAAGCAAATCTCAAGTCAAATTCTAGCTCACATGAAAACAGGCACTAACGAGCCGAAACAAAGACATACAACAGGATGAAGTCTCAGCTCTCTGTCCTTCAGACAGTTGAACAAGTACTGAACATGAAATTTTCACCCAAGGCAAATACTGTGAGTCGAGGGGCAGAATTCAGCTGAAGATCTAGTCTGATCAGGTGATAGAATCTTGATCAAGCGATGGACTCACAATCGAACCAAGTTCTAATCCAAAGGAGCACCACAGAGTCAACTCGAGAAGTACATATCTGAAAAACAAAACCATCAGAGAAACTGAGGAAGTTACTAAAGTGTTACCTCCTAAAGAGATGTACACCCAGACAGTTTTATTATCAAGTCAATTCAACTTTCAAGGAACAGATAATCCCCCTGCAATATAAACTGTCCCTGAATAGTTAAAGAAAATAAAATAAAATTTAAACTGTCTACTACGAGTAAGAATAATCTTGATACGAAAACCTCACAAAGATAGTACTCACACAAAAAACCTTACAGGACAAACCAATTATGAACACCAATTCTAAAATGCTAAATACAGGAGGAGCCAACTGAATGAAATTGGATATTAAAAGATCATCCATCATCATCAACTAGAGTTATCCAAGGAATGCTGAAGTATTTTAATATTAGGAAATCTATTATATTAACAAAATACATCATACATAGGCATGCAATAATCTCAGCAGACACTAAAAAGGCACTTATTAAAATGCTGCACATATTCAGAATAAAAACTCAGAGAAAACTGGAAACAGAAAATGATCATCTCAACCTAGCAAAGACTATTTGTCTTGAACAAGTAAGTCATATCTTAAGAGTCAAACATGAGCCACTTTCCTTTTAATAATAAGAAGAAAGGCAAGCAGTTTATTATTACCATGATTATTTAATGCTTTTATGAAAATCTGACCAATTAAATTAGATATAAACCAGAAATTATTTATAATCTTAGCAAAGAAGCAAATTATTATTAGAAATATAATTATCTACCTAGAAAATCCAGTAAATAACTGCATGACATTAAAATATGAAAGCTTAATAAAGTTCCCAGCTAATATATATGAAAATAAAAATCTGTATGTTTCCCATACATTGGCCATGAGGATTTAGATAACATAATGAAAAAGATTATATTCACAATAAAAAAATATTTTGGAAAAGCCTAACAAGAATTGTGAAGATTCTATATGAAGAAAACCATTAATTATTATTGAGACCTATAAAAATCGTGGCTAGCAAAACTTATACAGACTTTTGCAACTTCCCATAAGTGTCAGGGAAACAGAGGCCATGCTGATTTAGATCTTAATTAGATTCCCAGTGCCTGACACAGAACCTGATACACGGTACATATGCATATTAATCAGCTCTCCCTGAGTTTGGGGTGATATCCACATTGACTCTGTTCAGGGACTGGGGATGAAGGAGTGGCCCCTATCTGGACATGCTTTTCTTAGAGCAGAAAAAGAACAATGACAAATTATGCAACGACACTTAAAGCACAGCACTTAGATGTGGCATGCATCACTTCTGATCACATTCCATTGGCCAGAGCAAATCACATAGTGGGACCAGATTTCTCAGAGGTGAGAAAGAATAATCCTTTTACAGGGAGAGGCACACATAGTTTAAAATGGTTTCCAGTAAATAGATAGTTACTGTTCAGTGAAGATCTATGGAAGAAGTCTTCTGTGGGTACATATGGGAGGAATAAATAGAGGAAGAAGCAAAGATACAGAAAAATATGAAAAATCACCTAAACAATGATACCCAAGGTTGAACTGACGTTAGAATATGGTCTCAGTTTCCCCTTCTACAACGCCAGTCAAACCAGACTCAGTAAAATAAAGCCATGCTTTGCTTTGTGACATGCTTGTCTTTTCAGCATCTTGGAGAACACTAAAGAAATGTGGCTCCCTTCATCAATCTCACCAATGAACTATAAAGAGCAAAAAACTGGTGGAAACACATGAAGAAACTGACACAATTAGAGTTTCAGTGGGAGCATTCCCATAGCATCTTCAAGCTTTGTCAGGTCAAGCAGACCAAACACACATGTGCAATGCAGAAAGTGTAAAAGGACATAGAAAATTTGTATGATACATTAATATGTTTGATTTAATAGATATATATCCAAATTCAGACAGACCCAGAAAATACATATTCTTTTCAAGTGCTGTGGAACATTAACAAAAAAAATGTTAATATATTAAGCCACAAAGAAAATCTTACTATTTTCCAAAAAGTAGAAACAATGCAGACTTCATTCTCACATTCTCTAACTGCAATGTAATAAACCCAGAAATTCATAACAGAAAATTTTTTTAAAAACACCAGAAATGTCAAATGCTCTTAAATAACTCTTGAGACAAAGAAAAAATTAAAACTACAAGTACAGCCCATTTAAAAAATTATGACAAAAAGAAAAGAACATAAAAATGTAGGGGCTGTGGCCAAAGAAATACCGAGGAAAATTAATGGCTCTGAGATTTTATTATTAAAGAAGAAAGATTGAGAGTATGTGAAATAACTGTCCAATTCAATAAGCTAAAATAGACCCCAAAAATCTAAAAAATGAAGTTAGAGAAAAACAAAAATAAAATTATTTTTAAAAATGTATTTAGTAAATGAAAAAGCATTTAAGTTGATAAATAAAAAACTTGATTTCTTTTGTTAAAAAATAATATAAGAGAACAAATTCTGGACAAGGTATTTGCACAAAAAGAGAATCATTAAAGCCCCCTTTTTAAAAACGTGTGTATTACTTTGATATCAGGAAAAAAAGGAGAAGTTTAACATTTACAAAGCAAGAGCAAAATCACAAATACGAAGCATTAGAATATAAAAAGCAATGTAACCACAATTAAGAGATTGCTTTGAATTCATTTTTAAAAAGACTAATAACTAAATTCTACTAGATTTGAAAGGTACGATTTTCTAAAAATATTAATTATTAAAAATTTCACAATAAAAAGACAGAAACTTAAATAGCTCAACAGTGACAGGAGGGATGCGTGTGTGTGTGTGTGTGTGTGTGTGTGTGTGTGTACTTTAACAACTATCCCCCAGTGGCACCAGATGCAAATAGTTTTTTAAGCTTTCAAGGAACAAGTACTTTATCCATGTTAAAGTTTGTCAAATTATTAAAAAACAAAACATGGAAAACCTCAAAATGTACTTAGTGTGGAACTGGCATGACCGTGATACAAAACCTGAAGAGTTGACAAAATTAAAGGTGTGAACACACCACAGAGTCACACACGGCAATCAGGAGCACCGCAACGTGGATGCGTCTTAAACACACAGGTTTCAGTTTAAAAAGTAAAAACAGAATGAAATCTATAACAGAACAAATTAACAATACAGCCTACAGGATGCACAGGACAATAATATACATTTAAAAGACACAATCTAATAAATGCCCATTTAAAATGCTAAAATAGTTGTTTCGGGAGGTGGGAGAGAAGAGAATGGGAATGGGATAGAGGGATAAATAGGTGTCACTAAAGGAATAAACAGATAGATAATATAAATATGATAAACAGATAAATAACATGCTTCAAAATAGGTCGGCGCAAGAGATTAGAAGGCCCAGAAGCAGCTGAGTAAATGTGACAATTTAGTGCCATGTTTCCTTGATGGCACTAGTTCTGACAGCAGGATGTGACCCAAGATTCAGATTGCTGTGCTTTACAATCAGGGGCAAACCTCACGGTCAATTGTATCTGACAATCAAGGAAATAAATCCTATGGTATTCCAAATCAGCTGAGAGAGAATGGATAAGTGAATAAATGGTTTTGGGAACATACGTTAACCTTTTAGGAAAAAAAATTTTAAGATTAAATTCCTTCCTTACACCATATAGAAAAATAGATTCCATATGGCCTAAAGAAATAAATTTGGGGAAAAAAAAAGAAAAGAAAACAGAAGACAGATAGGACACGTGTCCTCATTATCATAAAACTGAATTGTCTACCTGGAGAGCCGGTAGTAGATGTTTGGCATTTTTTGGCTGTCTAGCAACTGAGCAACTTCTCCAAGGTTAGGAAACTTTGCCATCATGTGACACTTACAGGATGCAGACTCTTACCACTGTAGAATGCTAAAAAATGCCCAGTAGTACGGGAATTGTGAAATAAAATACTGGTATGCCCTTAAAATGGACAATTGTACATCATTACAAATCAGCCTTTGGAAAAATAGCTAAAGGTATAAGAAATGTTTAAGCAGTAATGTTCAGCTAAAAAATGGAATATGATCAAATTTTTAAAACATGTACTCACAAATGAACACACGTGTGTATGCACATACAGAGTTTCATTTAAAAATGACTGAAAGAAAAAAATCACAAAAATATTAACAGTATTTGCTACTATTATGTGGCAGGATTGGGGGTGACTTTTACTGTCTTCTATATTATTTTCTAAATGTTACCTGAATTTCCTCATCATCCGCCCATACCTGAACTGATTAGAGAACTGGCCCAACTGTACTCAAATAGAAATGAGAGCCGTCAGCTGAAGAAATCAGATTCTTTTTCTGAATTGTTTGAGCTAGAAAATGTGACACAAATGATGGGTGTAACGAGAGGCTGCGAGGTAGCAGGAGGCCGTGTGTGGGTCACAACAAACCAAAAACA
>CM052441.1:103286927-103311234 GCA_028533085.1 Varecia variegata
TTCCTCATCATCCGCCCATACCTGAACTGATTAGAGAACTGGCCCAACTGTACTCAAATAGAAATGAGAGCCGTCAGCTGAAGAAATCAGATTCTTTTTCTGAATTGTTTGAGCTAGAAAATGTGACACAAATGATGGGTGTAACGAGAGGCTGCGAGGTAGCAGGAGGCCGTGTGTGGGTCACAACAAACCAAAAACATAAGTCATGAGAAACCGTGTGAGAAGAAGCTAGCAGCAGAGAGCAGTGGCGGTGAGTGACTAGCCCTGGGCAGAGAAGTGGAGAGACAGAAAGGAAAGCAACTCAGGAAGAACCCAGTCACACCAACAAGGGAGCATTAGAGAAAAGATCTGTGAACTTCAGCTGCTTCGAGCCCTACAAATGCTTTGGATCTCACATGAATTCTGGAGACCCAATAAAACCATGGTTATTGGTCTTAGATACTTAGGAAACATCTTTCTCTCCCTTTGTTCTTTACAACTAAAAAAACAAAAACAGCTTATAACCTATGAGAAACGTGCTTTATAAAAAACAAAAATTAAAAAGAAATCTATAAATCCACTAACAAAAAAGACAGGAAACCCTCAAATGTTAAAGTTAACATTGGTTTTCTTTAAGCGGTAGAATTATAAGTCATTTTTTTCCTTTCTTCTTTATACTTTTGGCATTTTTCAAGTTTTCCACAATGAACATATAGTGCTTTTACAATCAATTATAAAACAAATAAATGCTATTTTAAATGGCATGTGTGTGAATATGTTCTATTGACCTCAATCTGATTTAAAAAAAAAAAAAACTTCATAAATTTCACCGCTTGTTTTCTTGCTGAACAAAGATCAAGACCTTTGCTGATACGCATCTATTTCCCACATTTTTTACAACTAAACTAAATCAACAAGTGTAGCTGTTCTGGGCCAAAGTTTGTATCCAAGGTCAATAGATTTCCCCTGCAGTGACTGAGTGGATCCAACATACTTAAAATGGTCACCCATTGACTCATCTAATAAGCATTAGTGTTTGGAACAGGAAATATGTATCCGTTTGAGCAGTGAAGGCATTTGTTTACAGAGTAATCAGCTAGATCCCAGTATCTCTGTAAGTTTTAGAAACAGGACTTCAGAGTATTCCACTCTTCTCATGTGACACATCTTTTGATGTCAGGCTTTAAGAACCCATGCCACCAGCATCCTTCTTCGGAAACCCCCTCTCCCAAAGGGGAGAAGCAACCCAAAATAGATGATCTAAAAGAGAGAGAAACTCAAAGAGCATACGCCAGGTGGAAGCAAGTACTCCGTCTCTCTCCACCCACTAAAAGCTGCTGCCACCCCCTTGCCCACACCCAGCCCCTGATCCCAGAGGGATGGCCTTGGCTCCTACCAAAGATTCTTCTCATTGGCATGAAATGGACATGGTGGAAACGTAAAGAGATTCTAACACCAGTGTGTGTGAGATCTTGAACAAGACATTGAACCTTTTTGAGCTTTAATTTCATCTATAAAATGAGGAGGATGAACTAGGCACGAGGTGATCCGGAATGTTCTGGCAGTTCAAGCATCTAGGTGTAATAAGAAGTTATAAAAAGCAGCAGGGTCTACCAGGAAGGACACAGATGCCATGATGCTCCCCAGGCCTGCTGTCTCCGGGAATGTTTGAAGCAAGTGGGATGACACTCCTGTAAACACAGACACCTGCTTTGCCACTCGAGAAAGCTGCTCCCTGCACACTTGCCCACAGCCGCCCTTTGCCTACAGATCGGCTGCTCGAAATGCCCTGCTGAGAGCTGGGAGTTTGCTGCGTCCAAACCTCCAAACTCCGAGTTTTGATCCTGGGAAAATTTTTGATATGTGTTTTCAAGACACATCTAGCAAAATAACTATCCAGTTCTAAAAGTCCTGAACTTTACAAGGCTTCTCAAGTACCAATTCATGCTCCAAAGATAAATTTGAAAGGAGTGGAGTTGAAATAAATCATAAACATGTGGATTAAATTTCCCACAAGTACCCAACCTTTTGAAAATGGAGAGAAATATGCTTGAGAGGGGAAAAAAAAAGTCTGACTTCTACAAAACTCAAAATCAGCTCTAAAAGAATTGAGATGTTTGCCAAATGCTTGAGTAAAGGGGACAACACTTCAATTTAATCTCCTTTGATCAGATCTGCACAGTCAGGATAATCCAAATGGCTATCCGCTGCATTTGCAGACCCTCGTAGATGCCTGCCAACTCAAGGTACAGCCTCAGTGTCCCCAGGCGCCAGTGACGTGTGGACACAGAGCTGTGAGCCCACCCTGGTGGGCGGCTTGTCAACCTGCTCATTGTTCAACAATCCCACTCACCTCTGGGCAACTCTCAGCACCTAATTGTCAGATCCAGGCTAGATTAGTAAATTCGAGATTCTTAGTGACGACATAAGAAGATGAAATAGCACCTTCAGGTTTCGAGATCCTAGGACAGCCTGGCCATGCCAACATCTTCAGGAGCTGAGCATGCAGCCCCACCCGGCAGGGTTCCAGCCGTCAGACCTGCTTCCATTGCAACTAGCTTTTTCTTCTCTACCTATAGCCATTCCCTGCAGACCTTGTTCTCCCCCACGAGCCTCCTACTTACCTTTATTAGAAAAGACTCAAAAGAATTTTCCATAGTCTGTCTCCACATTCTCATCCACCACTCGCTGCCTAACCCCCTGAAATCTGGCTCCCGCCCTACATTTCTTGGTCATTCTCTTTCACAGGTGAAACTCGTGGAACCATTTGGCCCATTTAACCATAGTCTACTTTTTAAATCCCTTTTCTTCCTTGTTTCTGGGACAGGCCACTTTCCTGGTCATTCTCTTTTTTTGTCGTGTTTCCGTTATTACTGTTCTAACTGCCATTTCTATCTCGTCCATGTCACCTCCCGTCCAGAGCCTTTTATGACCAGCACTGCCTACCCAACGCAGTCACACTGCTCCCCCCAGCCTTCAAGGGCCTCCGTAATCTTGTCCCAACCTGCGTCTCTAACCTTATTTATGAGTCTTTCCTTACTGAAGTCTATTCTCCAACCAAGCTGGACTTCCTGCTGTTTGCTTTTCATGCAGGGGATTGCCCAATACAGTAGGTTTACTCTTAACTTCCCTCTGCCCAGAGCAAGAATCCTGCAGTTTGCCCAGATCACCCTTCAAAGCTGAGCACCTCATGGTAATTTCCAGGTTGCTTCTCCCTCTAACCTGCACCCTCAAAATGTGCTGATGTCCTTTTAAATATTCAAACTCTGGCACAATGCATTTTGTATTTTCCCTCATTTACAGTTCTTACCACATCACATATTACAGTTATTCCTACACTTGTTTTATCTCTCTTTATCATAAGGAACACTCCGGGAGGATAAGAACACTGACCCATGTATTTGTGTATCCTGCAAAGGGCCAAGCATTATGCTTTGCACATGGTGTTTGTCGAAGGGGGAGACCACCAGCCTCCTCCTCTGTAAAAGCAGCAGATTCAGTGGCATGTACGTTAGAGATACTTCCAGCACGAAGCTTCTGTAAGACCCATTCCAGCCACCTGTGCTTCAACTGGACGCTGGAACACCCAGTGGGAATACAGACTTCTACAAAGCAGAAAGACAAGCATTGAGATTTGAGGTCCATTAATAAATATTTAATAAAGGTGCTCCCTGCCCTTAATGGTGGGCTCAGAAAGGCAGGCCTCCTGGCCCGTGAGAGTATGAGAAATCTAAAATGAATAGGACTGTTTTGTTGAATGAACCACACCCCCTAACTGGACAGGGCAAGATAAGGTGAGAAGGATCCCATTCCCCACAAGAGCAACTTCTCTAAATAGCCTTAAATTGATTTCCTAAGGACCTATAAAAGTTGTTTTTTAAGCCTTCCAGATAGACCCAGTCTATTTTATAAACACTTTCTCAGATTTATGTCTGGCCTATAAAAACCAGGCTGGGTCTTTGGTTGAGGGCAGGGAGAATCATATTTGGCTCCAATGTCCTGGAGCTACGCTATAAGGCTATTTGCTAAGCCAATGCTGGGGGCCTTCGTCTTAGGTGAAACTTCCTTATAAGGAGGTCTCTTTTGTTCATACTTCAATAACTATCCCCACTTTGGAGACCCTCCAAGATGGATTGTCCATATACCTAGCTCTATAGCCAAGAGAGATATAGTGAGGTCCCAGTTTATTTAGACAAAGCTTTGATAACCAGAATCAACTATTCTTTCTCAGCCCGAGACTTACAGTGCAGCCAAAAGTCTGCAAGGAACAAATGCACTTGTAAAACACAGGGTTTGCGAGTACTTGGAAAAACTGTCACCTGTAAAACTGCACAGACATGTCCTGCCTGAGTCATCTGAGTTATGGGAATGAACTTTTGATCAAAGACGGTGACTGCAGTAGGTGTAGGAACTCCTAATGGGGCCACAGAGAGCACGTTCAGGTCTTGAGGGAAAATAAGCCTCTTCCTGCTGGTCTCTGGGGGGATCGAGGCCGGAAGACAGTTTAGGGGAAAACACGGGAAACATGCCTGATGCAATGACAAATGTAATGTAATTCAACTCTCTTCATTTAAATAATTGTTCTGATAGTCTGCCCTTCTCTGTTGCTCATCTTAGGCAGCTTTAATCAGTAACTGTTAACCCTGGAATGAATTGTTTTTTTGAAGTAGCTAAACATTGGAGAAGTTGAACCCCACAGTCAAGGAAAAATAAGGACAAAACTGAAGCTTTGTCTTCAGATCTAGATGGGACACTGAGCTCAAGCCACAACCTCTTCTTCCTGCTCCATCCTTGGAATTGGCAGAGGAAAATTTAGACACAGCAGTGCATAGTTACACTGAAAAATAAGAAGAGGTGCCTAGCAGACCAGAAATTAGAGAAAATATGGAAAGAGAAAAGAGACAGGAATGACAGATGGTGGAAGAGAACAGTGCAGCCTCCCTCTCCCCGCATTCCCCTCCCAGAAACCTTCTTGAGCTTCAGGAGAGAGCTCTCCCTCCATGACCTCCTCACTGTCACGTTCAAGTATGAAGACCATAGTTTAAAACTGATTACTCACCAGTTCCCTAAAAGACCACAGGAAGAACCACATCACACCCTGCCTCCCGTGGGTCACGGTCCCTTCCAGGTGTCCACGTGTGCTAAAGCCATCCATCGTCACTGGGACTCCCTTCCCCATATTTTGTCTTCTCCCCAGTCTGATTCATTTCACCCACCATGTCCTTCCCTCTAACGCCTCACGATGTCATCTCTGGAATTCCCGGTTTGTGTTCAGCTGGCCGCCTCCTATCCTCAGCTCTCCTCTGAAAGCCCTCGCCTCTTTCCTACCCAGGGGAAACCTAGACGTCCCCTGATGCACTGGTGTCTCTGCCACTCTCTGAAGCTGGTGTTTGCCTCCCACACCCACACGTGCCAGGACCAAGAAACAGAGTAGGAGTCTTCCTCCCTCTCTATTGCCACTTGCAAACCATGTTTCCCACTTCAAAAATCCAGCTTTTGCATGTTCTCACTCTTATGTGGGAGCTTAATATTAAGAACAGTTGATCTCATGGAAACAGAGAGTGGAATGATGGTTACCATAGGCTGGGAGGGGTAGCAGGGGGGCAGGGATAAGGTGGGGATGGTTAATGGGTACAAAAATACAGTTACATAGAATGAACAATATTTGATAGCACAACAAAGTGACCATAGTCAACAAGTTAGGGTATACTTTAAAATAGCTAAAGGAGTGGAATCAGAATGCTCCTAACACAAAGATATGTTAAATGCCTGAGCTGATGGATACCCCAGCTACCCTGATGTGATTAATTCACATTGTATGCCTGTATCAAAACATCACATATACTCTATATAAAGATGTATAACTGTTATGTGCCCATAATAACTAAAAATAAAAAAAAAACTGTTAGATTCAAAAAACAATCCAGGCTTTATGTTTGGCAAGACGCAACAATTCTCTTCTTCCATGTTTGTCATAGCTTTAGCACTAGTTCCATCTCTATATATAAAACAGGAAGGATTTGCAGCAAAATAGTAACAGAAAGCATTTATGCATAATGACATATATGGTGATTTTTTTTCTTTGTGTGCTGTTCCATCTTAATGAATATGTATTACTTTTGTTCACCTTCCTTATTATTTCTTTTTTTAAAATTTACTTTCTTCTTTTCATAATTTTTTCTTTGTTTTGGTGTTCTTGTTTACTAACTTTATGAGTTAAATGATTAATTCATTGATTTTCAACATTTCATGTTTGTTCTATCATATAAATCTGCACCTCACATGTATTGCTGATTGTTGTGTGACTCTAAATATTTCAGAATTTCTGCTATGATTTCTTCTTTAACCACTTGTTCATAAGTGTATCCATTTACAAAAATGGGGATATTTATTTTTTACTTTAAAAAATGATTTCAAATTTTAATGCATTGTGCTCAAAGGATATATTCAGTATGATATCAATTATGGGGTGTTTGTAGTCAGTAAGCATAAAGGTTCTGTGTGCTTGGAAAAAACATTGGGGAGGATTGTCCACAAATATATAAGAACAAACATTGAGCCATTCTCATTAATCATGTTCTTCACATCTTGTATAGCCTTAATATTTTGTCTTCTTGATTTATTACTTTCTGACAGAGATATGTTAACATCTCCTACTATAATCATGAATATGTTAATTAATTTTCTTTATAGTTCTATCAATATTTTTTCTTATATTTTTGAGTCTGTGTCATTAGACTAGAATTGCTATAGTTCTCTAAGCTTTTACTTATCACTAGGTAATAATCTTTTTTGTCCACACCAACGCATTTTTGTCTTAAATCAATTTTGTCTGATAATAATGTTACTAACCAAATTTTCTTTGTTTAGTTTTTCCTGGTACATCTTTTTTCTTCACTTTCTCCACTTTGTTTATGTCATTATGTCTTATGTGCCATTATGTCTTAAATCAATATTTAAGTCCATTAAGCAATCAATAATTTCTCTTATAAACAGTATAGAACTAGAATTGTTTGATCCAATTTCAAGATTTTTCTTTTAATTAATAATTTACTCTATTTAGATTTATTGTGATTACTGGTGCATTTGGTATTACAGTTGACCCTTAAATAAGGCCCAGGTTAGAGGCGCCAACCCCCTTGCATAGTCATCAAAAATCTGAGTATAACTTTTGATTCCCCCAAAGCTTAAGTACTAATAGCCTACTTTTGACCAGAAGTCTTGCCAATAATATAAACAGTTGATTAACACACATTTTGTTATGTATTCTTAAAACAAACTAAGCTGGAGAAGACAAAATGTGATTAGGAAAATCATAAGAAAAAATATATTTACTGTTCACTAAGTGGAAGTGGATCATCATAAAGGTCTTCATCCTTATCGTCTTCTCACTGAGTAGGCTGAGAAAGAGGAGGAAGAGGAGGGCTTGGTCCTGCTGTCACAGAGGTGGCAGAGGTGGAAGAAAACCCACATAAAAATAGACCTGCACAGTTTAAACTCATGCTGTTCAGGGGTCAACTGTACTTCTATCATATTATTTTGCATTTCTTCCAGCATGCTTTTCTTTCTTTCCTTTTTCTCCTCTCCTACCTTTTATTAAATGAATTAAATTTTCTACATTTCCCTTTTCCCTCCTACTAGCTTGAAAATTTACATTCTAATTCATTATTTTAAATATTTAAAATATATACTTGACATTAAAAAATTAAAAAAAAAACCCAAGCTAATGAAAATATCCTGCAGACCAGGAACAGTTCAATTCTAATCTCTTTGTCCAATCTGCCAATTTATGTTTAATATATTAATTTCTCCTTGCTTTGAACCTTAGTCGCTTGTTTGTACATCATTGTTTATATAGAGTTATCAAAATGTTTGATATCAAAATGTTCACCAATTTGTTTCATAGCAATGTAACTCCAAATCCACTCCAGTCCTCTGTGTTGAATTTCCTTACTGAAGTTCATGCTTTAGCAGTTATTTCAGCAAGAGTCAGTGGGGAGTCTTTTGAAATGTTCTTATTCAGCCCTCACTGTTGAATGATGTTTTTAGCTAGGTATAGAATTCTAAGGTGATTGCTGCTTCTGTGAGCACACTGAAGGCATAATTGCATTGTATGCTGACATAGTACTTTTGAGAAGTCTGTCACCTGTCTCATAGCTGTACTTTTGTAGATATTCTATCTTTTATTCTTATTGTTTTTGTATTTTTTCCTTGGCCTTCAATGCTAGACAGTTCTACACTAAATGTCTAGGTGGAGATTATTTTTTAATCCTACTTGGGACTCTGCATACTATTTCAATCCCAAAATTTATGTCTTATTTTCAAATCTAGAAAATTTTCTACTGTTGTCTCTTTAAATACTGCTTCTCTTCCATTGTCACTGTTTTCTTTTCTTTTCTTTCTTTCTTTCTTTTTTTTTTTTTGGAATTCTTATTAAACACATGCCAAGCCCTCTTGCTCCAAGTCTTTTAACTTCTTTTTCATTATTTTAATCTCTTTATATCTCTGTGCTGCATTCAGAGTCATTTCCTCACCTCTGTCCTCTAAATCAGGCTTAATTTAACTGATCCCTTATTTGGCTGTTTGTTTTTTTAGTTTCAGTTACAGTATTTTTTATTTCTTGAAGTTCTACTTTGTTGTTTCTCAAACCTGCCTGATTTCAAGAGTGCCTTGGTTTTTTTCACTTCTTCCACTTTTAATAAATTTAAACATACTTATAGTATCTCAGATTTTTCTATCTCATCTAAATAGTATGATATTACTTCTCCTGTTTATAGTATTTGCTTTTTCAAAAACCATTTGAGTGGCTGACTCCGAGGTGCCAGGCATTGCTCTTGGGACTTAGAATGTATCAGCGACCAGAACAAAGTTCTTTTTCTTCATGAGGTCTGCATTTTAGTGGACGCAGACAGACAATATACAAGATAAACAGAAATGTGTGGTAAGTCAGATGATGATAAAGCTAGGCAGATGATAAAGCAGCAAAGGTAGAAGAAAGGAAAGGAGGCTGCAATTTTAAATAAGGCTGTCATGGAAGAGACCTGTGTGAGTTAGGGAACAAACCCTGCAGTTATCAAATTGAAGAACATTCCCAGAAGAGGGAAGAACATTCCCATGAGTGCAAAAGCCCCTAAAACAGGATCTTTCTTGGCCTGTTGCAGCAACAACAACGGTGCCAGTGTGGCTGGAAAGGGATTCCTGGGAGCAGTAGATGAGCTCAGAGAGAAGGCCAATGACAGAGGGCACCAGAGCCCTAACAGGTAACTCTGACTGCATTCTTGAGAATAGACTGAAATTGGGCAAGAGCAGAATTAGGGCCACCAGCAGCACTATTACAAGAGTCCAGTCAGGAGGTGATGGTGACTTGGATCGAGAGAGTAACTGTGGGGTCGTGGGATGTAGTCAGATTCAGGCTATGTTATGAAGGTACACCCAACAGGGATTTGCTGAAAACCTGGATGTGGGATGTGAGAAACATAGGGAAGAATATCTCATCATCAAAGATAACACCAAAGTTTTTGACCTGAGCCATTGTGTGGATGGAGTTAGCACTTGCAGAGACAGGAAAGAGTGCAGGAAGAGAGTTTGGGGGAGGATCTGGAGAATATTTTTGGACATATTGTTTTGGTTATCCATTGCTGCATAACAAATTACTCTAAAATTCAGCAGATTAAGCAACAACAAGTCGTTATTATCTCATGGTGCCTAAAGGTTAAGAATCTGATCTCAGTGCACCTGGGTTGGTTCTGCCTTGGGTGGCTCATGAGACGATAGTTAAGCTTCAACTAGGGCTGCAATGATCCCAAAGTCAACTGGGGCTGAAGGATCAGCCTCCAAGGTCACATGCCTGCCAAGTTCATGCTGACTGTTGGCTTAAGGCCTCAGTTCCTCCCCACATGGGGCTGCCTGGGTGTCAAAACATAGTAGCCATCTTCCCCCAGGGCAGGTGATCCAAGAAAGAACAAGATCCAGGGCAACCGAAATAGAAGCCGCAGTACCTTTTATAACCTAATCTCAGACGGGACTTAATATCACTTTGGCCGTGCTTGTGTTCACACAGACGGTGCCTTGCACATTGTGGGAGAGACCCGATAAGAATGTGAACACCAGGTGCCAGGACCCCCAGGACCATTTTGGAGGCTGCTAGCTACACATTATGTTTGAGATGCTTATTAGACTTCTCCACTGGGTATCTGCAAGATAATCTAGAGTTGAGAACCATGTGGGATTAAAAACACAGGTCCAGACTGGATAAATAAATGTAGAAATCAATAGTCTAAAAGGGATATTTAAATAATATCAGATGATACCATCTAGGGCGTGAGTGTAGATTTTTTTTAAAGTATATGCAACAAACCCCCCTCATAATATGGCATTCTTTATAGTTTCCCCTTTCGTGTTCTAAGTGGGCAAACTAACCCCTGTAGAGCAGTATTGAGTTTGTTTATGCTGTAGCACCAAAGCTTTTGTTCTTTCTAGAAGAGTTTTTTAATGTTCGTTTCTTTAGTCTTCTCATGCCCAGGAGATGGCTTAAATTTGTGGTCGTAGACTGGGGTTTGAGTTTCTCAAAGGTGACTCTGTTTCTCCCACCCAAGGGCCCAGCTCCCCTGCTGCTTCCCCCAGAGTAGCAGGTGTAGTGGTTTTCACAAAGGAGCGGCCACTGGAGGCTCCAGGCTTTATGCCAAGGGTCTGCTCTAGCTCACCTGTTCCTTGAGGCTGAGGCCCATCTCTCCTGCGCTCCACGAGCAATCTACCTGCAGCCCTTGGCCCCGGGCCCCGGTGTGACCCTCACATCCCCAAGGCAAGGGTAGCAGCGGCTCTCTCTCACTGCTCAGGCCTGGATCTTTCTGTTAATGTCTCTCACCTTGTGAATTCCTCTTCCCTCTAACTTAAGTAGGGATTACAGAACATCATTTGTGAACAATTTACCCAGCACATCTCTGTGTTGTGGTGGGAAAGGAATGTCTTCTCCAAGTCAGGCGGATCTGCCATTTTGTTGGGAAGTCTTCCACATATTGTTTTTCTAGTAAGAAAATAAAATTTTTTATATATAAACTTGCTTTCTAGAGGCTTGATAAAATGTTTTCTGTTTCTAGCTCTCTAGTATTAATAAAATCCTGCTGCCCACCATCCTCCCAACATGACTTCAGACACCTTCTTAAGTACTTCCCATCCTAAAAGGCGTATTTCAAAAGTTATCTTCTCGTAATTCCTTCCCTTTGTGACCCTAGAATTAAATAGCGATTCTCTTCTCAGAAGTCATTAAAAACAAAACAAAACAAAAAGCCTGCAGAGGCATTTCAGCCCTTCTATGGAACAGATTCTGCTTCTTTCGCTTTTTCTATTCAAGTCACATGTGTTGAAATTTATTTCATAAACTATACTTCCTTATCCAAAACTCTACCTTTTTTACATAGCTATAAATGGTAAGAACCAAAGTACCTTCTACCAAAGGTTTGCAGACAAAACATCACGAATAGCAGTTTAACCTTTTGTTCAGCTGAGAAAACATTCTTTTTGCTTATCATTAGGGAGAAATGGTCTTTTATCTTTGCATAGCGAAACAAAATTGTGAATATGTGGATAATTAGAATCTCTTTAGATAACCGAACAGGATCTCAAAGCCCAGTTACAACTGGCAGTAACCACACATCAGGCCTGACACGTAGTGCCCGCGAGCTTACCCCCTGGTTAGCCCGTCACCCCTCTTGTTCAACAAATCATCACGTTTTAAACCAACTCTCCCCTTTCGGGCTGCTCCGTGTTGTATCTGCGGAAGTCTGGGATGTGTTGGTGACCTCCTTTGTGGCCCTAACACAAGCAGCATCACGCATGAAGGAGGGTCCCAGAGCTCCAGGTGGAACTTTGCCCCTCCAGCTTGCACAGCACCAGAAGCAGAGTGAACACGGGGACCACAGCCCTGCCTGCTCCTGCAGAAGCCCACCTCCATGGCCCCATGCCACTCCCATGGCCTCAGTACCACAATCTTCCTTGGAGGCCATGGTAGCCTATAACCCTGTTGAAGTCATTCTCTACAGGAGGCCCAAGATTATCTAGTCATCCCTTGTCACCCTGCCACTCGGGACATCTCTCACACCCTCGCCTCTCTAAATTCATCCGGCATCAGCAAACTCACTACATTCTGAACCCTCCTCTGAACGCTGCCGTCACTCTGCCCTAACTAAACCCTGGCTCACCCCTATGGGCATAGTTTTCCCTGCAGACCTCTGAAGTGTCGACTGCTTCCTCCCTCACGTCCTCCTGCCACTGGACTTGAAAGGGGGCTGATGTCCTCCCTGCTCCTCACAGCCAGTCCCAAACCATTCCCCCCATCTCCTCCCCAACACCCTCAGCTGCAAAGCTCCTGCCTTCGGAGTATGCCACCGGGTTGCCCTCCATGCTTTAGTTATCCATGGACTCCAGTGGACTCCCCCTTCCCTCTTTGAAGGTTTAGTTCTTAAGTCTCCCCAATAATGCTCCTGCCATAATTCCTAGCTGTTGTAATAGCCAAGTCGATGATCCTTCCAAAGCCCCAGCCTCCCAAATGCTTGTCCTCCTCACCGCTAATGACGTTGTCCTCTGCCTTCTCTCAGCCACCCGCTGTAGGGCCAGGCCCCACACGTGATTATTACCAATAACCGCACCCACTGATTCACAATCCCAGTTGCGTAGCCTAATGACTGTCTCACGACTGCCACCTGCTGTCTCACTCATTCTGAGGAACGAACGGTCCCTCACTCCAACACTGACTGCTTCAGCCCACCAGGGCCGCCATCCACTCATGCACTGAGTGCTCACCGTCCCCCACCTCCTCTCGTCCTCACTCTCCCCGCCCAGCTGACAGTCCACGCTCATCTCTGTGATCACTCACGTGTGTGTCCCCTCAACTCCCTTTCTCCTCTCTCCATTGATGACTTCTTTGCCTTCTCACATCTTGCACCTGTGCAGCTCCACGTGGCTGCAGAAAACCACCGAGTCACACTGACCAGATCACTTGAAATGAATGATCACCAGTTCCCAGCAAGTGTTCAGAGCTGCTCGGCCATCCTGCTGTGTTTCCCTAATGCAGTCATCCTCCCATGCACCCAGGGGACTTTCTCACATTGTCACCTCTGTATTCCAATCTTAAAGAACCCCCTCCATTCTCCACAAGTGCCTTCACTTCTAATCTCTCTGACAATACACAAGGAACAACAGCAAACCCTTCCACATGCTCTTACCACCTGTTTACCAAGCTGCTTAGTTCCAGACCCTGTGAACCTCCTTCCCTTGCTGGCCTTCCTGTTTCTATGGATTGACTGACTGTGCTCCCGGAGGAAGCTAATCCTTCCACTCAGTACTGGTCCCATAACATCCCACCTAGTCAAGGCTATCGCTTCAACAATTCTGCCATCTATCCCTGTCATAAATTCCCCACGTCTACTGCATCGTCTCCATCAGAATATAAAATGTTGCATTGCCACCCATTTTTTTAAAAAAGAATCTCTCCCTTGACCCTAAATACACTGTTAGTTACAGTAATTTCTCTGCTTTCCATTAAAGGTAAATTCTTAAAGGAGGTGGAGGAGCTGAGCATGGACAATCCCTTTCTCCAACCCTCTTAGACACACTGTAATCTGCCTTTCATTCCTTTTGCTCCCTAGAAGTTCTCATACCAAGGTCACCAGTGATTTCCACGTTGCCAAATCCCATGGTCAGTTCCCAGTTCCTGTCTTACTCCACACAGATCCCCACCCCATCTCCAAACACTCCCTTCCCTGAACTCCCAGGAATCTGCTCTCTCCTTGGTCCTCCTGCCCCACTGGCCATGCGTCTTTAGTCTGCTCTGCTCATTCTGTCTCCCCTTCCCAGCCTCTAAATGCTGGAGGACCCCAGGATCAATCCTGGAACCTCTTCTCTTCTCCAGCTCCACTCATTCCCTGGGTGACCGAATCCCAAGCCACAGTCTTGGATTCCATCTAAATCTGACAACTTCTGGAGCTCTGGATTCTCATCTCCAACTGCCTACTCACTCGCTATCTCTGCTTGGATGCCAAAAGTCATCTCAAATGTCACATATCTTAAATCCAATCCTTGTTTCTGCACCCAGCAAAACCTATTCTCTCTATTTCAAAACATGGCAAATCCACCGTTTCAGCTGCAGAAGCTAGAAGCTAAAGTTGCTTACCCATCATCTTTGAGTCTCCTCTTGCTCCCACTCCCCTCCCCAACCCATCCACCAATCCTGCTGTCTCTGCCTTGAGGACGCGTCCTGAGTCCAGTCACCTCTCACCACTTCTCTCACTCCAGCTCTGGGCCAGGCAACCATCCATGGTCACCCTGTTTCCAACCTTGTCCGGTTCAGTCCACTCACAACAGAGCTGTCAGAGGGGCCCTTTCAAAATGTAGAGCAGATTACAACATTCTCTATCCAAACCCATCATGGCTCTCCATTTTACTTAAGGGAAAACCTCATAATCTCGTGAGCCCCATCCTTTGCCTCTCTCTCTACCATGCCCCCGCCCCCGGCTCCAGCCACATGGGGCTCCTTGTTGCTCCTGGGACACGCACAGCACATTCCCACTCTCTGCCTGGATGGCTCTTCCCCTAGATGTCTGCATGGCTCATTCCCTCAATTTCTTTAGGTTAATGGTCAAAGGGCACCTCATCAGGCCTCACCTGACCACTCCTATGAAACAGCAGCCCACCCACCACTTAACCCTTGTTATAGGTTGAATTTTGTCTCCAAAAAAGATGCTGAAGTCTTAACTCCAAGTATCTGTGAATGTGACCTTATTTGGAAATAGGATCTTTGCAGAGGATCAGGTTAAAATTAGGTCATTGGGTGTGCTCTAGTTCAATATGACTGGTGTCCCTATAAAAAGGGGAAGTTGGGACTCAGAGACAGAGACTCAGAGACAGTGCCAGGTGAAGAGTGGAGTCCCAGGAGCCACAAGGAGCTGGGAGAGAAGCCTGAAACTGATCCTTTTTTCCCAGGGCCTTCCGGGGGAGCGTGGTCCTGCTGACATCTTGATCTCAGATTTCTAGTCTTTAGAACGTGAGGCAATAAATTTCTGTTCTTTAAGCCACTTAGTCTATGGTGCTTTGTTTCGGCAGCCCCCAAAGCAAACTAACACAGTTCCCCTTCCAAGACTAATTTCTTTTCTCTAGACCATACAACCACCTGATACTTTATTTTATTTTATTCTATTGTTTATTGGCTGCCTTCACCAAGAATTATTTCCTTACAGAAGGCAGGAGGGACTATATTCTTTCTATAAAAGATGCTCTCTCTCCCTCTCTAATATCTATATTTGCGGGGGCGGGGGGAGAGAGCAAGGGAGGGATTTGGGGCTGGTAAATTCTTTCCGGCCCATATATAGCAGTATGCGTCTACACTGCTGTATTCCCAGAACCTAGACGATGGCCTGCCTGCCTGCCACCTAGGAAGTGCTCAAAAAATATTTCTTGAATGAATGAATGAATGAATGAAGTAATGAATGAATTTCTTCAACAGAAATTGACCACCTACTCTGTGTGAAGGACTAGGCTAAGCACTGTGACATTAGGAATGAGACAAGAGGAATGTCACATTTTGAATGAGAAAGAGACACATTTCCTCTCATACTTTATGTTCTATCCAGCCTCAGAATTTTCTAAACTCCTTAATAATTAGCCTGCTGATCCTTCACCAGACAGTCATATCTCAACTCTTCTGGGCTCCAGACTGTTTCGTGGAACAGTTTCCTTATTCCATGAAAGAGAAACGTGGTCCAAGAGTTCCCTTATTTTTAATTTAAGTTACTCTCTTTTCATTCCCGTTGAATCTTTAACTGACCATTCTCCAACGAAACCGGCATCCCTCCCCACCCACACCTTAAGGGTTTAAAGCATTTTTCTCACCCCTGTTCTCCTTTTGATAAAAGTTCCGCCTTTTCCTGCAAACTCTCCAACCATGTCTTTGCCGGACCACCAGCTCCTTCATTTCTTAAATTGCCTTAAGATTAGTGGGTTAAGATTCAAAGAAGGGAATCTGGTGAAAAGAAAATACTTTCATATAAATTTGATGAAGAAAAAGAGAAATGTTGCAAGCCTTTTTCCATAACTGTTTCTCCTCAACTGTACTGCAAGTGTGCAACCGAGTTCCTACACTCCATGCCAATGCTGGGAAAATCAAACCTTAAATCTGTTAATAAAAGGTCTCAGAGAGTCTCAAATTTTAAAGTCAATGGCAAATATCAACTCCCATACCCTGGTTGTGGCAGCAGCTAATTTGAGTTCAATGCTTTAGTTTTTTTCTTTTCCTGGATGAGAAATAATCAAAGTATTTTTAACAAAAAAATACCCCAGGGCAGACTCTCAAAGAAGCATGCCTCAGACTCCAGCCCAAACATGTTCCCTCCACCATGCAGCATTCCCAGATTGCATCTGAGTTAAAGGCTTCTCCCTCCTTGGTAGGCCAAGGTCATTGAGTTTGAACACCTTGGGCTCAATCACATCTATTTATACTTTGGTCACCATTTTCCACTACATGCAGTCTTGCACTAATTATTATTATTTCATTATTTCCAGATAATAAAAGTTGTGAAAGAGTCACTGTGCTTTTAAATATCCCTCACAGTGCCTTGCACAGGACACAATAGACTCCCAATAAAGATTTTGTAAGTGGACACAGAATAGAAAGGTATGATTAAAGGAAAGAGATTGCCTAACCTTTGCAAAAAAAAACAAATCCTATTCCGCATGTGAGGTTCCCAAGGGGAGATAATCTTACTAATATTCTACCACCTTCACTTCTCTTAGGATCCATGGTGTCTGTGCTCAATCTATCACATAGGTTAAATTCCACGACCACAAATTCCAGAGGACTCTTCAAAACGATCTCTTGTACTGTAATTTTGTTATTAATACAAATGCCCTGGTCACTTAGGTGCTGTAACACGCAGCCTCCAATCACAGAGAGGCTGGGCCAGGTCTAGCTCCCCTGAAGAAAGAGGAACAATGGCCAAGGACTGAAGCTGCTCTGGGACTTCCGGACTTGCAGTGTGAGAGGGAGTGAGCGGGTCTCACGCAGGAAAGAACCAGTCCCCAGAGAGTAGACTTCCTTCCCTGTTCGTGCCTGGTCTCAATCCTGTTTTCCTGGCTCAATAATGTTTCTTTTAGGAGAAAATATACCTACCAAACAAGGCAGCAAAAAGTTAGGTTCCACAGTAGTCAAACAATAGTCAAAAAGTGGAAGCAACCCAAGTGTCCACCAATGGATAAATGAATAAGCAAAATGTGATATACACATACAGTGGAATATTATTCAGCCTGAAAGGGTAAGGGAATTCTGACACATGCGACAATATGCATGAACCTTGAAGACATCATGCTAAATGAAATAAATCTGTCACAAAACAAAAACTATCATATGATTCTATTTACGTGATGTATCTAGAGTAGTTAAATCCACAGAGACAGAAAGTGGTGGTTGCCAGGGGTTCAGGGTAGGGAGAAATGGGGAGTTTGTGTTTCATGGGTGCAGAGTTTGGGGAAGATGAAAGAGTTCTGCAGATGGATGGTGGTGATGGTTACGCAACATTAGGAGTGAACTAAATACTATGGTACTGTACCCTTCAAATGGTTAAGATCATAAATTTTATGTTATGTGTACTTTGACACAATTTAAGGCTTTTTTTAAGCTGCATTCAGAAAAAAATAATAATAATTTCAGATCAGGAAGATGAGAAAAGACACCACAGATGCACTGATATTTAGGTAGCTCAGCTGGACGTCCGAAGTCAAGTAGACACCAGCAGGTGAGGATGTTAAGGAGAAGCACATTCCAGGGAGAAGGAAGAGGGAGGAGAGACGGAAGCTTGCTTGGGGCCCCGTGGGAGAAAGTGTAATTCGTGGGGATGGTCTGCATGAAGGCTGATGGGAGAAGAAGAATGGAAAAACGCACCAAAATGAGAGTGTGGAAGACTTTTCGTAGCAGGAGTTTGCACTTTCCTCTCTGAACTGGATGTCCACCCAGATCTCCAAAGGTGTCCATCCATGGGCTCCCTGTGTGGGCTCTCACATCTCCTAAAGGAGTCCTCTTCAGTTTGGCCTTAGAGAGAATCTGAGTCAGCCTTAGGTACAAAATGCTGCTGCCTCTACCAAGACACAGAAGAGCGCTTGCGTGGCTCCTGGTTTCCCTCCTACTGGGTCTAGGAAGCCTGTCCTGCTGCCCAGACTTTGCTAAATTACCCTGCACGGCCCCTTCCAGGAACTCTGAGATCTGGCAAAGGCTGCAGCTCAAGGTGGCCCCGTTTAGACCCCCAGAAGGAAAGAACTGAGGGCAGATCTCTTGGCAGAGAGCTTGGATGTCCTTGCCCCAACCTAGGGGAAGAAGGACAGCCCTGTCCTCTAGAGCGATGAGATTGGGGGTCGTTGTAGGGCTGAAGGTCAGAAATACAGTGCAGCCCACAAGAGGCAAAGCCTTTGGAGCACATGTTGTCGAGATCCACCCTTCCCAAAGCACAGTAGGAAATCTGGCATTCTCCCTGCTTTGTACCACCATCTTCCTTATCACATTGACTGATATCGCACTGTTTCGTAATTATTTAACAAGATCTGTCTCCCTTCTCAGTCTGTGACTTCTTTAAGGGCAGCAGCTGTTTCTTTCTTTCTGTTTATAGTGCCCAGAAAGATGTTCAATAAATTCAGTGAGTGAATGAACGAGCTCCAATTTGAGGATAGCTTTCTCCTGCTGATACCATCTCCCTGATAAAGATCTAACATTTGCACAACAAACTGGAGTGGAAGAACACAGCGCCCTCCCGACAGCTGACGCCCATGAAGCGAGGAATACCTGAGAGCCTCACATCATCTCGTCCAGACGCGGTGATGGTGAAGAACTTCCAGAATGCTCACAAAGTCCTGCAACTGAACTCGAAAGCCACCTTCCCCAAGTTTGGTGTTGGAACACTTGGAAGCCCTTCAGGATGTTCAACCGTTACTGTTTCCTGAAGGGCCTCATTGTTTACATGTCAAATCTCAAAAGATACCCCTGTTGTATCTTGGCTTCATTGACTTCTCATGATCTATGTTTTACCAACTTGCTTCCTCTTGAGCACAGTAGCTGAAATGTAAGTAGTTTTCACCTGATAATAATGATGGTGATGACAATGCTGCTGCTGCTGATAGCTGGCATTTATTAAGCACTTGCTGTATGCCATGCATTTTGCTAAGTATTTTGCATTTATTATCTCATCTGTTCCTGAAAATAATATTAAGTAGCTGCTATTGCTATCCCTGCTTTACAGGTGAGAAAACAGGCACAGGAAAATTAAATAATGTGCCCAGAATCATACAGCTAGTCAGGAATGGATTTGTACACAGTGTAATATGGTTCCAAAGTTCCTAGGCTAGACTTCCTAAGCCAGACGGAGAGTTTCCCTTGAGCCAGTCAGTCCTTTCTGACAACACTATGTCCAACCCCTGATATAAAACTGCATCCACTAACCAGCATGGCAGAGAGCACTGAGCAGAGATGGACTGTGGAATCAGACAGTCGTGCGTTCAAGCTCTGGCTCTGTCATCTAGTAGCCTGTTAGTCTCTCTGAGACTCCATTTCCTCACCCATAAGATAAAGATTTAAATAAAAACTCATTATGATGATTGAATGAGACAATGTTTGGAAAGCACTTGGCATATAGTAAACAACTCTGCCATGTTTACCGTTCACTTTATGCCCATTGGTGCCTGCACATGCAAGGAATGTCACTTCAGACCCTGGCTAAGAGGATCTCAAATGGTTAAGCTTGAGTCTCAGCTTCGCAACCGACTAGCTGTCTGACCTTAACCAGATTATTTCATTTCTCCAGGCCTTGAGTTATTTATCTTTACAACAGAGATTGTCACATACAGATGTTGGGAGGAATAAGTGGAATGACGATGTAATAGGACCCATGAGAGTCTGGTAATGACACTAGTAGCTCTGTAAGAGTAATAGTTTGTGTTGTTTGACATTCCATTTTTCAATGCAAGATCCATTAGCGAGAAGGATTCTAACTCCAAATGATGCTGCGTTCAAAGCAGGTCTCGTAGGCAGTACATCATGGTCTTAGTAAATGTTATCCTTATATGAGCCCATCTTTCCTCACACAAAGGTGCCCTCTTAATTATAAATAAATTACAAATTGAAAATAATTATAATAAAATTATAAAATATGTTATATATTACTTATCAAAATACATATAAAACTATCAATAAATAAATTTTAATTATCAACAAAGTCTCCCAGAGTGTTTCTTGCAATCAAATCCCTTCAAGTATCAAACATATAGTCGTGTTCTCTCCCTATTCTGTCTCTAGTCATCTGAGCAAAGAAGACAAGCACCCTGCAGCACTTAAATGACTGCCACTCCCAGTGTCTCCAAAGTTTTCAGACTTACCCCCAACTTTAGTTCAGAAATTAGTTTGTAATTGGGTACAATGAACACTATTCTGGTGATGGGTACACCAAAGCCCTGACAAAAACATTTGTACCCCCTTAATTAATATTTTGAAATTAAAAACGCAAATATATCAAAATGAACAAATAAAATGGTAATTATAGGACAAAAAAAGAAATTAGTTTACAAATAAAGCTGCCATTAAGCAGCTCTGCTTACCTCTGCAGTTGCAAAGGTCTTGTGTGAAAAGGGGCACCTGGAATGTGCATGCTGCCCAAGGACAAGTGCCCAGTAACCTAGTTCCTCATCCAAGAGAGACGTCTTTATTCTCCAGGTCCCTGGTCTTGCTGCTGCTGCTTCTCTCTCCAACACTCCCCTCAAATGCCAAATGCAACTTCAGCTTTTCTGGTTACAACCTTAGTTGCACGACTAAGAGAGCACATACAAGGACAAATGCAAGTTTAGAAAATGTGCCTCGTATTTAGATACAGCTTCCAAAATCTCCTTTTTTCTCCACAAACAGTACTACCAAACTGCCCCTGCTGACGACACTCCACATTCCATGGTCCTGGGTTTGTGGGCTGAGATTTCTCCAGAATGCCCTTGTTCCTTGCTGAATTGTATTTGCATTACTTTCTGGGAGAGCAGAGATTTTACATAGAACTCTTCCTTCTGCACAGTTTTTGTAAATCATATTGAGGGGTTAAACCTGTCTAGTTATATGTGAACATCTCATCTTAAACATTTACAACATTCTTAATAAAATGCTGCTAGTGGTCAATTTTCTGGTTATTCTTCATAACATCTTACATCTCTATTCATCATCTATAAGCAAAAGATAATTAAGATATGTGCAACAGGAGAATAGTGGCATACCCAAAAAGACTTATTTTAGGGAATATTTAAGTATATGGTACTGTACTACATAATCTCTGTCACTAAGATAGAGTCTAGATGTGTGTTGTGATTGTCACTTCATAACTTATGGTTTGTAATTTTAGCACTTATCAGGGTCTAGTATTCACCTAGGCAAAGCCCTGTGATTGGGGTACACTGCCACCAAGTGGTGGTAAATGCCATGCTCACATTAAAATAAACAATCTATACCTGGATTAACAGGCTAGCTATTCAACAAATGTAACCCAGCAATTGTCCACTTTTGAATAGCAAAAGCATGACTCAAAATATTTGAAGATTATAAACATATTTTAAGATAACATAAAGCAATTCCAAAAGGAAAGAAATGGTGTAACCACTATCATTTAATTCTATGCAATTATTGAGCACCTATGATTGGTTTTAAGAAAAGGTCCCAAAGACAGGAAAGACCATAGTCTCTAAACTTCAGCAATTAATTATTTATACACACAGACAACTGGTTCACAGCTCAACAAACATTTCCAACCATGCTAGTTTTTGTGTTAGAATGCAAGGAGGCCTATGAGAAAGGTACTTAGAAAATGGTATGAGAACACAGAGAAAGATGAGATTTATTCAGGCTGTGAAATTCAAGGAAAGATTCCTTGAGAAGACAAAAATTTGTGCATGGTTTTGAGAAACTGGTAAGCTTTGAAAATGAAATATGGTAGGGAAGGGCATTCTAGAAAGTGTTTTTGGAGACTGTGAATAGTCTGGTTGGCCCTGACGAGGGAGAGGTGACCCTGGAAAGGTCAGCTGGAGCAGGCTGTGGAAGGCCTCGAATGCACGTTCACAAAATGGATTGTCCGCCGTGCGCGAAGGGGAAGACGTCCCAGCAGAGGAATCGACTGCTCGCGACTGTGCATCAGCAAGAATAATCAGAGAGAGGGCATCAAGTCTGGCTTCTGAGAGAACACGTGAGAGGAGCTCATTCTATTAGTGCTTTTACTCTAGGACCCCAAACGCTTGCAGAGTCTTACTTTCCTGGGTGTTGTGAGGTGTGTGGAGAGAGGAAGGGAGGGTCGGAGGAAGACGGGAGGTCCGATGGCAGCCCCAGCTGTCAGCTGCCCCGTTACATGCGTGCCAGGCAAGAGGTGGAGCTCAAACCTGCCTTAGGTAGAAGTCCTCAACATCGATTTCTGGAAGACACTGAACCCTGAACACACAATAGCACACTTTAAACTACTTCGAATGATTTTGAACTGGCTTCAGTGATTATGATTGAAAAATATTAATAGCAATAGACATGTCATCTTGGAGGTGACAGTTTAAAAAGATGGAGATTGCCCTGAACAGTGAGGATGAAGCCTCTGGGGGCCAAAGACACCAGACAGCAATTGGAGAAAACCCTTCCCTTTCCCAATTCTCACAGGTGCAGCAGCGTCTACAATCAGAAGCTCAATCAAAAGCCAGAAAAGTCATTATGTTTTCTTCAGGCTCCACCAGCAGGAGAACTTAAATAAGGTTGTTTTAGATAACAGAAAGATCTAGAAAGAAAAGGGCCCTCCTACAATCTCCTCTAGGGTAATCCCACAATGGACGAGACCTGCTAAAATCCCGCAGGATGGCACCGGGCTGGGAAACACGACATACACTAAGCATTTGTCCTACACCGTCTTCCTGCAGCGACCCCACTGGATTCTTGGCTAAAAAACAGTGAAAGGATGTGGGAACCAGGTTCTGTGAACTTGGCTGAAGTTCCCTCGGGGAGGAGGAAATACGGGCACCGTCCTCTTAGAGGGCTCGCAGTGCGGTCCCTGGAAGAGCTCACGTGAGGTGGGGCCATCGGGAAGGACAAATGCCGGCAGTCACACTGTCTTACCCGCAGACCTGCCGGAGCCATGGGAGCCCAGCACCTCCCTTAACAGCTCTCAGCCTCAGTTTCCTCATCTGTAAAAATGAGAGTGAGCGCTACGGTGGGCTGCGAGGACTGAGCAGGAAGGTGCAGCACGTGGCACTAGGCAGCCCTCGGTAAGGGGGCTTGGTGCTCACAGAGGATCATTACCCTCCAGTGTGTCACCGTGGACATGGCACTGGGGGCAGGGGGGCCCCACCTGCACAGCATGGCTGTCCCCTGGGGGAGAGGCATTGAAGAAACTACCAGTCTGGGGGTGAGTTTCTGACACACATAATCAACTTTTCCACAGACTATCTCTGCCCAGGGGTGTGCGTGTGCAAGGCTAAGGTAGGGGGACATATTGGTGGAGTATATCATTAACAGTAACATCCCCATTCTGCTGCCTTTATCTACTTTTATGCATCAAGGTCCGGGCAGGGGCTGTACAGAGCATTTGTTCATCAATCTCCCCACCCCGCAGGAACTTCGGGACTTCCTGATGGGCCTCTCCATGTGTCCAGTCAGCTAACGTCCACCTGCGTCAGCCATTTCTCCCTCCCTCTCGGTGAGGCAGGGAACCCCGCGAGGGGACCCCCATGTCTCACACAGGCAAGCCGCTTCATCAGGCTCTCTCTACCTCGGGGCCTCTGCCGGGAGAACGCACACCGGGCAGGAGCTGCTCTGAATCACCTGCAGAAGAAGGAATGGTGCCTCCATGGCAGACGAAAGGCGACCATAAACCCTCTGACCCTCCACCTAACCAGCGGCGGGCCTACTTCCTCTGCCCTTGAATCCGGGCCGGCCTCGGACTACTCTGACCGAGAGAGTACGCAAAAGTGACTCCATTCCAGCCTGAAATAGGACCGGCAGCTCTGCCCTGGTCTCCCCAAGCCCTGAGCTGCCATGTTGAAGTCCCACTCCCCTGCGGGAGACACTGCAGGGAGAGCCCCAGAGAAGGAGGGGGCTCATCTGAGCCACAACTTCCAGCCATCTCTGCCGACGTCCCGGGGATGCAAATGATGCCATCTTGGACCAGACACGATACCACCAAGTGGCCCGATAGACATGACTTGAGGCAGAAGAATTGCCCAGCCACGCCCTGCCCAATCCCCTCCCCAACAAAATCAGGAGAGCTAATGAGATGGTGGTTGTGTTAAGCCACTAAGTTTC
>CM052441.1:103311734-103327711 GCA_028533085.1 Varecia variegata
TGACAACTGTATGTCAGGTTGGTTCCATTTGGGGATTCAGAGCCTAAAAATTGACTAGACCAGCACATGCTGGCATTTCCGTGGGGCTCCTAACGTTTTTATGCTCCACTGTCAGAGCGGTGCATGTGTTCCCAGGGCATCAACACACGGTGACAAAACACACACCATCCACAGGATAACAGAGATTCAGGAACAGAAGGGATGGTGTGGTTTGTACTAATGCCATGCGAGTAACATAGTGTCTGTCACTGTTGCAGCATTTTCAGTGACTTGTCTCAACCCTGTGGTAAGGTAGGTATTATTTCCCTGTATACTACAGTGGGACAACAGGAGTCCATAGAAATTGTGGCTGAAATGGTAAGTGGCAGAGAGGGAGCTCAAAGATGGCTTTTCCGGAGCTAGAGCTGTGCTCATTATGTTCACCTGTCCACCTGTAGGGAACGTCTTTTGCTTTTTCCCACCCAGAATCTATGCCCTCTTATTTTGGTACTAGCCCTTTATCTTCCTCTGGGAAATCACCCAGAGGAAAATATTTTGTTTTTGATGTAGTCTTGGTGGGAATGTCAGTCAAAGTTCTGCCATCTCAAACCTCTGGCTAAGGCTTCCTCTTCCTAGAATCTGACCCCTGGGTACAGAAAACCCTGGGGCAGGTCAGTGCCAGCACAAGCTCTCTGCCCTTGCAGAAGCCTGACATTGCTTCTCCATCCCCATGAGCTAGTTTATATCCATCCCACAGGTGCTGTGTTTGTTTAGATCAGCCGGATGGGTTCTATTGCTTGCAGTGAAAGAATCTGAACACCAAGCCCGAAAGAAAAGTATAGCCCATCTCAGCATTTGTACTTTAATTTCTAATATGAAGTTAGGTAATATGAAATTTGTGAACTAAGATAAAATCTTAAGTTCCCCCAGCAGACCGAATGGACTCCATCTTGGCCAAGGGAACCCCTCCCCCCAAAATACCTTAAAGCTGACTTGCCAACCATGAGGAGAAGGGAGGTCAGACACGCCAGTTATGCCCCCTCCCTTTTGGAGTTATTTCTTGTAACAGTAAGATACAAAATCATTGACAAGCCTGAGGCCGTGTAAGACAAGGTTAAACCACACCTGCAGGTCATCACTGTATTTAACAGATCACTTGGGTCTGGATACATGACTGTGTATGTCTGGTGGCTTGTCTATGATTAATAGACATCCTTAAGTTAAAACATTCCAAGCCTTTAGACAAAGCTTAATTTCTTTAACCAATTACAAATCAAAGAATCTTTAAACCCACCTATAACCTGTAATCCCCTGCTTTGAGATGTCCCATCTTTTTGGACTAAACCAATGTATGTCTTCCATGTGTTGATTTATGACTTTACATGTAATTTCTGTCTCCCTAAAATGTATAAAACCAAACCGTAACCCAAACACGAGCCCCCTTGCTCAAAGCTGCTTGGGTGTGGCTTTCTGGGCATGGTAGCACATATTCAGCTCAGAATAAACCTCTTTAAATTATTTTACAGAGTTTGGGTTCTTTCCCGTTGACAAATATAGTGTGTTTTTTACTAATCACTATTGATTAATAGCAGGATGTTGCGATATTTCCTGTTGTCTCAGATTACAGCCAGGATCCAAAGTTGGGGACAAAAAGGTATAAAGTATCAAACATTCTAAAAAGAACCAATGACAACCAGAAACCTCACTCAGATCTTACCATGAGACAATCAAACTGGCTTTACTGTGTCTTTTATTTTCTGTATTCTGCTGCTTTGATATCTTGTGGTTTTGCTGACCCTGGAGGGACTGCCCCCTCCCTTCCCCGGGCTAGCTAATTCCCAGACAGAGTAAACAACTGGCCTTGAGCCTGTCTTTCAAATGCAAACCAACCAGTCCAGAGCCCACACCCCAGCCACCTGTTTGGTTAGGTTCTGGCACTCAGGGTCACTACCCACCTACCTTCATCAATCACCCGGGGGGCCAGGGACCAGACAACTAGGGACAGCCCCTGTGCCCCAAAGCCTGCTGAAATTATTCAAACTAGCCAATCATGAGCCTGCTTACCCTGCCTCCCCTGTTCTTTCTGAAGACACCACAATGAAGGCTCCTGCCCACGTTTCTCCATCTGCTTCCTGACCAACCCTGGTGCCTGCCCCCGCCCGTGTGGCCGGCACGGCATGTGGTGCTCCTTGTTTCTAGGGACCTGTGAGTATACAAGCTTTGTCCTTCATGACAGTCATTTCCCTGGCTGAGTGTCTTACTATACCTGATTAAACAAATCCCAGGTATCCTTAGAACACTGGCCCTGCTCCCCAGACTCTCTGTACCTTGTACCCCTTTAAAAAGAAAACGAGAGGGAGAGAAGGATTGCTGTCGGCCCAGGCTGTCATCAGCCTTGATAAGCAGTGGCTTCCCCTCTGCTCCCCAAAGCCAAGAGAGAGGACACTACCCAAGATCATCTCTTACAGTACTGACAGGAGCCCGCAGGACGGTGCGATGGCATTCCATTCCCGGGGGTGGGGGGGGAGATCTCCGTCTTTAAGAGACTTGCTAACAGGAGAAGCAAGAACTGCAGGGCAATGGAAGCCCGAAGCCTGGGCGGGGATGGAGGAGCAGCCTTTAACCCACTGTTTGGCGTGGTCAAGACACACAGTTTCCCATGGGTTGAGCGGACACTGTGGAATGTAGCTGGGCTGGAGCCATCTTTCCGGTACCCCACCAAGAGGGCTGCCTGCCAGGCGAGCGGACTTTAATAAAGGAGCTGACGAAGGATGGACATCAGGCCAGAGCCAGAGCGCCTGTGTCAGGGAACTGGGCAAAGGGGAGACCCCACAGGGTCTTCCAAAGAATTCAAGAAGCACCCCCAAGACAGTCAGCGTTTGGACACCTGCCATATAGCTCAGAGCTCGTAACTGGCCAGGCAGCGTCAGTCAGAGAAGCAGCAGCAGCAACAGAGAGGAGTGTACATGTGCCCAGCCAAGGAAAAAGGTTTGCCTTGGCAATGGTGACAGGGCAGAGGGTAATGGTGGCCTGGAAGGGGACAGGGGCTAATGATTGGGAGGGGCACAAAAGGAGCTCCTGGAGAGCTTTCTGCTTCTTGATCTGATTTACACGAGTGTCTTACTGAAAACTCAGTGAGCACATTATAATTTGTGTACCTTTCTATATGTATATTGTACTCAAGTTAAGATCTACTTTAAAAAAATGGGACATGCGGAATATCAACTCTGGGTGTCCCACAGACAACTCTTCATCCATGTCCTGCTGATTCTCAGGGTCCTTGGTCTTTCTGCTTCTCTCCTTGTGTCTACGGCATCCCCCCGAAATGCAAACACAGGACTTTGCTTCCGCTAATCCTTTTTGGTGGTTCTTCCCCCAGCTTTGAGGGCATTTCTTCACACACATGAGCTGCTCAGTACTCCCCTAAGACTCAAGAGGGACCCTCTGCGGATTTCTGGAGCTTTCTCTCTGCACAGCTGTCTCTGCTCTCAGATGCATGCCCATGATACCCAGCTGCCTTGGTGTTCACACACTTCTGTTTCAGTCCCCACAACTCAGGGAGACCGTCAGCTGCCCCAGCATCCGTGGGCTGCAGCCTGGAAACACGCCCGGGCAGCAGGCTGGGGCGGTCAGGGCTCACCACCTCTGTTTCCCCTTCTCGTCATCCCTGCCCTCTGCTACCTGATGTCCAATGTCCTAAAACCATTGCTTCATGTATTTTGTCATGTTTTTTAGTTGTTTCTGGTAGAAGGGTAAATCTGTTACCTGCTACTCTTTTATGGCCAGAGCAGAAGTCCCTGGACTTAACTTTAACAGTGAAGAGTGGCTAGAAAATTACAGTCTCTGCTCAAGAGTCATTAAAGAACAGAAAAGTGAGGCTGGAAATAAGAATGAGGGGAAAAAAGAAAAACTAGTTCCATTTGACCTCCAGAGTTCCAGCCAATTAACAAACCAGTAACATACACTTACATTTTACCAAGACATGAATACTATTTCATAATTAACATTTTGCATATGTTGTCTATTTTCTTTCTATAAGGTTGTGTCCATGTGGACGACTCTGTCTTAGATTGCAGCTAATGGGGAAAATGAAAGATAGCTTTCTAAGCTGTGCCAAATTCACTCCTACTGACACGTGCTTGGGAAACACGATGACAAATATGGCCAACAACTATTTTTCCAAATGGACATTTAATGAAGGAGAAAGTGTAAAAACTATGAGCTAGAAAGGCTTTACCAATAACCTCCTCTAAAAATGGGGCCTTCCTCAAAGATGCCCCCTTTCCTGTGTCTGCACGCACTGCCAGAGAAGGTTAGAGGATTATGCAGACCCATCACGGTACAGAGCCAGGCTGGCGTGTGCCGCGAGCTCATTGGCACCCCAGCTTAGCAGCTCTTAAAGTTACCTACCCCCCAGCCACTTAGGGCATCTAATCTAACCCTTTCTCTAGTCCTCCATACTTTCAGATGTAAATAATACTAACTGAGCCCCTACTTTGTGCCAGGTACTGTACCAGGCACTTATACAAATCTTGTCCAATTGAATTATTACGCAGGACATGAATATAGTCTCCTATGACAAATGAGAAAACCGAGTTCTATGGAGCTGGCACTGAGAGCTGGCTTTCTGCCAAGAAGTTGGGGATAAAAGGTACAAATAAGACAAGCCTCTGATTTGAGGGATCAGGACTAAGGGTTGATCAGAGGTCAATGATAGGAGAATCATTCTAAAAAACAGAACCTGCATGTCATAAACCTTTTATTTTACCTTAAAATGTGCAAACCATATCAATCAATCACCAAGCACTTGATGTAGGGCCAAGGCCTTTGAGCAAATCAGCTGGTTGGAAGTCCTGCTTCCCCTCTCTCATGCACACATAATGAATCATCTATGATTGCCAGTTTCGATTTCTATAGAGTAAGAACTTATAGATACTGGTAAAACAATCTCAATTAAAGGTTCTCAGGGTTTTTTGTAGAGGTTTGTCTGTTTGTTTCCTTCAATCCTCCACTCTTACAGGTAACCAACACATATCCAACTCGACAGCACTTTTTAAGTGAATTCACTTTGTCAAATTCTTTACAAAGCTTCCAATGTGGTATTCACAGCACGAACCACCCTTCTTGTTCAAACTTTACTATGTTGGATGACAAGTTCCAGTTACATAACCGAGTTTAAAAGGAACCACAATTCACGCTTGGGGGGCACATAATGGCGGAAGCGGAAGGGCGCAGGTGGTGCCAGAGTTCCTCAGTGTTCTGCCGGCATTGCCACCGTGACTCACAGAGAAAATGGGGAGCATTTGTTTATCCCAGGAATTGGGTAATGAAGCTTGGTTAAGGCTGCTTCTCCTGTAACAAAGTAATTTTTATATGTGTTCTGTTTGAATTACCTGAGGAACCTCCACGTGAAGATGTCCAGTTTTATATTCAAGAGGAAGGTTTGGGCTGAAGACATCGCCTGGGGAGTCCCCCGCATACAGGGGAAGGTGGAAGCTATGCACGAGGGCAACAGAGGCAAGGAAGGGCATCGAGAGTTGGGGGGAAGAGGACTGGGGTAGCATCCACGGAGCCTTGACATTTAAGAGACAGACAAAAAAGGGACTTTGAAAGTGGAAGAGTCACTACTCATGACACCTGAGTCTGAGTACCTACAAGGATGGACAAGCCAGGGGGCAGTCCGTGAAAGGTCAATATTAATCAGCTCCTCTGATAAAAGTAGCAAGAGCTGGAAACATGCTGACTCCACCACTCACAGTTAACACAGAGGACACACGAATAACAGTGGGACACAGTCAAGCTAGCTCCCGACATCAGGACTAAAGAGTCTGAACGAATACCCACCCTGTGTTTGATAAAGGCCATCCTCACTCTTTACTTTGAACAAACATAAAGTTCCCACTCTAAGAATGAACAAAGAAAAATCACTAAATACAACAAAAATATCTAGTAATTCAAAAGAAGGGAACTGATAAGTTAAAAGTGTGTGTTGGCCCATGAAATAAAAGTAAACTTCAAGAAAATCTCTATAGTCTGAGATTCGAGAGCCCATTGCATCTATAAAACTGGACGGGATAAAGAAAAAAATCTGCAATCAGGAAGAAATACTTGGAGATGAAAAATATAAACATCAAATTTTAAAACACAGTGGAGGTGATGAGAAAAATATTACAAACTGAAGAAAACTAATCAGGGAATTAAAACCAGCTCAAGACATTCCCCTAACGTTTAAAGAAAAGGGCAAAGACGAGTTCTTGATAATGTACTAAAAAAAAAGTATAAATATTGGAAAAGAGGAATAAACATTATCATAACTTAAAGATTACATAATTGTAATCTTCCCAGAAATTACAATTATTACAATTGTAATCTGGCCAGAAAATCTAAAAGCAACAACTAAAAATGTTTCAACTAATAAGATGATTCAATTAAGTCAGCTATTTACAAAGTGGTTTAAAAAACAAAAAACTGAAAAACATGAAAAGCTAATTTAAAAGCCATAAAGGTTAAATTAACAGTAAATATACAAAATGTGTCATCATTAGTTATCAAATAAGTGCTTATCAAAACAATACTATACTATTATTTATCAAATTAGCAAAAAAAAACCCTAATTAATCAGTTATTGTCAAGTGTAGAGGAAAATGAGGCTTCTCACAGACAGGTGGTGGGAAGATAAATTTATGTAATTTTCAGGCAAGTAGACAATATGTTTTTTGTGTTTTAGAATTTTTACCTACATTTTGATCCAGTAACTCAACTTCCAGGAATTTATCATAAGGAAATAATCATGACTGTACACAAATCTATAGCCACAGTGATTGACATCATAGTATGGTAATAATGTTGAATTATTGGAAACAACCTAAATTTCCAACAATAAGGGATTCATTAAATGGGTTATAGCATATGTATATGATGGAATAATATATTCTCATTAAGATATGCTATAAAAAATAATAAAAGAAAAAGTTCATAATAATGTAAAATGACTTTTAAAGGTATATTTTTAAATGATTTCATTTCATTTTAATATGTACATACATACAAAAAATTAGAATTGTGCACATCGAAGTATTAAAGTCTAAATGATAAAGTCACGGGTGACTGTCAATTTCTTAATTTCTCTTTGCTGTGTTTTCTAAAAGTTCTAAAATTAATATTAAGTTAACACTCTGCCCCAAAGTCTCCCCTATAACTGCAGTTTTGAATTGAGATTGCAGAAGTGACGGAATTTTGAACACAGGCTAAGAATCTGGCTCACCTCTAATTTGTAAGATGTTACGCACGTTCAAATTTTAACATGCAGATGCATGAAGAGATAAAGGAATTTCAAAGATGACAACATGAAAACATACATCTTTGTGCAGATTTGAACTTATATACCTATAAAAAGTATAAAAAATACAACTATAGATAACAGATTATAGAACTTTTAAAGTCCTGTTGATTTCTTTTTTCTGTTTAAATATTGGTTGAATACGTGAGCTGCTAGATGAGGCCTCTGACCGGGGAAACGCTGCGCTCTCACAGCAGATGAAAACGCCCACAGAGCTCTGCTGAAGCGAGGCCGGGAAAGGCTCATTTCTCTGCACTTTTCCTAAGTTCCCTGCCCACCATGCCCCTCCCTCACCCCATTTCCTCCTCTGAAGTCATGGATACACGTCACTGCTGGGCACGGGAGGAGGAGGGGATTTAGAGCCACCCGGTTTGGTGCAGCTCATCTGAATTACACGGACTGTCGGACTGTCCGTCGGGAGAAGCATTTGCTCCACCGCCTGCCTGTCTTTCCCTTCGCTCGCTCCACTTTGCACACACTCTGCTAAAGGAGGTGGTTTTTCTCTATGCAGTGTGGCCTCTGCCCACCTCTCGATAGAGTATATGCACGGCAGTTTACCCCCTGAGCCAATTTGTCTTAGCCAGGGCGGGGGAGGACATGGGGGCATGAGCTGAGAAAGTCCCCTGTCACAGGGTCACTAGGAAAAGGCTTTACAAAGCACAGACTCAATCTCAGGGGACTGCATCTTTTAACCTTTGTTTGTTTTCTCTCAGTTTGCATCTGTATTAGCTGATACATCCACTGCAAGGCAGTTAGCCTATTTACCTTGCAAACAGAAGTTTAAGATGAGTCCAGATGGGCCATCAAAAATCATTAAAGCAGTAGGTGCTGGAGGGAAAACCCAGATCTAGTTTGGGTTCATGCCAGCAGCCCAGAATTTGGGGCCTAAAGTCTGTCCCACTGTAATGTGATTCTATACACACACACACACACACACAGGGAAAGTAGCAGAAACAAATCAATGAGCCTGGGTCCTAGAGGTCGAGAAGAGAATAAATGGTCTTCCCTTCGTTAAATTCTTGTCAGCCCATAACATCGTAGCATAACCTTAATTTGCTTTCGCATTTCCCATAATAGCTCTCCTCATGAGGAGTGAATTCAAATGGGCAACAGAACATACCCATTTCATGCAGGCGGGTTTATAGGTGTTCTGCACCAAATAGAGGAAAGGGATCTTTCTGAGCCCGGAGTCAGCCTACCCTGCTCTATGTGTCAAAGACAGAGCCAAACAGACTCTCAAAAAGTTGGCTTCTGCAAAAGGGTTCCTCAGGAGTGCAGACAGACAAGCAGCAAGACTCCTGGACCGGAGAGCTGCCCTTTTCCACCAACGTCAAACATGTTTCACAGCTGACCTGCCAAGAATGTGGATCCTGCCTCAAGATACACAGTCTGACACAGCACACAGCAGCCAAAAGAGGGAATCTCCATTTAGCCTGAATTCTGGTCTATCCCTTACAGATGGACAGCGTGTATATGGACTGGCACGCATCCCAGCGCTTGGCTGCGCTCTCAAAGTTCAGGATTACTTCAGAAGGAGATTGAAGAGATAAAGCAACTCCCCCAAATATGCCTTTGTTTTCCCTGGGGATTTGTAAAGTGCAGTTGATGGAGATTGCAGGGTCAATCCCTTTATGAGCGGTTTGACCGGGATAGGCCCATGGCAACCATACATCCACAACAGAGTGCAGAGGCACCCATGGTACGAAAACCTCCCTGGATTTGGGGCATTTATACTCTACCTCACTGTTCATGCCTTTTCTCAATCTGCACGGCCCCGAGGTCTGTAAGGTCAAAAGTAAAGGCAGCGTGGCATGTGGAAAGACCACCACATCAGGAAGAAGGAAATTTGGGTGCAAGTCCCAGGTGCACCATTGATTTTTCCCTGTGGCCTTGGAAAATCCATTTGCCTTGCTTAACCTTAGTTTTCACATCCTTACAATGAGGAGAAAGGGAGATAGCTTTGAAATGGAGGCCCCAGAAAGACGTGATATTCTATGACATTTTCTTTCCTGTCCCAAGTATCCAAAAATACCTGCTCCCATCAGTATAGTGGTGCAAAGTGGCTATAATTCTCAAGCTGGGGCGAAGTCGTCTCTGGGAGGCATAACCTAATCTTGTGTGGCAGTGAGCAAAAATTCGCCTGGGAGTAGTGGACGAAGGGTGCAAATCACAGCCTGCTACCTGTCCCAGCGCTCTGTGCGGCCTCTCCACTCTCACGCTGGGGTGGGCTCCGTGCCCACGCCTGAGAGTAGAAGTTCCATTTAACAAGACCCACTTTATCCTCTCAGCTGGCCACCTACTCCCATCCATTATAGCCCACGCATCTTTCACTACACTCTGCAGTCATTAAGAATCGCCTATTAGCTGGGTTGCTGCCTGAAACCCACATTTTGATTTAGCATGTGTAGACAACTGTCAGAAAAAAAAACTTGTGATTTTAAAATAAGCAAAAAAGTTTACTAGATGTCCTTTCAATCAAATACTTGGTACATCCTTCTGAGTTACTTGATTCCACGAGGATCTATGCCTTTCATTGTCACCGAGCTATTTCACCACAATGTAAGTTGTGGAAAACTGATAATAATGTATATGATTCTTGCCCATAAAAATGCAAATAAATTTGTCTACTGGAGATGCAGTTCATTATTGCCCAGTGGATATGAACCAGTTTTGAATGTGTTAGAAAATTTATTTTAGTATTTCTGATTGCTTATATATGTCTGTGTTCTTCAAATTCTCCTTTGAACTGGTTCTAACATCTCACTGGTTCTTTCATTAACTAAAAATTAAAATCTTTAATACATACTAATTTTCTGTTTGTATGACATTGTGATTTTTGCCTTTCTAAAAAAATGTTTTCTTTAAATACAGCCTATCATCCTCAGACCAATGATCAAAAGGAGTACATAATTTGGGTATTTGAAGAGTTTCCCTTGCCATAAATGGCTGAGTCGCACACTTTGGGGAACTGAACCCTACACACTAAAGTCCCGGTTTCAGCAAAGATTCTCACGTCTAAGAAACATGCAAAACTCTCAAACATCAAGAGACCACCCCACCTGGTTCTGTGCTTCTGACAATGTGGATATATTTTGGTCCTTCTTTCCATCCAATATTTCTTTCTGACAGGTAATGATAGAATCTGTGCACAATTTGCAGGTGTGGGTTTCAGATGAAGCTGTTTGTTTTATTAAGAAAATCCTTTGCAACCCTTTGTCGACTATTTGCCCATGTTAACAATGGACTGCAAGCTCAGGGCACTATGAACAATGACTTCAGGGTCCTTTAACTGAAGTTTAAATTGAGGCCCTATGTCCTTTATCCCAGGCATGCAAGTTGACACTTAGCCCTAAAGGAAGTACAGTGTGCTCACCCGTGTTAGAACTGACTTTCTCTGCTACAGTTCATTCTCATTAAGTTTGCACTTATCTACCTAAAAGAGATGGCTTCCACATCAAAATGTAGTCACTGTGCATTTTCTCTTATGGATGGCATGTCATGACACATCATAAGGCTCATGTTGGCAACATGCCCTAAATTTCCCTGCGATGAATAATGTCGGTCCCTTAACTTCATGTCTACAAGCCCTTCCCTTATCTCTCATAAAACAGCCCCTGTTGACTCCAAACATTTCAAAGATTATTTGAATATCAAATCAGATATTTTTAATAGTACTTTTTGAAGTATAATTTATATCCACATGCAGAAAGCTCAAGCGCCAATTTGATTTTAAGACACCTTTCTACTGTTTTAGAAAACTCTCATGGGTGTTCTGCGATGTCCCTTTTGTATTAGTGCCTTGTCCTCAACCTTTGGTTTGTTTAAGGGAGGTGATGTGTTCTTCATTATAGGCTCTGCCAGCTTCCTCAGATGGAAGTCACTCTCACTGGGCCATAATCACCCTGCAAGTTCCCCAGGTCACTTCTCATCAATAGGGTTCATGCTGTCCCCAAACCTTAAGTTGAAATCCAGCGCTATGCCAGAAATAACAGGATGAAGAGGATGGACAATTTTTCCATTAGTGCTCCATTGAATCGCTGGACAACATCCAGACTTTAGGGTAGCTGTCATAAGCCCTAGGGACTTAATTATACTCTTGGGCCATTTGACTTAAAAAATGAGAGGCTGTATAGCATAGTGGTTAAGATCACAGACTCTGTAGCCTGCATTAAATTCTGCCTCCACTAGCTGATAGCCGTATGATACCGAGCAATGTCCCTGGCCTCTCTAAGCCTCAGCTTCCTCATCTGTGAAATGGGGCTAATGATATGTACCAACCTCAAGAGTTTCTCAGGTAATTAAATGAGTTACTATACGTAAAGCTCTTAAGCCAGTGCCTGACGCAGTTACCCCTTTAATAAAAGAGTTTAAAATTCTCATCTGAGCTGCCATACTACCCAACGTTGGAGATGACTCTCTTTGGACAGATAGGACAGTCCAGCAAGAAGTCATCTCATAGGCTGCACCTCTGAAACGCAGAAACCACTTCCCAATAGAGTGAAAAAAATAAACTCTGTAGCTAAAACATTACCTGAGTGCAGTTTTCACTTTTCAATCAGTCGTTTTCAGCAAAACCATGTTGGTGATCCCTGTTGGCAGGGCTTATGCCGTGGACAGCAAAACAGGAGCCCGGCCGGGCTCAGGGCCCTCCGCTCACGCAGTGCTGGCATCAAACAGAGGCCAATGAAGCCTCTGACATGTTTTGGAAGATCCTCTTTTTTTTCATGACTGCACATCTTTCCACTGCTTTCCCTGATACATTAGTCAATACTATTTCAGACTAGCCTCCCCACAGCTGCCGAAAGAGTCTTCCACAACCATTGCATTCTCATCTCAGGAGCGCACGGGGCTCCCTGCTGCCACTCACGTCAGGCTGAGCTCCTTGCTGTCCAGAGCCTCGTCCATTAGCCTCTCTACACCTCCCCGGAGTCACCTCTCACTATTCCTCTGCCCATTTTATCCTCGCTAACCAACTGCTCTGCGCATCTGGCCCTCTAGGGTGCTTCTTGTGATACCCTTAGCCCCTAGAACGTTCCTCTTCTCTCTACCAATTCTTTTGCCCTTTGTCTTGAACCCAAACCAAGCACAGACTGTTGCAACAGGTCCTCCCACAAGGGCTGTGAGCAGGAGGGAGATGGAAAGCAGAGAGGCCAGACCTCAGCATGAGGGGTGCAAGAGCGAAGCGACAAGATCCAGCCACACGGTGGGAGTCAGTGTCCCAAGACCTGGGGCCCAGATGGACGCAGAAACAGCTGCTTCAGCAGTGACCTGGGCAGCACAAAGTGCTCTGATCGTCGTCTGTCACTGAGGTGGGGAACTCTGCTTCTCCCTTCTGGGGAAGGGTGTCCCGGCTGAGAACCACGTGCTGGGTCATGGACTGGGGTCACGCAGAGCTGTGTCTTTATAATCCAATAAAATCCACATACTAACCGCTCCTTTTCTGTGTACACAATGCATTTTGCTTACTTCACTAGTTCATTTTACTGTACTAGGATCCATTGCATTTTTCCCTTCACTTGGCTATGATGTCTTTGGGGAAAGAGACTGACTACGTTTCTGCTTATTTGGTTCTGTCAATGAAAACTCCATTTATCTGCAAGTGATAGAAGATGTGATTACAGCGGTTTTAAAAAAAATGGACATTGATTTTCATCATTTAATAAGAAGTCTGGAGCTAGGCCATCTGGTGAAGTTGCTTAAACATACCCTTAGAGACCTGAGTTCGTTCTTTCTCTCTTTTCGCCACCCTCAGCACATTGGCCTTTGTCCTTATGCTGTGTCCTCAGGGTTACAAAATGGCTGCTGTTCCTCCAAGCATCATAATCATGTTCCAGGCCAAAAGTCTTTCTTTTTTTAATCTTATTTTTTTATGTTTTACTTTTTGTTCAGGAAGGCAAAAGATTTTCCAGAAGTCCCAACCAGAAAGTGTCCATTTCTATCTCATTAGCTAGAACTAGGGATGGAGGTCCTCCCTAGACAGCTGCTGGCCACGGGGAACGAGACAGCTAGTGGTGGGACCCAGAGCCAGGCTCCTCCGCCATGACTCAGAGCAAGCTCTGGCGGACAATGACTCTGAATTTCACCCTGAGGGACGAGAGCCTACCCTTTTTGAGTTCAAAGACTCTCCACAGCTATGTGTCCAACACAATAGCTAACATTTATAAGCACTTACTAAATGTCAGACATTGTTCTTAAGCAGTGGCATGAATTCTCTTTTAATCCTAACAACCCTATGAAGTAGGATCTGTTATTAATCTTGCTTCACAGATGAACAAAGGGAGGTGCAGAGAAACACAGTCACTGGCCAAGATTACACAACCAACGGATGACAGAACCAAGAGCACTGGCTGCAGAGCCTGTGTTTCCAGCTACTGCCTTCCCTGCTGCCCCGCTCGCTCCTAGGCCGCACTGCGGTCAGTAGAGTTGGTGGAATGAATGAACAACTGAATCAATGAATGCACCTTCCTCCCAGAAGCAGCCCTGAGCTGCTAGGGCCTTCCAGGGCTGTTGGAAATTACTGTTCTCCATCCATCTTCTTAACGGGGTCAAACTGTTGTTATATGTACAGGATTTATTGCAGTTCATTGTGCTCTTAGGGGGAAAAATAATCTGATTTTTTTTGTTGGGTTTCTTGCATAACAGAAACTAAGGAAAAGAAGTCTGCAGAAGCCGGAGCTTTATCAGCAGACTGAAGTAAAACAACTGTGCATACATGTGAGTCTCGGGCCAAAAAATGAACAAAATGCAAAGCATGTCCAGACTTCAGCTGAATCCTTGAAAATTGTAGTAGTATGTCCTGGGCCCCGCTGGAAACGGAGGGGAGGGAGACCAGGGTCACCATAGATCAGAGGACTGGGTTGCAGATACTGTCCCAGCACAGGGCGAACTCCAAGGCTGCAGCTGCAGGATGCTAGACTTCCAAAGGACAATTGAGGAATTCCGCCAAACATCTCAATATTTTGTCTACTTGGTGCAAACATCTAGACTGTGAATATGAGATTGAATTGTTCTGGTTTCAGATTGAGATTTGGCACCACTGCAGATGTAGCTGTAGCCCTCCTGAGAACTTCCAGAAAGCACTGAGACTCGGCCTCTAAGTGGAGACTCAGGACAAGCCTATGCAGCCATTATCTGGTTTGCTAAAGAGTGTCAGTGTGAATTTCATCTATAGCAGGGTTGCCAGATTTAGCAAATAAAATGTGGGCTGCCCGATTCAATCTGAATTTCAGATAGACAGCGAATAAATTTTTAGTACAAATGTGCCCCAAAAAGACATTGTTGACCTAGGTGTCCCGTATTTTACCTGTCAGCCCTCATCTTTTGGGACACATAAACCCAGTTTATGTCACTGTGCTCTATCCCCAGCAACAAAGATGGGGCAGATTCTCATTTCCTTGCGTTCTCAGCCAGGTACAACGGAGACGAGCAATTTGAATGGCTATGAGGGGACCAGGAGCTTGGTCCCAGCCCTGCCACTAACTCATTGGATGAGCTTAGACAAATCATTTTCATTGCTTCATCTATAAAACGGAGGCTGAAACTCTGAAAGCACATGATTCTTCTTTCACATCCTTCTGAACCACCTTGTGGGCTAATCACTGTCAGGTACACGGCAGCCTTGAACCCTCAGCACAGCCCTAGCACAGCGCACACCAACAGGTGAGGAGCGTGGAAAGTTACGAGGCTCCAGGGTCCAGCCACTAGCAACAGCGATGCTATAATTTGCCCTTATTTCCTATGAGCATGGAAATCCAGGTACGCACAGCTAAGATGGGCTAAATTCCACTTCAGCATGGATGATTTTCCACATGCTGACAAAAGGATGGAGGCAATTAGGGGAGGAGGCCAATTCCCTTCTCGGAGAGCCTTCCAAGCCCAACAGGCCACGTGGCCCTGGGCAGGGGGGGACAAGCATTTCCTAAGCCCGCCAGAGAGAGGCGAGGCAGGTGCCAAGCCAGCGACGGGGCGGACCACACAGCAGGCGCTGTGGTCCAGGAAACGTTGGAAGGGCTTTTCAGCTTCTCCTCCCTGTCCTCACAAGCTGCTGCCTCCTCCCCACCACCTTAGCCAACTCAGGGGAAAACGGTGCACAGTTTCCATCCTGTCTGGCTCCTCGGGGCTGCTGGAACGAAGTGTTAGGGACGCCCTCTCACTGCGCGTGGCCCAAGAGCTCGGCCGCCCGGCTGGCTGCAGAGCACACTCCTGCACTGCAGGAAGACTCCCGGGAACTGCTGGTATGCAGAGCGCTCTTAGGATTTGCAAAACCCGAGTTTCAATTCCCACAGTGGTCACATGAGGTTGATTAAATTGTGAAGGTTGTTAGGGGGAGCCAGTTACAACCTTCACAATTTAATCAACCTCTTGTGACCACTGCGAGAATTGAAATTCGGGTTTTGCAAATCCAAATGCCCATCAATACATGAGTGGATCAGTAAAATGTGGTATATGTATACCGTGGAGTATTACTCAGCTATAAGAAATAACGGTGACATAGAATCTCTTTTGTTCTCCTGGGGAGAGTTGGAACCCATTCTACTAAGTGAAGTATCCCAAGAATGGAAAAATAAGCACCACATGTACTCACCAGAAAATTGGTTTCCCTGATCATCACCTAAGTGCACATTTGGGAATAACACCAATTGGGTGTCGGGCAGATGTG
>CM052441.1:103327811-103350512 GCA_028533085.1 Varecia variegata
GATGGGTAATTTTATGTGTCAACTGGACTTGGCTAAGGGGTGGAACATTCTTTCTGGATGTGTCTGTGGGGGCTTTTCTGGAAGAGATGAGCATTAGCACTGAAGTAAAGACCCGCCCTCACCGGTGCAGGCAGGCCCCATCCAATCCACTGAGGGCCTGAATAGATCAGAAAGGTGGAGAAGGGCAAATTCTCTCTGTGTTTGAGTGAGGACATCCAACTTCTGCCTTCCTGGTTTTCGAGACTTGGGACTCAGACTGGAACTTACACCATCGCCACCCACCTCCACCCACCCAACCCCGGTTCTCAGGACTTCAGACCTGGTCTGCATTGTACACCACTGGCTTTCCTGGTTCTCCAGCTTGCAGATGGCAGACTGTGGGACTTCTCAGCCTCCATAACTGGCTGAGCCAATTCCTATAATCAGCCTCCTCTTATCTATAGATAGATATAGATATAGATGATGTAGATATAGTTGTTGTGTTTCTCCAGAGAATCCTAACACAGCAACTGACATCTACACAGGCAAATGACCACACACAACATGAAACCATCAAAACAGAGAGGTGAATGCACAACGCCGTCACCTGGAGCGTATCTCAATAGGGGAAAGGCATTGAATGGAGGTTTTTTCACAAGGATTCAGATGGGAGCTGAGCAGACAGTGCTTTGGCTTGCTTTCGAATTCAACCATAGTGAGAACCAGCTAAAACAAACAGTGAGTGGAGACAACCCTGTTAGAATTACATTCACACTGGGCAACTGCTTTTCTAAAAATAATTTTAACTTCTTGCCGTCCAACTGGAGTCAGGAAAATACTCAATTATCCAAGTCCCACAATTTTTTGTTGGGAAAGGAGAGTGCAGTGATAATTATTAACGTCAGGAAGCAAAATGCAACACAGAACCCATTTGTTTGTTAAATTAAAACTGGACACGATCATCATCTGCCTGAGATCTTGCAGCTAACACTGCAGTGCCCCGTGTGGGGAAAGAGCCTCTGAGAAATGGCCTGTCCCCTGATAAGGACGTGCAGAGAGCCCTGACGCAGGAGGCCCACCTCTGGGGGCTGGAGATTAATTCTAAGAGTTAAGTGAGGAAGAGCTGGCTATTTTGGGAGTCAGATAACAACAGTATTTTCAATCTTCTTTCAGTCTGGGCAGCAACTGTTCCTCAGGTTTGAAAGTAATCATAGTTACACACATAAAAAATTAGATTTCGTCAAGATTTATTGCAGCGTTATTCACAACAGCAAGACACGGAAACAGCCTAAACGTCCTTTGACATACAGATGGATAAAGAAAATGTGGTACATACATACAATGGCATATTATTCGGCCTTTAAAAAAGAAGGAAATCCTGCTCTTTGCAGCAACAGGGATGAACCTGGAGGACATTATGCTAAGTGACATAAGCCAGGCACAGAACGACAAACACTGCACCATTCCACTTAGAGGTGGAATCTAAAATAGTCCAACTTACAGCAGCAGAGACTAGAATGGTGGTTTCCGGGGGCTGGGGTGGGAGAGACGGGGAGGCAGCCAAAGAGTACAAAGTTCCAGTTATGCAGGAGAAACGGTGTACAGCACGGAGACCTTGGTTCAGAATACTGAATTGTGTGCTTGAAATCTGCTAAGAGACTAGGCTTCGTGTTAAGTGTTCTTGCCATAACAACAATAGTAGGGACAGGAGAAAACTTTGGGAGGTGATGGGCATGTTTATGACCTTGATGCCCATGATGGTTTCGTGGTGTGTATTTATCCCCAAACCCACCATATTGCATGTATTAAATATCTACAGCTTTTTATATGTCAATCGTATCTCAATAAAGTGGTTTTAAAAATACGTAGAGTTCTGTCACCTTCATTCAAAACCACTGGGAATAGCAAAGCATCTTTTCTCTGTCCTTGTCTTTTGCCGTTTTGGAGGAGGAGTAGAAACTAATGTTCCCTGAGTGTGTCCTGTGCGTCAGACACCCAGACGCGGGGAGGCGTCTATAATACTCTCTCATCCTCGCGACATCCTATTAAAGCAACCGAGATCCAGAAGGTTAAGGGGTGAGCACTGGTGCAGGACACAACCTGACCCACGGTCCACGCTCCTCTTGATGGAAGGAGAAGACTCAGGCTTCTCCAGGCCCTGGGCAAAGCAGGACAGCCAGCTCAGCTACCGTGACATGTCTCACCTGCACGGTGATCCCAGCAGAGCCCGGAAACAGGAGGGAAGGATGGGGGTGTGGGAGGAACCGGCCAGCAGACCCGCCTGCCTTGGGACACTCAGAGGCTAGGGGTGGGGGGGTGTTGGTAGATGGTGAGAATGATGCCTGCTTTAACCTTTGAAAGCAAATCATTTCCCAGCACCCCGAAGATCTTACTCTATGTCAATCCATCCTTTTATTTCTCCAGTTTAGTTTTCTGCAGTTTCCTCCTTCGGCAGCACTGGCCTTGTCTCCTGAAGAATCCATGCAAAGTATTGTCTGAGGACAAATGACTCTCCGTTCCCTCGGCCTTGAACACTCTGCCCCAGACATGTCAGGACAGGTTACCTTAGCCTCATTGGCATCTCCTCGGTGAGCCTTCCAGAAGCATCCATAGTAAGTTAGCAACACACCCTCAGTCTGTCCCTATTACATGCCCTGCTTTTATCTATAGCATCTTTCACTACCTGAAATCATTCTGGTTATTTATTGTAGTGCTATTTATTGTCTGCCCTCACTCCTCAACTAGAACGTAACCGCCGCTGGAATGGGGAACTTGTTTGTCATTTTTAACACCATGTCCCCAGCTGCTAGGACAGTGCACGGCACCAAGACACTGCTCAATAATAATTCACTAATCACTGTTAACGAAGGATTAAATGAACACCAATGCCCAGCTCCAAAAAAAAAAGAAAAGCAATAAAAAACTGATTTCCTTCTGGTACTGAGATGAAGTCGTACATTAATATTATTAAAGCCTCTCCATTGCTTCTACTCCGAAGCCAGCACCAAGAACCTCTGCTTGGAGGCAAATAAAGAACTGGCTTAAGTATCTACCCCTCTGGGGAAAGGACTGTGGTGTATTTTTACCCACTTTGGCAGGAAGCAACAGAGCCCATTGCGTTCCTCCCCGTTCCTATGAAAATGAAATCAGCCACCCACGTGGGCACCCACCATGAGGATCAGCAAGCTGCCATGTTGGAAAGCAAAGAGCAGCTGTTCCCTGTCAAACCACGACCATGAAACAGAAAATGGCAAGTGGGGTTACAGGAGAGAGAAGTGTTGGAAGCAGGGGGGCCATCCTGGAAGGCCAGACCCGGGAGCGCAATTGAATTAAAGGAAGGACAGCAACAGACATCGTGGCAAATAATGCCAATCAAGGGCATTGGGGGAGACAAAAGGAAACTGTCCCTTCAGACTGGAGAGCAGATTCCCAAGCACAAGTTCAGGTGGAAGGTAAAGGTGAGAAGTATTAAAGGGAAAATTGGGTTTTCCCTCCTGCAACTGCTTGAACATACATGCCAGAATCCTAATTCGTGCTATGTCCGTATCTGCCAGTGCATTCTTCCTCCCCTACTCTCCAGTCCTGGCCAAACAGGACCTGCTGCTCTGTGCTCACACTTAAGTAGGAGCAAGTGCTCTTTTCTGCTTTATATAGAGTAGGAACTCGGAAACTATGACAGGGAACGTGGGCCGCCGTGACCAGGAATGCCATCCTTGCAGCACGAATGTATCCTGCCCGAGAAGTCACTCCCTATAGCTCTCTCTGACCCAATTCTCTGTCATCCTCTATTTCCTCCACCATCTGATTTATGTCCCCACAGGTATACATGATAAAACTCCAAGGAAACACTACCCCTGTTTGGTTTTCTTTTTTCCTTTCAGAAATCATCTCTCTACTCCTATTACTATTCTTGGCATAGGATAAGCACTTAAATGTGTTAAAAAGAAAAGAAAACGAAATGTGGGAAATTGCAATGAGAAAAAAATTTCAGAACCTCCAAACTACCCTATGAGCTCAACTTGGTATTAGTCTGGATAAGTGGGGTGAAGCTGCGGTAACAAGCTAATCTCAAAATCTCGCTGGTTTTGCCCAGTGAAGATTTATTTCTCCCTCGTGCTACCCCTCCAAAGTGGGTCGGTGGAGTCTTTGCACCACAGAGTCTTGCAGGGAGGCAGGCCAAGGGAGGCTCTGCCCTCTCGAGACCTCAGGTCTCAGTGCCTGTCGTCTGGGGTCACTACAGCAAGAGGTGGGAGCTCACAGAGACCATGTTGCCACTCAGTCATGTTTCAGCCTGAAAGTGACACGTGTCCCTTTCACTTCACCCACTGGCCTGAGTTAGTCACATGATCCCAACCCAACTGCAGGGAAGGTTGGAGGTACAGTCTTCCTCTGTGCCCTGCAAGAGGAAAACAGAAAACAAGTGGACATAAGGCATGGCCTTCACCTCAATAGGATACAAGATCAGGGAGCCCTGAAATGTCATCTGCTTGAGTCTAGCACTGCTCAATAGAGCCTGTGTGAGGAGCTACTTCCAAGACCCCCAACTGCCCTTTATGAAGCCCTAGGACGGGGACTAGCACCCCCCATGTGGTACTTGTTCCTTGACGTGGGACACACCCTGGATTCCCTTATCTATGAATGGATGAGGCCACGTGGGGAGATCTGCGTGCTCTGCAGTCTCAGAACATCAATCTCCCTTCCCCTCTATTCCCTAATTGGTAAATTATAATAAAATACATATAATATTGTCATTTTCCCTGTCTACTGATGCCGGATCCTGACCCTAGTAATCCAAGAAGGACAAAGAGGGGTCTGAACAAAAATCCTTGTTGCCACATGGTTGGAAGTGCCCACACCCATCTGGGGACTTTCCTGTGTTCTGGGCATATGATAAAATATGCCAACAAATCACTACAATGAAGTAAGATTAGCAAAAGACCCCACCCAGAACAAATACCACCGAATTGGGAGCAAAAGTAACAACTGCAGCTCACTGCCTCCCTCGTCCCCTAACACCCCTCTCGGATCATGGGGAATGTGTTGTTAAGTGGAGAGAAGTGAGTGGATGAATTGGGATGACATTATTAAAATGCCACAGTGGTGACATAGGGCAGGGAGCACACAGGGACTCCTAGCACCTGAATTTGAAATATTCTTAGGACTGTTCCCCTAATACCAGTGAGCACTGTGAGGCCAATGGCTTTCCCTAAAAGTCTGCAGGCTGCTCCCTGTTCTTTGGAGTCACATGAGCCCCCCAGGATGGACACCCCTAGGATGAGGTGGGTGGGATGAGAAGGCCAGGCTTCTGATGGCGGTGACACTGAAGAATTACAATACCCAGATTTCGGCATCAGATTGCGCTGGCTGTCACCAAAGTCCCCAGGGAAAACCAAACATCAGAAAAGTTCACTGGGAGGGTGGGAGGGTCCACCTACCTCCTGGGCGAATCCCTGCTTTCCCTCTGCATTCTTCTCTCCCACTTCCTAGTCTCCTTGTGCACCGGGATCCATCCAGGTCAGACTTTCCCCCAAAGGGCCTTTGTCCATCTGATTATTTGATGGAAATGATTGTCACCAAATGTGAGTTGCATATCAAAGGAGCAATTAGTTGATACAAGTGAATCTATTGCACAGAACGGTGTAGGGAGGCTGTGCTCGGATCAAAAGCAAGAGCCCCTCTCGCCCCTTCTGTCTGCACACCTGCCCTGCTCAGGGGCCAGCTCAGTAATGCATCCGGGTACCAGCTCTCCCTCCTTCCCTCCTCCATCCCCTTTCTCTCAGGCCTCCCTCATTCTCAGACTAACTACTCATGCATAAGCCTTTATCTGGGGCTCTGCTTTGTGGGGAACGCAGGCTGAGACAGCCAGGAAGGAGATGCTGCTCTGCTGTCCTAGGGCCGGTGACCTTGTCTCCCAGTCCCTCTCTCCCCCTGCAGGTCCCTTGGCTTCCCAGAGATCACACAGCAGCCGCCCACACCCACGCCCTCTCCCCGGTCCAGCAATGTGTCTCCTGCTCCATTTAAGCGTTTTTTCCTGCATCGGTTCACTTCGGCTTCTATTAGTTTCCTATCACCACTGTAACAAACTACCACAAATTTAGTGGCTTAAACCACAAACATTTATTATCTGACAGTGCTGGAGGCCAGAAGTCTGAAACAGGTTCATGGGGCCAAAATCACGGTGTCGGCAGGGCCACGCTGCCCGCAGGCTCTGAGAGACCCTCTGTTTTGTTGCCTTTTCTGGGTTCCAGGGACTCCTGAATTCCTTAGCAAATGCCCCTAGAGCAGTCATGTCACTCCAACTCTGTTCCTATCAGCACATTCCTTCTCTGACCCTCCTCCCTCCCTCTTCCCTCTTTTCCGAGCTCTTGGGACTACATTGGGCCCATCTGGGCAGCCTGGGATAATCACCTCATCTCAAAATCCGTAAAGTAACCACATCTGCGCATCTTTAGCCCTGTACAGTGACATGTGCGCAGGTTCCTGGGATGGGGACTTGAACATCCTGGGGGGTGAAGGATCCATTATTCTGTGTACCACATGTTTTAAACTTAGAGCATTGTTCTGATAATAATTTTTTTAAAAAGCTAATGCTCCCAAATTTTATTCTTTGTTCATCTCAGGATTATAAACCCCCTTTGCCCACCTTAGAAGACACCACGAGATTCATGCATCCAAAAACGCACAGCTGACATGCTAAAGGAAGTCACCTCGGCCCTCCCTGCTGACACACAAGCACTTCTTTTAAGAACTTAGGACCCGGTGTTTGTATTTTAACATCTTAACGTCTGTGCCGTTCAAATTCACACTGTGAGGGAGTGGATTCTTTGGATTATTCCATCCCAGAAAAAAATAGCAATGTATTATTACCTTATAAATGTCCGGGAAACTGAGATTTTATAACCTCTGTTGTTTTCTCCCAGGTTAAAACAACCCTCAAAGTTAAGAAACCCTGACTCAGATTCCACAGTTTCTTCTTTGGTTGCAATGGAGTTGGAAAACAGACCCCACCTTCTGCATAAAAATCTCTCGTACATATAAAAATTAATCCTAAAACTGCAGAACTGAGGGCTGAAAGCAACTGTATGGATCACGCAGGGCATCCGCTTCCCTCCCGGATGCGCGTCCTGAGAGCCCAGGGAGGAAAAGGGTCTTCCTCAAAATCAAGCTACTGTGAGAGCTGTCTCCTTTTAGACTCCTCTCCTCAAGGAGACATGCTCCCAATTCTTTTCATATTTCTCCCACCATTCTTGCTTTCATCCCTTCCACCACTTTTTCAAGGTCTCCTTGACCTCCCCGCAAAGGCCGAGTCTCCCACACGGGCGGACAGCCGGGCTGGGGCCCGGCCACCAGAACGCCACCCTCCACGCAGCTGTGCAAATTCTCCCAGCCCAGACCACGTGCGTCGGCCAGGCTGCCAGGAAGGGAAGCTTCAGGGTGAAAGTCCGTCTCCCTCTCTTCCAGCAGACGCAGCATAAGGGCGAGGCAGGGAGGCACGCATTCCCTTTTGTCCCTGCGCCCCTTTGCGGTAAACTGCAAAAGCCAAAACTCCGGTCCGGTGAGGGGAGCAAGACACCGCACCGGGGCCGTAGCGCCAGGGGCCAGGAAGGACGCCGGGGGTCAGGTCCCTGGGGTCCCAAGGAGTTGACGCACACATATTTAAGCAGCTGGAAATCTGCTGCAGACACTGGGTGACGCCCTCACGTGTGTGAAATCCCTCTTCCCAGTCCCTGGGCGCCCACGGTGGGCACAGCACAGCCTTCCCTGCCCAGCCCGTCAAGGGCGGGCTCCCATCCGCTCTCCACCGCCCCGCGGACCGCCCCGCTTAACTGCGCTGCAGCCCGACCGCAGTTATTTATGTTTGCTTATGTTCCCCGTCTCCTCCCTGCTTCCACTCTTCCCACTCCCACCACCTGATTTCTCTGCAATTAGCTCATTTCTTCATCTTTGCCCGTCTCAGCTTCGCTTCCCTGGTGAGGGTAAAGCGGCCGGCGGCGGGCACCGGGGCGTTAGGCTTCCTCGCTCACTTCCACACCCGGAGAACGGCTGCCCACAAGGGGCTGGGTTTCATGCCACCCGGGGACTTTCAGCCCATCTCTGTGGCCAGAGGAAGGAAAGCTATGGGCTGCCTCTTCGTCCATTCGGGCTGCTATAACAAGATACCGCAGGCTGGGTGGCTTCTAAACAACAGAAATGTGTTGCTTACAGTTCTGGAGGCTGGGGAGCTCAAGACCAAGGCGCCAGCAAATTCGGTGTCTGGTGTGGCCCCATGTGGATGGTAGAAGGGGCAAGCAGTCTCTCTCAGCCTCTTTTGAAAGGGCATCAATCCCATTCAGGGGGGCTCTGATCTTTTGACTTAACTGCCTCCAAAGGCCCCACCTTCTACTACCATCACCTTGGCCGTTAGGAGTTCAACGTGTGCATTTGGGGAAGACACAAACATTCAGACCACACCAGCCTACTTGGCTGATGCAAATGGGATGGGATTTCCTAGATCTGCTTATTCCGAGCAGGACCCGCCCTGGAGCTCCAAACAAAATGCAAGGTAGCCACAAAATGCAAGCAGGGACTTCCCCAAAGGAGCCTCTGACTGTCCTTTGGAAGGGGGAAGAAAGGCAACGGATGCCAAATGAGCAACCAAGGGACATCCACAGCTACCAGCCAACCCCAACCTGCTTCCAAACCACCACTGCATTTCTGAGTCCTAAACTGGCTGCACACGTTTATGGCCAAATAAATAGCCTGTGTACATATATATTGTATTTTACGTAGTATAACTTTTTTAAAAGCAAAGAGCCGATTTTATGGGAGAGCTTTCTGATACACTGAAAATATTGTTACAAAACTCGACTTTGAATCGCCCTATCCACGTGTACCTATAATTGCTCAGAATCTCTAAAGAACATTTCCCAAACTTTAAACCACTGCTTTATTAGGGCAAATGAGAAGTGCAATCTCATATCTAAATGGCTTTTTGTGGCTTCCAAATGCTTCTTTGACTTTGGTCTTGATTTAGAGAATTGTTTTACAGGGAGGAAGAAACTTTTGGCTGCATTCCTTCATGAGAGAGACAGATTGAGATGTATCTGAACAATGTGTTCAGATGAAAAAAAAAAATTTTAGACTAGCTCGTGTGTTTGGGGGAAAAAGTGTGAATTTTACAAAGTTTAATTGGGAGTTTTAGGTTTTCCAGATTCAAACGGTTTTTAAATTTTCTGTAGCTAATCTGTAGATTTGTTTCTATCCTGGATATGGCTAGAGTGAGTATTATTACAAAAATGAAAAGTCACTAAATATTTTTCTGGCAACAAAAGTATATAAATATATTGAATGGAGATATAGATATTTAATAGGTTTATGTGTTTAATTCGCTTTAAAAGGTTTTGATCTGTTTTTAATGTTAAGGCTGAAAGGACTTTGTAGGCTTGGTCACCCCTTCATTTTGCAGATGAGGAAACTGAATTGCCGAAAGGTGGAAAGACTTGCTCTGATTCTCTAAGGCTCACTTCAAAGCTCTCACCATCCGGTCTTACAGCCCCCCCTCCTGGGAGGTATCTTCCTAGGGAAGTGCCATCTTAAATAAGCTAGTCAGTGTCCCTGGGTTAACCTCAGTTAAAGGCTCAAGGTATAGTTTTTCCAACATACTGGGCTTATATTTCACTGGTGAATGTGTAGAAATACAAAGGATTGCTCAGGGGAGGAAGTTTGAACTCTGGGCCTCAATTTAATTTCATAAACTCCACATATATTAATAGATTTTTTAATACTTGAAGTTTCTCCAAAAGCTGTATCTTTCCCCTATGTAAGCATCAGTCCCTGTACTTTGACAACTGGATATAATTGTAGTACTAGCCCTGAAAGAAAATACAGACAATCTCAAAGGCCAACGTGATTGCTTTCTCCCCGCAGCAGTTTCCCCTGGGACTCCCAGCGCTGAGACGCAGAGGCAGCCCTTGAGCAGGTGGCCAGAGCTCAGTGTCCAGCAGACGGTTGGACCAGGGGGGAAGGGGACTCTTAGGCCAGACTTTTGGACATGGGAGGCTCATTATGTGCTGGGCAAGAAGCCAAAGAGGCAAGACATTATGCTGTCGGGAAGTGGAAGAAGAGTAGGGCTGTGACCTACTCTTCTGTAAATACTCATCTCCATTTATAGCCATCCACCTCACTGACATCACCACCGGAACTCCACCCCACCACCCCACCTCTGGCCATGGAAAAATTGTCTTCCATGAAACCAGTCCCTGGTGCCAAAAAGGTCGGGGACCACTGTATTAGGACATTAAGCTCGTCTGGTCACAGGCACAAGCAGCAAGCCAGTTTTTATTTTCCAATCCTTTTTGAGCCACTACTTTTGTCAAACAAAATAATATATATCCCATTGCAAACCAGTAACAGTCTATGGGCCTGCTGTGTTCTATAGGCAGCTCTTGGATGGCATTATTCTGGCTTGCAAGAAGAGGAAAGGTAGAGAGGAGGTGCACCCACCCTGCTGCGGTGGCACACCTCACTTCCACTCACCTTCTTTTGGAGCCTTGGGCACATGGCCACATCCAACTGCAAAGTAGTCTGAGAAATGCCATGTAGCTGAGTAGCCATGCATTCAAATACAACACTTCATACAGAAGAAGAAGAGCGTGGATTATTGTGTATAGCAAGTTGTCTGAATTGTTGAGAAATGCCAGTGCTCAGATTAATGAAGCACAATGAATCCCAAGCAGGGCCCTGTTGTAAAGGCTGTATGTATTAACACATTTAATCCTCATAGCAATCCCACATGGAAGTTATTATCACCATTTTACAGAAGAGGAAATCCAAGGCACACAGAGGGCAAATGATTTTCCCAATGTCACACAGCAAGGAGCAGAGGGAGAGGCAGGTTTCCAGAGTCTTTTACTACAATACTATATAGCCTCTCAAAAAAATCTTTACTGCTTTAATAAAACAACAAAGGCATATCTTTAAAAAAAAATAAGTATGCATGATGATTTTATTTATGTCTAATTATTTACTTTAAAACTTTCTCTCCCTCAATAGGCCTAAGTACGATTCAATCCTAAATCTTAAACTCACACTACTGTGAAATACGATGTACTTGGTGTACATTTCCATAAATCCCTCCCAGAAATCCATCAAAAAAAATAATAATAAACAAAAAAGTAGAGAAGAGAATTTCATTTGCAGTGAAATTTAGAAATGGTGACAGTTCTACACCACAAACTCTGGAGACTACAGCAGACATCACCTGTTTGCATACAATCATGAGTGAGACCAGATGACCAGGTGTCACATTTGCACTGCTTTTCTCAGTGGACCACAGTGGTTCCACCTTTCATTGCCCAAGAGGTGCTTCAAGAAGCCCATGTTGCTCTGCATCCCAGAGAGATGGAAACACAGTCCACCTTCCTGCCTTCTACTTTATCTCTGCTTCTCGAAATTGCTCCTCTCTCTACCCAGCTCCGTGCGACAGGGAGAGGACAGGACACCTTTACCAAGAAGCTTTGTGACCTTCAGCAAATCACTTCACCTTTCTGGACTTGAGTTTCCTCATCTGTAAATGGGAGGTTTGATTTGTACCAGCAGTTTTCAGACCTTTCCAAAACTCACATCTTTTTCTCCTTACAAAACCTGAGATAGAAATTGTATGTGTAGAACCAAAAAGAAAATCAAGCCACTGTCACTGAGTCAGAGCAGGGGTGGAAGCCCTGCCCGCCAGGCCTTCCCGTCTCTTCCCAGAGATTGGGTATGACAGCTCCTCCGACTCCCAGAGCAAGTCGAAAACCACCGGTTTCTGTGATTTCTGGCATCCCTGTCGGCTATTAGAGCTGATGATTCTCTCATGAACCAGAGAGGAGGAGAGGAGGAGGAGGAAGAGGAGGAGAAGGAAAAAAAGGGAGGAGGAGGAGAGGAGAGGGAGAGGAGGGAAGGGAGAAAGAAGACGCAAACTAAGCATTTAAACAAGAGCTACAAGTTATTTTCAGGCTGGAGCCCAAACAAAATCTGACAACTGCCTTTGCTTAGAGAATAATTAACATGAGGCAACTAAACAGGACATTTATTAACAAGAATTATGTAGCCATATCCCTTTTATGCACCATCCTATTAAAATGTCTTGCAAAGCAAGAGTCATTTGTCGGCCACGGATCTCACCTGGGGAACAGGCAGAGGGAAAAGCGAGGGCCCTGTCCCTCGCAGCCCGGCAGGTTGGTGAGGACAGCTCTGGCTTAAACCAAACCAACATGTTGGCATCCAGTTTCTTCCACCTGAAAATTTATATCATCCTCCTATGTAAGCAAATCTGAAAAGCACCAGCAAACTGGAAACATGGAACGAGAACAAAAAGCCTCTTTTGTCTCGAGGGCAACAAAATAAAAAGGGCTTCTTTTTTCAGGCCATAAGAAAAGAATTACTCACTTTAAGCTCTCAAGCTGACATTTTCATGAGAAAACAAATTTGGACGATTTCATTTACTGCTTGCAAATACTGAATGACCTGGAGAGCTACACAGTATTTCCACCGACATCTGACCTCCTCTCTGCAGCCCACAGACGCTAACTCAGCCTTGCCTTTTCTCTTCCCTGTGTATCCCTGGGGTGCCTATAACGTTTTCCTATTTGTTTGTTTGCAGTAATTTGGAGAGTGAATATTGTGTCTATCTGCCATGTGGTTTTTCTCAGTGTCAGTAGCAAAGTAATTCTTACACTTACAGTGTACCGAGGGCTATTAAGATGACGATGCATTGATGTCACAGAAAATAGCCCGTTAGTTCAATCGTGGAGAAGCCAGCCCTTCCCAGCGTGCGCCATGCCCCTCCCCTGGCCTGGGTGCCCCTGACCGCTTGCTTGGCCATATCACCTGGTCCTGCCCTTCTCTCAGATCCTCAAGCTAACCTGACTGTACTGCATCAAATCGAGGTCTCCCTGAATCTAGGATGCACTGTTATTTTATATAACTTTAAGAAATAAAAATCCCCACCAATGGAACTTTGACACTAGGCTTTCTTAGCACACAGAATTGTCATTTTATACTCATTGAAAAGTTCTTTTAGGCTTCTCTAGACATAGGACTGGATCGTTTATTGCTCTTGTGCCTGCGTAAAAATGAAAATACATGCTAAGTTCATCAATGATGCTATTTCTAAACTCCCTTCACGGTGACAGTCTGGCACTTGTGAGTCACTTTTCAGCTGTGAGGCAGCAGCACCCGTGTTTCTCACATGCTTTCAGCCTCCTCGCCCTCAAGGTGTTGGCAATGCTGGTGTCTTAGCACGGCTCCTCTGTGGTCTCCTAGATTTTCTCCCAAGCCATGGACATGCGTTCTGAAACTTTTGATGTTGGTGCTTTCTTGGTCCTACCAGAAGATGTCAATGGACGGCTTTCAGATGGCAATGAAGACCCCTATGCCTTATGAAGCTCAAGTGGCTCTTCAATTGCTCAGTCATGCCATCATTAACAGTGAAATTCTCACAAGCGCAGGCGATGACAGTATATCGTGCCTGCCACCTAACCCAAAGTGATTGTGAGATGCTATCCATTCTAAGATTTGTTCCAAATTCAGAAATGTCAAAATTTGAAAGAAAAAAAAAGTGTGCCATAACGTTGAGCAACTATGGTGCACATACCGTTTTCTCTGGGTGTCCTCCCGCCGCACTTCACCCGGTCCACCACGGCTGCTCTTCAGCTCCCTGCTTAAGGGTTGCATCCTCTGGCAGATCTTCTTCTCATAGGTCTATCTGGCCTCCCCTTCAGAGCCTGGATCTCAGTCTGTCATTACACATTTGCAAGTGTGGTCACGACACCACAAGAGGAATTGAAAGAACGAGTATGTGAATTCCTGGTGGAATTTCCATGCACATGTACTGCCAAATCTGCTGTCCAGTTTTATCCAGGTGTAAGGAATGAACACAATCAGCACCCATTCGCTCATTGATTCATTCAACAAATGTTTACTGAGCATCCTTATGCAGTGTGCACTTGATGGGGGAGATAGATAACAAATAAGAACATACTATTATCCCCTATGATATGATATGAAACACACAGCAATGAGTTCTAAGAAGGTAAAGCAGGAAGAGAGGCTAGGGCTATAAAAGAGCTGCTGTAGGTGTGGCTCCCGGGAAGAGGTGACATTTGACCTGACCCCCAGATGAAGAGGGAAGGCCATGGAAGTATCAGATGAAAGAGCTTTGCAGGCAGAGTGTGAAGACAGAAGCCTGGACGTGGAGGAGTTTGGCACGTCTGAAAGACAGCGCGAGGGCAGGAGCATAGGGCAAGGCGAAGAGTGATCACACATGGTGCAAGAGCCAGGTAGCCAGAGGTCAGATTTGTAGGGCCTTGGAAGCCCTTGAAAAGGACATTTTTTAAGCTGGTTAAGCTGGTTGGTTGTCCTGACGTGGACTCAAGAGACTGTGACGCAATCATGCTGATTTCCTCGGTGATTTTAGGGCTGACATCCCTCATAGTAACACGAGTGAGCCTCACCACTCCTCTTCCACCCCTGGTCCGCATGCCCCTGAATTCCTCCCTCCCCGAAGTTCCTCTGGGTAGGTCTATTTGTGCTTGAAGTGCCTTCGTACAGTAAACACGGAACAAGAGGGATGTGTAGGGCACAGTTAGAAAGAAATATTTTTCTTTCCTTTCTCTTTCGGTCATGCCCTGCAGGGCTCGTCATTCCCTGTCCCTGGGAGAAACTTTAGGGACACGCTATAAGCACTCATTCTTACATCCCGATGGGAAAAGTGGCAAAGATGCGACGTCAAAGAGCATGAGGAATAGGAGAATCGTAGCTGTCGTCTCTGAAATCAATCTGTCATAGAGGCCTTGTAGTAAACCTCTGGAAATGGTGCCATATCTAGAAAAGGAATCTATTTCCAGCCCAGACTGGTTCCGAAGTAGTTCTGCCTAATATTTCTAGTGAAAGCTGAAAGCAGGGTTGGGGGTGCAGGACAGGCCCATGTGGAAGGCGATCCAGGGAGGCCGCAGGAATATACCACCATGCGTGCATCCTGGCTTATGTGTTCTTCCAGTTTTCAAATCATTCTAAACAAACCCAAATTTATATTTCTATATTTAGCAGCCCCCAGTTTGATTCCGATCCTGTCTGGAGACTGCATGGCCTTCTGCCAATGATTAAATTCGCCTGTGGGATATCTATTGCTGTGAGCTAACCAATGGTCATGTGGTATTTTTAGCAACTGTAATATAATGTTGGTAGAATTGTGCATTTTTATGACTTTGGAAAGTAATCTCTGAAACAGTTTAGAAGTCGTGTCCTGTATTAACCCCACAAAGGCCACAGACATCTGCAATAGAGTGAGGGAAACAGACTGAGTTCTCGATTACTAGAGAAACGAGAACAGAGTACATACGTGTAGCAAGTCTCTCCAACAAAACGCTACCCTCAGGCAGTGTGGGCAGGGTCTCTGCTCTCTTCCAATAAACACTTCCTTTGCTATGCTGGGAAAAGGGACGAGGAAGACGTAGCGAAAGTGGGTGAGAGCTGCTTCTGAATTAACCACGCTTGCCTGCCCTGCCCGGCCAACGCATTGCACTCACAGCCTTCCCCATCGGCCCACACGCCCCACCCTGCTGGACTCAGCGCCATTCCCGGAGCACACCCCGCGCATTCCCACCACTGTGGTTTTACTCACACAATTGCTTCTGCCCAGAAGCTTTCTACAACATCTCTGCCTGCAAAGCCATTCTTTAAGGCCCAGCTCAAATACTGCATTTTCCAAGAAGCCTTCTCACATCATCCCAGGCAGAATTCATCTCTCTGGTCTTCACAGAATTTTTATGAAGACAGAAAAGGAATCTTCTCTCTTCAAGGCTGTAGGAAGTCATTCAAAGCAAGGAAAATCTGAGACACTGTTACAGCCAAGAAGTGCCTAAGGAGACAGGACCACCCAATGTAATATGCACCCTGGATGGAGACCTGAAACAGAAAAGCAGCATTAGATAAAAACTAAAGTAGGGACCTTAGTTAATCGTCACGTACCAGTATCAGTTCGTTAACTGCAGCACGTGCACCACGCCACTGTACGCTGTGAGATGTTAACAGTGGGGGAAACTGGGTGTGGGGTATATGGGAACTCCCATGCTATCTTCACACTCCTGTAAATCTAAACTGCTCTAAAATAAAAGGTTTATTTAAAAAAAACTCTGCCAGCCTACTGTTTGATTGCTACTGAAGAACAAAAAAGACCTCCATGGTTAAACCTGCTGAAAATGGGAAGATCAACAGGCTGCCATTGCCAGGAGCGTGCATAGAAAGGCCCGAAGCACAGGAACAGGTGGACAAACCCCCCAGCTCGAGGTACAGCAGAGTCCCAGATCTGTTCAAATATGTGAAAATGAAGGTACAGACCGCACAGACTAAGATGGGCGAAACTGCACGAATGGTGGGCATGTCCTTCTGAAAAGAGAATAAAATGTCATGTGATACCAAAAAACCACCGTGCAAACCTTTTGGAAAAGTAATATGCTGATGTCTGTTAAACTGAAAAATACATACACCCTTGACAAAGCAGTTTCACTTCAGGACCCAACCTCTCAAAACTAGTAGCAGCAGTACCCAGGAACATGCAAACAAGGGTCTTTGAAAGGGCCCAGGCAGGAAAACAACCACCTATCCATCCACAGGGAAATGCTGACTAACTGTGCTTCAGGCATATCATGAAATCTTATTGCAGCTGTGCTTAAAAAAAAAAAAAAAAGAGTCCTTTAAACTGGAAGGGATGTTCCTGACGTCTTGTTAAGTGAGGAAATCAAGTCCTAGAGCTATATAGATTGAACAAATTTTGTCAATGCAAATAACCACCAGTGGCCGGCAAGAGCGGTAAGTGGGGAGTGACTGCTTAATGGATACAGGGTTTCTTTGTGAGGTGATGAAGCTATTCTGGAATTAGAGATAGTGATGATAGTTGAACAAAATTGTAAATGTACTAAAAGCCGCTGAATCGTACCCTTTAAAATGGATCAAATGGTGAATTTTACGTTATGTGTATTTTACCTCAATCAAAAAGAGTCTTATTCCATTCCTACTTCATTAATAACTAATGTCTTATTCCATTCAAGCTGCTATAGAAAATACCATAACTTTAGTGGCTTTTAAACAGCAGAAATTCATTTCTCACAGTTCTGGAGGCTGGGAAGTCCAAGGTCGAGTCATCGGCAGATTCAATGTCTGATGCGGTTCCATTTCCTGGTCTGTAGGTGGCGCCTTCTAACTGAGTCTTCACATGGCAGAAGGGGTGGAGGGAGTTCTCTGGGATCCCTTTTCTGAGGGCACTAATCCCATTGCAGAGGGCTCTGTTCTTGTGACCTAATCACCTCTCAAAGGCTTCATGTCTTAGTCTGTTTTACATTGCTATAAAGGAATACCTGGGGCTGAATAATTTATAAAGAAAAGAGGTTCGGCCCCAGGCACGGTGGCTCGTGCCTATAATCCTAGCACTCTGGGAGGCCAAGGCAGGAAAACCGCTTGAGGCCAGGAGTTCGAGACCAGCCTCAGCAAGAATGACACTCCATCTCTACTAAAAATAGAAAAATTAGCTGAGCATGGTGGTGCATGCCTGTAGTCCCAGCTACTCAGGAGGCTGAGGCAGGAAGATCACTTGAACCCAAGAGTTTGAGGTTGCTGTGAGCTATCATGATGCCATTGCACTCTAGCCAGGCAACAGAGACTCAAAAAGACTCACAAAGAGAAGAGGTTTATCTGGCTCATTGTTCTGCAGGCTGCACAAGAAGTGTGACACCAGAATCTGCTTCTGGTAAGAACCTCAGGGAGTTTCCAATCATGGCAGAAGAAGGGGAGGCAGGCATGTCACATGGAGAGAGAGGGAGCAAGGGAGAGGGGAGGGAGGTGTCATGCTCTTTTAAACAACCAGCTCGCATGTGACCTCCTGGAGCAAGAACTCAGTCGTTACCATGAGGAGGGCACCAAGCCATTCATGCAGGATCCGCCCCCATGACCCAAATCCTTCTCATCCATCCTCCAACACTGGGGATCAAATTTCAACATAAAGTTTGGATGGGACAAATATTCAAACTATATCATCCAACCTCCCAATACCTTCACATTGGTGATTAGGTGTCAACATATGAATTTGGGTCACACAAATATACAGACCATAGGAATTAATAAATACTATTTGTGTGTATTTTCAAAGTGCTACTCTTAGAACCCCTTTGCAGGGAGTCAAGAAGACACTTGGTGTTGCTGAGGGGTCTATGGAAGGAGAAATGAGCCTCCCAGTCCTGCTTGGAGCCCAGGGTTTCTGTGGAAGGAAATGAACCTGCCAAGGGCAAGGGAAGGAGTGGGGCGGAGCACTGTGGGAGGGTGAAGGAGGTTCAGGCCTCCTGGTGGGACTGAGAGGAGAGATTAGGGAGAAACCTGTGGAATGGGAATGCTTAAGGAAGATTCTAAGTGCCAAGAACATTACCTGTCCATCATGACATAGCAAACCTCGAGGAAAACATCAGATATGCTCACTGACACTTAGCGAGGCATGCCTAGAGAATTCAGTTTTCTTGGGGAACCAAGGAAAGGGATAAGATTTAAGTCAAAATCAAGATGAAGCCTAACACAGAAAGATAAATTTTTTCTGTTTTCACTCACACATGGGAGCAAAATAGTTGATCTCACTCACGGAGGTGGAGAATAGAATGACAGACACCGGAGGCTGGGAAGGGGTCGGGGAGGGAGAGGGGATGCAGACAGGTTGGTCAATGGGTACAAACATGCAGTTCTATACAAGATGTAATAACAGCCTTGTATATGCAAGGTCCCAATGTTCAATAACAGTGTAGGGTGACTACAATTAACAACAATGTTGTATATTTCAAAATAGCCAGAAGACTTGAAATGTTCCCAACACATAGAAATGATAAATGCTCAAGGTGATGGATACTCCAAATACCCTGACTTGATCATTACACAATCTACACATGTAACAAAATATCACATGCACCCTATATATGCAAAAATATTATGTATCAATTTTAAAAAGATGAAGCCAGAAATGATGAATATGCTAATTACCCTGATCTGATCCCTATACATTGTATGTATCGAAGCATCACTATGTACTCCCATAAATATGTACCATTATTATGTGTCCATTAAAAAAGTAAAATAAATTTTTTTTAATATAGAAAGAAAGAGGAAGGAAGGAAGGAACAAATGAAGGAACGATGGAAAACCATGTGAGCCCATGGAGCCTGGAGGACAAACTTCAGTGGGTTGGCTTCTTTAGATGTGTTTAGTTTTCTCAGTTAGTTGAGGACACACCTGCTCCGTGAGGACGTGGTTGAGGTCCTGTCCATCGATGCCAGGCACATAATAGGTGTTCAATAAACATTTGTAGAATTGAATTGAATGAAAAGGCGGATTTTTTTTTACATTTTTTCTAATCCAGAGAGGAGTCGCCAGTTTACTGGTATTGACAGGGTTAGCTTTCATCCCCAACATCCAAGGACTTTGGAGGCTCTGTGCAGTCTTCTCCCCATCACGGCTCTTCATCAGGGCTTTTCTTTGCCCAGCTCTGTCCACTGCAGTAACAGGTGCACAGGCACCTAAGCATGCCTTCAGCCAGCATTACAACCTCTGGGAATTATATTCAGGGCCCCAGCCAGGATGTGAGGACAAACTGTCACTGCCCCTGTGGTCAGCACAGAACCAGTTGATTATTTTCCCAGCTAGAGTTGACCTCTACCCTCATGGGTCCTTGTGCACAATTCGTAGAGTCACTCTCTGCCCACTGCCGCCCCCAGACAGAGGCTGCAACCCCACATATGAGCAGATCACACACTTGGCTTCATACCACCTGGAACAAGTTCAAAGTCAAGGTAACAGCCTCTGATATCTGCTTAGCTCTGTACAGTTTCCTAAATTCTTTCATGGGCAGTGTTATTTTGACTTCACAATAACCCTAAGAGGTAGTGCAGGTTTTACTGGCCCCATGCCATGGGTGATCAAACCAAAGATCAGAAAGTTGAAGGTGCAGCCAGCAATGAGATTTCCACTCTGAATCTAAATCACAGGGATAGTTTTTGTAAGTTAAGTCAACTTTTCGGAGAACTAAATCTACCAGTTGAAGCCAATGTATTTGTTCATTCATTTAATTATTTGTCCATGTGTTACTCTTTTTATTCCTCCTTCTGGCACACGTTTCACATAATAGTAAGCCTCACTAGATGTGTTAGATTTTAAAACACATTTCCTTCCCTAAAGAAGGAGCACACTGCCAAGTTGTAATGATAAACAGGTAAGTAATCACCATACAATGTTAGAACTATAATTATATTCATTGATTTGATCAATATAACTTGAGCACTCACTATATACCAGGAGCTGGGGAGAGACTGAGAGGTGGCTGTGGTGTGGATTTAAGCAGTCCATGAGAGCTTGACCACTTGGATCAAATTCCAGCTCTGTTATTTTAGCTTTGGGACTTGGGCAAATTATTTAATGTTACAGAGCTTCGGTTCTCTCCTCTGTGAAATGAGATAATAGAACCTATTTCACAGGGTAGTTGCGAGGATTACCTTAGTTAATAAATGTAAAATTTCCAGAATGGTGCTGGATAGACAGTAGGCACTCAACAAATGTTAGTAAATGATGTCAGTAAATGATAACCAGTTACGACTATTAGGAAGCAGTGATGTAAATGGCAGAGTCTCCAGCTACAAGGAAACGTAGATTTTTTTACAAATTTAAAGTAAAATCCATAATTTTAAAAATAATTACAACCCACAGACATATATGTGGCCAATTCATTTTCGATGAAGGTGCAAAAGGAATTTGATGGGGAAATGAAAACCTTTTCAACAAATTGTGTTGGAACAACCAGATACCTGTATGCAAAATAAATAAGCAATAACCTACTTCAATCCTTACCTCACACCATATGCAAAATTTAACTCATAATAAACTACAGGCCTAAAAGTGAAAGCTAAAATCACAAAACTTTTTCCCAAAACATTCCTTTATGCCCCTTTGCAGTCAGTTGTCTCCCCCAACTCTGAACCCCAGACAACCAATGATCTGCTTGCTTTCTGTCACTGTAGTTTTGCTCGTTTCTTTGGAATGTCACATAAGGTAGAATCATACAATATTTAGTGTTTTGTGTCTCCTTCTTTCCTTAGCGTAATACCTTTGAGATTCACCCGTCCTGCACATTTCTAATGTTTGTTCATTTTTATTGATGAGTGCTATTCCACGGCATGGATATACCATGATCATTCATCCATTCACATGTTGATGAACACTTGGATTATGTGTAGGTTTTGGCTATTATGAATCAGGCTGCTGTGAACATTTGAGTCCAGGTCCTTGAGTGGGCATATGTTTTCTTTTCACTTGGTAAATATCTGTTCATAGGGTAGATAAGTGTTTAACTCTATAGGAAACTGCCAAACTGTTTTCCAAAGCAGTCCTACAATTTTGCATTCCCACGATCTCAAAGCCAAATTGGAAGGAAAATGAAGACATGAGAACCTCTGCGCTAGCCACAGACCTTCTGAGGAGATGCACATATGGTGTCAGATCAAAGGAAGAACAATCTCTACTCCTAAGGCAGAACTGTAGGAAAACAGAGGAAAACCGAAGTAGGACAGATCTAATACCCACCACCTGAGTCCAAACCTAGGGCCGGGCCTCATGTTGGGTAGTCCCAAAACATCTTAAAGGCAAGTAAAGACGATTTTCTTACCCTCCAAGCTCACGTCTTTCTCTGGTGTGCTCACACTTTGGCATACGGAATTGCAAATATTTAGGAAACAGCAGCTTGGGGACTGTTCCATACACCGGCCAAGGGCCCTTCTCTGAACTGTTTCCACTGTGTGTGAGTATTTGATTCATACTTGCCTCATTTGTTTAAATTTATTAGACAGGGACTGAAATCACAATGAAATCCAATAGCTTTTTAAAATGCTGGAGGAAACAAAAAGAGCAGCGGAGCCTTCTGTAGAAGTGCCTCCCGGCAAGTCCTACACACAGCCTCGAGGCCACTCGGACCCAGGTGCACAGAGGAGAGAGGACAACGTGTGCTGGAGGGGGCTCGGGGTGGTGCAGGGACGAGAGTAAATCTGGAGGTCTAGTTTGCTGCTATCCATGGTTACAGATTGTTGGGCCAGAATCAGCAAGTGGCTGCAGGGTCAGAGTTCAGATGAGGCTCCCGGGGTCCGGGGCAAGGGTTTCCAGACTCCATCCTGCACAGCCCCAAGGCTCCCCACACTGCGCTTGAGAGGAGAGGAGGATCCAGGCTACTCTCTCTTCCTTTAACCAAAGTAGCTCTGCTTTCAAGTTGAAAGTTATTCTGGTTTGTATAAGATTTTGGTCTTGTGTTGTTTTTTTTTTTTTAAATCCCTGCAAAAAAAAAAAGCAATTTGAAAATGACTAATTCAGAGCCAGATCCAAAAATCAAACCTCTACAGGGGTAGACAGGTAACATAAATGAGTGAAGCAGGCTGAGGGGTGTACAAAAGGGAGTGGTGGGGACTGTGGCAAACTGGAGAGTTCATGCCTCCTCTGAAAGTCCACTGCGACTCAACTCCAGCAGGACAATGAGAACCCAGGGTTGTGGATCTGCTGATTTTCAAGAGAAATCAGAAAAACATTTTTTAAAAATGTGCTCACTATTAAATTGGAACTAACTGATGTGCACACGTGTGCATAGAGGGAAGTAAATCTCAAAAGAAATCAAGCAGGGGACAGAGGGGAGGAAGC
>CM052441.1:103351012-103366232 GCA_028533085.1 Varecia variegata
ATGTAATTTACCACATTAACAGATTAAGAAAAATCATAAACTCTAATCTTAGTAAATATGAACAAATCATTTGATGAACTTCAACTACATTCATTAAAAAAAAAAAAACTCTTAGTAATTTAGAATAAAAGGAAACTTCCTCACTCTGTTCAAGAATACCTACTAAAACAAAAGAAAACAAACAAAACATGGCAAATATCATTCTAAGTGCAAAAATGTTAGCTACATTCTGACACTCCCTAATGAGGAATGAGACAAACATGTCCATTATCACCCTTCTATTGAATATAGTATTAGAGATCATAGCCAGTGTAATAAAATTAAAAAAACTAAATTGAGGCTTAAGGAAGAAATAAGAAAATAAAATATTTATTATTTGTAGATGATATGGCCACTTACATAGAAAACTATCAACAAAAACAAACCATAGGCTAGTTATTGAAAGAGAAAAAGAGTTTAGGAAGGTGATGAATGTAAGATTAATATATCAAAATTCAAATAATTTCTATACACCACAAAAAATAATTAAAGAGGTTACATTTATAATACCACCAGATAATGTCAAGTACCTAGTAATACTCTTATAAAAACATGCTAGACCTCTATAGAAAAAATTATAAAATTTTATTTGGACATTAAAGAAGACATAAGTAGATAGAAAGATATGTCACGTCCATGGTTAGGAAGATGTAACATTGTAAAGATGTTGATTCTTCCCAAATTGATCTATAGCTGTGGTTCTCAAATTATGGTTCATTGAATAGCTGTATTAGCATCACCTGGGAAATTGCTAAAAATGCACATTGAAGACCTAGTCAGGAAACTCTAAGGATGAGGCCAGTAAGTTGATTCTAAAAATCTCTCCAGGTGAAGTTGTATAGTACCGTGGTGTCCTTCCTCAGTGATGGGAAGAACCCGGTGTGCTGGGAGATGCCGAGGTACTGCTGGTCTACCTCGTGCAGGGGCGCAGCCCGGCGGCCCCACCAGCGCAGTGCAGAAGGGCAGCATCCGCAAATTCCTGGGCCTCCTAGAGGACGGCCTTGCTGCCACGCAGCGCCGGCAGCCAGGCCAGCCTTGTCCACATGCAGAACCTGCCCTTTGAGCCCACTAGTGTGGATGGGACGTGGTGCCCTGGCTGTGTGCTCACTGCTTGCCCTGGCCAAGGGGGACAAGAAGTTCACTCTGCAGGAGTCACCGCTGCTGGACATCTTGGCATCACAGCTGATGAACGCACTGGTTTCACAAGTCATTTGGATATACTGTTTTTGACTGGCCAGTCCTGACAGCTGTGGGACACCCCACCCCCCTGCCACATGTGTGCGCAGGTGTAGGGAACTTAGAAACTGACTGCTGCCCCTTATTTATGCAAAACCACCTCAGGATCCAGTTCACCTGGCACTGCCCAGCTTTCCCCTTGGGAACAAAGCCTCTCCTGTTTCTCCTTCCTTCTCCACCCCCTCCCCACCTCACACTGGTCTGCTCCTCCTCCTCACCTCACTCCCTCAGGACCTCACTCTGTTTGAAAAGGCAAAGCTCTGCCTACACAGAAGACTTTTTAATTTTAAGCACAGTTACTGTTGTTTACAGTGAGTTCAGCAGAAAAAAAATTTTTTTCATGGTCCTTGCATCAGTAGGATGCCACATTTCGTAACTGTTGTTAATGGTTAAAAAAAAGAAAAAGTACACACAAAAAACTCTGAAGGACAGAATAGGTGACTGCATGCTCTTTATGGTTGTACATTTACAATCTCGCAGGAGTCAAGAGATTCACAGTCGTGAACAGACCGTGTTCACTAGAGAGGCCTGTGCAGTCGAATGTAGGGCAGGGGTGGGGAACATGCAGCCTTGAGGCCACCTGTGGCCTTCTAGGTCCTTAAGTGTGGCCTTTTGGCTGAATCCAAATTTTATAGAACAAATCCTTTTATTTGTATTAATACATTTTTGTTCATCTTTTATATTTTATTTTCTTTTTAAAATGAACATATTTAAAATACCAAAGAATGTAATAAGTTTCAAGGAAATAACCCTCCCAGATTGACTGGCACAAATAGAACATTAGTAAGCTGTGAGGGCTAAATTGACAGCTGCTACACTCATGACTTAGCTCTAACGTCCTCCACCTGACTGGTGCCACTACCGCAGGAGGCTGGTTGGCGAGAGTTTATGGGAGTCGAGTACGCCAGTCTGTTATCAGCTTTTGACGATGGTGCACTGTGTTTCTTTTTGAAGTGGAATTTGTGAGTAGTTGCACAGTTCGACAGCATTTTTTAATTCTATCTGCTTAACAGCCCATCATGTCGAAGAAGACCAAGACAACACTAAGGAAGAAAAGAGATTTTTAATGAGAATTGGGAATTGCAATATTATCTTGTTTCTGCTAAAGTTAAGATGATGTGCTTGCTTTGTGATACTGCAATATCAAAATTAAAGAAATTCAATGCTCATCAGCATTATAACACTCATAAGGACCACAAATATTTTAAATTACAGAGAGAGGTACAAAAGGTTGTATTGTAGAAATTAAAAGATGAAAAGCAAAGGCAATTCTTTCAAGCAGCAATAAGACCTGAAAATGATGCCACTGAAGCAACTTACAAAGTAGCTTATATACTCAGGAAAAAAAGGAAAGCCATTCAGTGATGCAGAAATTGTGAAAGAATGCATTGTCAAAGCTGTAGGATGCTTAGATCCGGATAATGTTTCAAAGTACAAACAACTGCCTCTTTCAAGGAGAACCGTAACTGATCAGCAGCATGAATTAGCCTTCAACTTAGCAGAACAACTTCATGCAATACTTCAAAAGGAAAATATATATTATTCAATTGCTTTGGATTAATCAACTGATACTACTGACTCAGTACAGATTTTATACTTCATTCAGGTCATAACAGAAGATTTTCTTTGCTATGAAGAGTTAGTCACTTTGGAAACTCTTGTGAAAAGAACACAAGGAACAGATATCTTCAACAACTTTCAAGATAAATGTCATGAAGTTGGACTGAATTTGGTAAATTTAGTGAGTGTATGTATAGATGCTGCACCTTCCACAACAGGAAAACATGAAGGGCTTATTGCACAGATTAAAAAAAGTATTAACAGATCCAGATGCTCTCATTTCTTTTTATTGTATCTGGCATCAGCAAAATCTCTGTGCTAAAGTTACTATTTTAAGTGATCCTTTACAACAAGTTATAAGTGTTGTTAACTATATTCATGCAAATGCAATATGGCATTGTCAGTTTTGTAATATGCTAAATTTGAACAATGGGGTATTCAGTGTGGATTTGCTGTATCATTCTAAATTGTGTTGGCTATCACAGGGACAAGTATTAGCCAAAGTTTTATCTCTGAGAGAACAGATAGTTAAATTTTATAAAAGAAAAGAATCAGCAATGTGAATTATTCAAAGAAAATTTCTATAGAAATGCAGCATTTCTGTGTGATATCATATCAAATCAAAATGACTTGAATATTTCTTTGCAAGGTTAAATTAAGTCTATACATATGTAGCAAAAAATCTAAGCATTTTGGAAAAAAGTTATCTTTTTTCAAAACACTTCTTCAAAAGGAAATTTCAGATGAACATTTTCTCCAGTTAGCAAAAGTCATTGATGAGCAGGATGATATATGCAAATCATACAAAGAATATGCAGCAGTTGTAGACCTATTAAAGAGAATAGAATGAAAGTTTCACTGACTTTGAGAATCATGACATCACACTCAAATTAGCATTTCAGCCTCACCTAGTTGATATCACTTAGGCACCTAAAGAACCACAGGTGGAATTGATTGAGCTTTCAGTAGATGACATTTTTAAGTCATTGTTTGACGCTAAGAAGATCTGATTGAAATATGGAAAAATGAAGTAGAATATACATGCCTTTGGCAACATCTGTGAAAAATGCGTTCTTTCTTTCAACCACTTACTGCTACAAATGTACATTTTCCTACCTACCCCAAATCAAGACACCCCTCAAGGTCACAAATGACTGATATCCATCTAGAGGATCAATTGGAAACTGCAGATCTCCATGCTGCAAGCAAATATTCAAATGTTTTCCAAGAAAAAGCAGACACAACAAAGTCATTTAAAGGTTAACTTTAAAATTAACAAATAATTTTCATTTTTTGAAATTAAGTACATATTAGATTTTTACAAAATAATGTACATTTTTAAGTTTATCTAATTGAAGTTTCTTGAATGCAGCTTTATTTGATTACAGCTAAATTAATGCAGCCTTCCAACATGAAAAAGTTGCCCACTCCTGGTATAGACTCTCTCATGTACTGTACTATACACCTGATACTGTAAACATACCTCAATAATAATGGCTCACTTGGAAATAAGAGAAAACACTGGGTCAGCAGCAAGCTGTAGTTTTTTAAAATGTTTTTAGTTAACAGCTATTTAATCTCTTACCAGACATCACCCCTCTGGGTGCAGTGCTGTACTGGTCTCTCTAAAAGGTCCTTGCTGTCTCAGCAACCAACTTATTATTTATTTCTTGGTTTTTGCTTTGTTTTCTTTCTACTTGAGGTGTGAAAAGTTCTAGGTTCAGTTGAAGTTCTGATGCACAATTGAGATTTTTTTTTCAGTGATCAAATCTGTATATTTGTATTTCAACAATGTAACTAAAACTTGATGTAAATTCCTCCTTTTTTTTCCTTTTGGCTTAGTGAATATCATTTATTCAGTCAGTGTGAAATCTTTATACTATATATTCTAGCTGTTAAGAATAATATACATTAAATCTTGGTAAAAGTAAAATCCTTCCAGGTAATTCTAATGTATACTAAAGTTTGAGAACTACTGATCTATAAATTCAATGCAATTCCAATAAAAATTAAAATTTTCCAAAAACTTGATAAAACTTACTCTAAAATTTATAGGGAAAGGAGATCAACATCTGGCATGGCATTATGAGGAGTTTCACTGCCCCACTCCCCAGTGAAACTGGTGGAAATTATTTTTTTTTTTTTTTAAAAAGCCTCTGGAAGTGGTTCTGATAACAAAGAGAAAATGAAGAAAATCTATTCAAGAAAACCTGCAAAACTTCTGTAAGAAAGATGAGTGTCTGTGGTATTTGGACCAAATCCCTCTCCCCCCTTCCCCTGCTAGTTCAGTGAGACAGAGATGCCAAGTCATGCTGTTGTAGCCAAAAACACAGGGCTCCATCTTTCCTCCAGCTCTCAGTTGAAGGGCTTTCTTTTTGGGGGAGCAGGACTTCAGCATTTCTCATCCTGTCCCCAGCTACCTGTCACAGAGGCCAAGTACCAAGTGAAGGTGGTCAAGAGATGGAGGTTCCCTTCTTCCACTACCATCCACTCATGGAACAGAGGCTTTATTTGGGGCACCATGCACTGAGAATATTGGAACCCCAATGGCTCTCACACTGCTCATGAGGCAATGGTCCCATGCCAGGAGAGGCAAGCTGAGAATAACTCAGACTGCTACTTCCACCTCCACTGAGTGCTCAGCTCCTAAAATGATCATGTCACTCAGAGAGAAGTCTGCCACTTTACTCACCCACAGCTTCAGAGACCTGGCTCAGAGATTTCATCTGGGAGGAAAAACAGGCTGTAAAACAAACATTTTCCAATTTCTTCCCAAAGGAACTGACTTCATTCGCAACAGAGCATAGAGAAGTTCAAAGCTAAGAGCAGTGGAGGTTGCAGTGAAAGACAAATATGATAAATTCATGGATTTAATGAAGATCCAGCCTAGACTGTAGGCCAGGTAGTTTTCAGGAGTAAACCAGGGAATAAGATAGCTGGGAGGATCCCTGTTGGGGTCAGAATAAATATCAAACAAGAACCTCACACACTATTCCTCCATAGGAGCCAAGAGCTGATTGGATTAGTTTTAGGGCAATTTATGCCACAGACCATAGTTGAAAACAATAGAGCTAGAAGTTAGTGGAATTTGACAGTTGGGGCTAGTCAGAAAAAGAGAGAAAGATAGCCCTACCAATGTCACTGTGCTGCCAAGGTGACTGTGGGCACACCCAGAGCTAAACCTTTTGAGGAACAACATCAGAGGCTTAACACTGTGGGGCAGGGGGATGCAAAGGAAGCAGACTTCACTGAAATAATCTAGCCCGTCGCTAAAAATTAAACAGGCAAATAACAACGACAAGCCCCAGAGGGAAAGAACCAGTGCTGACGTTGCTGCATTATCTAAAATGTCCAGTTTCCAACAAAAAACTACCAGGCATGTAAAGAAGTAGGAAAGCATAAACCATAAACCAGAGGGTGGGGGGAGGGAAAGGCAGGCAACACAAACTTCCCATGAGAACAACTGGATATCAGATTTAACACAAAAATATCTCAAAATAGCCATTGTAACTATGTTCACAGAACTAAAGAAAAACATAACTAAAGGAGTAAAGGGGCTAGGCACAGTGGCTCACGTCTGTAATCCTAACACTCTGGGAGACCGAGGCGGGAGGATTGCTTGAGCTCCAGAGTTCAAGACCAGCCTGAGGAAGAGGCAAACCCCATCTCTACTAAAAATAGAAAAATTAGCCCGGCGTCAATGATGCCTGCTTGTAGTCCCAGTTACTCAGGAGGCTGAGGCAGAAGGATCCCTTGAGCCCAGGAGTTTGTGGTTTGTGAGCTATGATGATGCCACTGCACTCTAGCCTGGGCAACAGAGAGATCCTGTCTCAAAAATAAATAAATAAATAATTTTGAAAAAGGAAGGTATGATGACTGTGTCACATAACAGAGAATACCAATAAAGAGTATAAAAAAGAACCAAATGGAAATTATGAAGTTGAAAAATATAATAATTGAAATTTAAGAATTCACTGGAGGGGCTGAATAACAGATTTGAACTGGCATAAGAAACAATTAACAAACCTTAAGATTGATCAAAGAGTTTATGCAAGCTAAAAAACAGAGAGAAAAAGAGAATGAGGAAAATGAACAGAGCTTCAGAGAAATGTAGGATAGCATCAAGCACACCTGCATACATGTAATGGGGGTAACAGAAGGAGAGGAGAGAAAGGATCAGAAAAAATATTCAAAGAAATAATGACAGAAAACTTTCAAATTTATTGAAAAATAAGAAACTACACATCCAAGAAGCTCAGTGAACACTAGGCAGGATAAATACAAAGAGATCTAGAAACAAACATCATGGTAAAAATGCTGCAAGTCAAAGAAAGACAGAAAAGGAGGAGGAAGGGAAGAAGAAGGAAGGGAGGAAAGAAGGTCAGAAATCTTGAAAGCAGCAAGAGAAAAATGACTCATAATTATTAATACAAGGAAACTGCAATACAATTAACAGCTGATGTCTCACCAGAAAAACTGTAGGCTAGAGGCAGTGGGATAACATACTCAAAATGCTCAAAGGGAAAAAAAAAAAAAAGCTGTCAACCAAGAATCCCTTATCAAGCAAAGCTATCTTTCAAAAATGAGGGAGAAATAGACTTTAAAAAAAACCTCAAGTATAGCCATTATGGAAAACAGTATGGAGGTTCTACAGAAAACCAACAATAGAACTATCACATGATCCAGCAACTCCACTTCTGTGGATATATCCAAAGGAATGGAAATCAATATGTTGAAGGGATATCTGCACTCCCATGTTCATTGCAGCATTATTTATAATAACCAAAATATGGAATCCACCTAAGTGTCCATCAACAGATGAATGGAGAAAGAAAATGTGGTGTATATATACAATGGAATACTATTCTGCCTTAAAAAAGAACAAAATTCTGTCTTTGTGACGTGAATGAATCTAGAGGACATTATGCTAAGTGAAATAAGCCAGGCACAGAAAGACAAATACTGCATAATCTCACTTATATGTGGAATCTAAAAAAAGTTTAATTCATAAAAGTAGAGAGTGGAATGATGGTTACCAGAGACTGGGGAAGTGAGGGTGAGACGTGAGACAGTGGGGAGGTACTGGTCAAAAGGGACAAAGTTTCAGCTAGACAGCAGGAATAAGTTTGATATCTATTGCACAACACCATAACTATGGTCAATAATAATGTATATTTCAAAATAACTAAGAGTAAATGTCCAATGTATTATCACAAATAATGTCAAGGAAGTGAGGTAATGTATATGTTAATTAGCTTGATTTAATCACCTGATAATTGTATAAATATATCAAACATCACACACCTTATACTGCATAAATGTACAATTATAATTTATAAATTAAATATAAATTTTGAAAAACTGAGAGAATTTGATGCTAGCACTCTCACCTTATAAGAAACTGTAAAGGAAGATCCTCTGGCAGAAGGGTGACAGCAATTTGAATCCACATTAAAAACCAAGAGTGCCAATAAAGGTAATTATGTAATTAATTTTAAAAGAATAAATACATATTTTCTCCCTTCTTCTTGTAACTAATTTAAAAATCAATTGTAAAATATAATATGTATATAATGCAATGTTCCTATAACATACAGAAATGTAATATTTGTATAGCGTACTGACAAATAGCACAAGGGAGGTGTGTGAGAGAAGAGATGCATTGGGCTAAGGAAATCAGTACAAATGGTAAAGTAGTAATTATAACAATGTGTTGTTAGGTTTGTAATATTAATGATGTAATATATGTGTATATATTGTATATGTATATACACACATACATAAAACATTCTCAAGGACTGATCATATATCTAAGCCATAAAACATATTTCAATTAATATAAAAAAGTAGAAATAATGCACTATATTCTTTAACCACAAAGAAAAGAAATTAGAAATATATATATACACACACACATATGTATATACACACACATTCTTTGTTGTGGTGGTATTACTGATAAATGCTACAAGTCAAAAATAAAAAGAAAGAAAAATCTTGAAAGCAGAAACAGAAAAATGACCCATCACTTACAAAGAAAAGAGAGAGATATCAATATATATGTTGAGGTAGTGAGATTATATTTATATTGAGTATAAACAGAATGTTGATATATATATATCCATAATCCCACAAAACAGAGAAATATAGTTATATCAAACTAACGTTTCTATATATATCACTAAATTAAGTTAATGTAAACCTGAAGTTGCTTTAGAGAAATTAAAGTGTATGTGGTGAACCCTAAACAACCATTTAAAAAAATCTGAAAAAAATCACTAAAGAAATGTAAATGTTACATTAGAAAATATTTGCATAATGCAAAAAAAGCAGTAAAGGAGAAAGAGAGGAACATAAAGGCATAAGACATATAGAAAATAAAATGTATAGTGACAAATGTAAATACAACTATATCAATAATATCAAATGTGAATGGACTAAAATAAACAATACAATCAAAAGGGAGTGACTGTCAAACAAGATTTTAAGAACATGATCCAACTACATACTTTCTACAGAGACACACTTTAGATTCAAAAACACAAATAGATTGAAAGTAAAAGGATGGGAAAAGGCATATCATGCAAACAGCAACCACAAGAAAGCTGGAATGGCTATACTAATATTCAACAAAATAGACTTTAAAACAAAAAAAAATTACTAGAACTAAAAAGGGATATTTTGTAATGATAAAGGGGTTAGTTCATCAGGAATTATAAACATATATGTTTATTATTGTAAACACATGGTATAGCAACTGTAAACATATATGCACCTAACAACAGAGCATCAAAATCCACGGAGCAAAAATGAACAGAAATGAAGGGAGAAATAGACAACTCAAAAATAATAGGTGGATATGTCAATACCTCACTTTCAAGAATGGATAGAATGAGTAGACAGAAGAAAAACAAGGAAATAGATTTGTGCTAGTATAAACCAACTAGACCTAACAGTCTATGTGAGCTTATTATTTAAATCTTTATATTGCTCAAGTCTAGAAGTTTTATTTGGTTCCTTTCCTTTCATCTTCATAGATTTGGTAGTCTCTTTTTCCTAGTTCACGTTTTCAAGCTTTCCTTTTGACTTAACATATTAAACACTCATTTTATAGATCCGATAACTCAAGTAACTGTTCCTGCTCATTGTCTTTCCTAGTTCCCACCCATAGTATCTTGTTTCTTTGTGTGTTTGTGGGTTTTTTTTAAATTGTGAGCAATCCATTTTCCTTTGAACCTTACCAGTATTCTCCGAGGTCTCAACTCAAAGAAGTATTCTTTGAGGAAAGAAGTATTCTTTGAGGAAAGAAGTATTCTTTGAGGCCTGAAATGAAGGTGAGTTTCTCTGAAGACAATTTTGATTTGCTTCTGCCAGTCACCTAGGGACACCGCCAACCTAGGTCCACTTAAATTCTCTGCTTGACGGTTTTGGCCCACAGAAGTGGGTAGTGAATTCCAACTGTGAACCCACATGGAAGCTGATTTGTGGTTATAGATTCTTAAAGATTTTTAAAACTTTTCCTCCACCAAGTGCCAAGATGAAGGCAAAGATATTTCAATTCACCTCCAACAGATTGGCATATTTCTTTCTTTTCCTACCTTACACTTTGTATGTAGCCCTTTGGGGTCCCAGCTTTATTGGAGAAGTTGTTGGATATCCCCCAAAGCTCTAGGTTCCCAGGGTTCAGCAGAAACTCTCAGCACAAAGGATTTACTTGTTGGTACTTTGTTAGGTAAGTTTCAAAGAAAGGCCCTGATATCTTCAGCAATGAAAGTTGATCCTGGCAACTTTCCTAACACTCTTTCTTATCCTCAATGGAGGCAACTCTTCATGCTTTGAAAATGGATTTACTTTCTAAGAAAAAAAGGCAAAAGTGAGTTGACATTAAGAGTTCCTGCTTCTATTTAAGTGGGAGCTTGGCAGATTCATTTTTGTGCCAGCTCAGAAAAGCATTTAAAAAGAAAATATATTTATTTTGGAACTGCCAATGTAGTTATTCCAATTGGAAGTATAATTAATGCTATCTAATCTAGCAACCATCAGAAACAGAAGTCCCTGCTACTTTCTTAAGGGCTACTGACATTTGACTACTTTTGTTTACAAAGTATCTAAAATTTGTTTGCTACTGTGTGGTAGGACAGCCCCAATTACAAGCCATGTTCACCTCTTTGCTTTTAACGGAAATATGCCCTGGATACATAAATTCAATGTACTTTGCATTCTAGAGAAAAATCATCTGGGCTCAATAGAATGAAATGCTATCTTCAACAAGTGTGATGAAAACGGGTATATATGCCCTTCCTAACAGAAAAGCACTATGATGATATGACAGACCATGCTGACTAGATCCCTAGACTATAGAGATGACTAAGACTGACTTGAAATAAACCACCAAGAAGAGACAAATAAATGTAATTCAACATGATCAAATACTGCATAGATATATGTAGAAATGTATATTCTATTCTCTTGAGCTCAAAGAACAGAATTGGAAAAGGTTTCCCAGAGGGCCTGACATTTAACCAAGGTCTTAAAGAATAAGTAAGTGTTTTCAAACGGCAAATGAAGAATTCCAGACAGAGGAAACCAGTTTAGGAAACAAAAAGGAGGCATGAAAGAGCATAGCAGATTTGGTAAACCCATGACAGGTTGTGAATGGTGCAACAGACGGTGTAAAACAACCCAAGCCCCAGGCTTCCCCACTCCCTTCTTGATCCTATACTTTTGATCAGAAACCAATCTAGCTAATTTCACTCTCTTAAGTATTTAATTCTCTACTCTCCATTCCCAATTCTACTACTTCACCTCCTTCAACTTTTTTTTTTTTTTGCCTAAGTTTCCTAATTGTTCTTCAAATCTCCCCACTTCCATTTTAGCCTACATAGTCACTGAAATGATTTTACTGAAGTACAAATCAGATCAAACCACTTCTTTGCTTGAAATTCCATGTAGTTCTCTAACACTATAGAGAAAAACGTCAACATTTTTGGCATCACTGTAATTCCTACATGATTAGGACCCTTTCTGCCTTTTCAGACTCAGACCCTATTCTTCACCCTTCCGGATGCCTCACTGGCTGTGTAATAGTGGGCAAGTTACCAACCACAGTGAGCCCATTTCCATCCACATCTTTAAGATGGAGATAATAGTTCCTCTCCATGTGTTCAGGACTAAATAACACTATACATCTGAATCATGAGTCTGGCCTTTATCTTGCATATCCCAGGGACTCATTAAGGAATTTTAAGCAGAAGAATGACATGACTAGGTTAATACTTTAGAAAGATTAAGGTAAGTAGTGGGAATGAGTTGGAGAACAAAACCAGAGGTGAGCAAGATCAGTTAGGCAGAAATACAAGGTGAGAAATCAACGTGTAATGGCAATGGGAATACAGAAGAACAAAAGGAAACTAAAGAACATTAAGGAATATAATCAAAATAACTTGGTTCCTAATTGGAAGTAGAAGGTGAAAGAGAAAGGACTTATCAGAAGACAAGTTTTAAAGAAAGGCTCTGACATCTTCAGGAACAAAAGCTGACCCTAACAAGTTTTTACACATTTTCTGCCCTTGAATGAAGCTATTCTTCATGATTCAAAAATGAATTTACTTTCTAGAAGTAGATAAAAGTGGGCTGGGATCAAGTCTTATGAACAAAGAAATTAATCTGTGAAATAGCATTTGCAATCAAAAGTGGGCAAAGATGATTAGGTAATGTTGCTTCTAATCATGTTCTAAAGGCATTTTTCCAAAGGAAAATGATTCCACAGACTGGAATAAATGTACAGTCTTCCAAGCAGGCAGGAATCATATGTAACAAGCTTTTGCTTTAAAAAATAATCTAGTTATGTTATACTCAAACCTTGTAAATAATCACACTGCCAAATAGGAGGCAGAGTTTCATGAGAAGAATCCCAACAAAGCATCAAGAGACCTGGGCTCTATATGCCCTCTTCATGTATTACCTTAGGCAAATTACCTAATTATTGAGTACTGTTACCCTGTGTAGGACTGAGGCAACGATACCCTAGCTACCTCAAGGAGCAGTTATTCACATTAAACCTGTGTATAAGTACTAAGAAAAACTACAATTCCTAATCTGCAGTTCTTCAGCAGAATGCATATGTAGATAGAAATTTCAAATGCAGATAGAAATTTGATTCATTATATAGTATGACTAATTGAGTAATTGTGACCATATGTTATATGGATTGACAATTTTAAACAGGACATTTTACACTTTGGCATATCGTTAGAAAAGCAAAAAATGTTATTGAAAACAGATGCTGAACCACTGATCCTTATGATTTGAAAGCTTGAGGTGAGAATTTCTGGATATTCATTTATCCAAAAGATGGGACCAAGAAATACATCACTTCTGTCTATAGTAAATTCTCATAGGATAGACAAGCTAAAGGTGTTCCTTACATGACTTAGTCAAATATCAACTTTCCATTATACATGGTTCTTACAGTTCATCCTACAAATTATTGCTGATTAGATTTTCTCTTAATGAGGTATTTAAGTGAGCCAACAAGTTCAAGACCAAGTTTTTAGATTCTCTGTCCCTTACGTCCCAAGCAATAAGCACAGGTGCTACGGATGTGACTGGTGTGTACAGCCTTGGCCAAGAGCTGGAGACACAAAACCACTACTGGACTTCCAGGACAGGCTAGCCAGTGTCCTGAGGGTTCTTTCAAGATGTCTCTATCTTCCTGCAGCTAAGACAGTCGTATAGAATCAATAAACGAAAGGGCACTTTCCAGCCTAATTCCCATTCTCAGTGATTGCCACAGAACATCATGCTAATGGAGATACCCAGTCCATTATACTGAATTCTCAGGTGTTGCATTTCAGAATTAGGACCTAGAGTGTCTCTGGTTAGTTCTAAGGTAGTTACCGTAAGCTGCCTTTGTATAGACCATTAAGCCCCACTGTGGCCCCTAGAATCTCTGCCCTCAACTCATTTCCAAGACAACAAAGCAGGCCCTGATAAGGTTTATGGACAGAGTATGCCCAACTATAGTTCATTCTTCTACTTCTGAACTCCACAACACTTGCTTCATAGCAGTATTTTTAAACTAATATAATTTCTTATGGTATGTATTACAGTCTTGGATTTGAATCTCAGCTCTGCTCCCTACTGCTAATGTGGGCCACAGCTACACTTCTTTAAACCCTGTTTTTCTCATATCTAAAAGGGGATACTATCACCTCATTTTGGTAAGATGCAGTCAGGATCAAATGAGATGAACAAATACAAGGTAGTGTCCGGTGAAACATGGAGTGTGTAGTCCACCTAGCCCTCATGCCACTCCGTCTTGCGCACGGCTTAGTTATGGAAACTCCAGCTATCTTTTCACTTAGCAGTTGAGCCTTAGCTGGAGAGGCCTGGATTCCTGTAGTCACATCCTTCTCCAGAGAGTGATACTTACCACATCTGGCTCTGTAACGGCATCTCAGATTCAGTTAGGAGCAGGCATAAGAAAAGGGCCAGGTGCCGAATTACTGTATGACCAGTGAGTCCGTGTCTGATTGATGACCGGGAGGTGGGAGTATAACAGACAGATCCAGCGCTGGAGCTGCAAAGTTCTTCTCTCTCTAGTTTCCAGGCTCCCACAGCTTTTTGTTCACCTCTATTGTCCTCTTATCCATAAACCTCCCAGGTCTGGCCCCCACAGGTGTTTTCCCCACAAATCACCTCCTTACTCTTCTCTCAGGTAACAGTGAATGATCACAACCTAATATCTAACCTGACATCTAATGCTCACACAGCAGCCGCAGCACCAGGAGCAGAGAGCATGGCTGGCAACTACACACAGGGCTGAGGTAAACTGGGTGCTTACAAGTTGTACCTCTCCACCATCGCACAGGCTGAAGAACTGTACCCCCTTCCTTTAGATTAAAAAAGGTGGGGGAGGTCAGGGTAACCAATAAAGGAACTCAAAGAGACTCCACATAACACCTGCTCAGAAAGCAAAGCTGGGCTTCATGGATACATCTGTGGTTTCAAGACTGATAAGCCAAGAGATAGAGCAGCCACAAGAAGGGAGGAGAAAAAGAAAGAAGCCATAAACACTTCTGGAAGGAGATCATTTTTCCCCAATGTGAAATGCACAGATAATTTAATGTAATTTACTTGATTTTCCCCTCTCAGGGTCTGACTTCAGAAAATCAAATTACAAAGTCATCATCACATCCTAGATTTATTACAACTGACCTGCAGGCAAAAGGATAGAACTATTACATAAACACTTCGATTCCATGTATATATCTTAAATAGAGGAAGAATTCAAACAAGAATACAGGATAAAATATTCCAAAGCTCCAAGAAGCAGTTATGTTACTGAGCTCCATTTTTACAGACAAATAAGGCAATATCCCTG
>CM052441.1:103366732-103387322 GCA_028533085.1 Varecia variegata
AAAAACACTGTGATACAGGATGAAAATTCTTTACGTCTTGCTTCCTCTCAGCCCTTTTTTCTAGAGTCTGATGTAGCAGCGATATCAATCAACATACATGGGAGAGCTGGGAGTAGCTGGCATTTGATCCAGGATTTTACAAACATAGCATGCGACCTCAACTGTACGTTCTTCATACATCAAAATAAAGGTATGTTTCTGCAAGAAAATTGAAGAAAGAAAAAGAAAAACATCAAAGGTTTGTATCAGAGCACAAACTGAACTTTTCCCCAAATCTATACAGCATAGAACTGCAGACTCTCAGCCACATATGGCTATAAAGTATTGTTGCACCACAAGTTCAGAGAGGCAAGTACAGCCTTTATTTCATGCAAATACGTTAGTGGGTGTGCCTAAATATGACACACGGTATTATGATTTGGAGGTGCCACCTTGGCAGTGAAGTCTGGAAACTTATCTGTGTATCAGGGAGTATTTGTTGAGGAAGAGAGCAGAGTTGTTCCTCAGCACAAAACATAGCTGGAGCCTCTACCACACCATCTGAGAGCCAAGAAGAACTACATGAATACCAATCATTCTCTTGGGACACAAGCATACATCCCAATCCTCCGTTTCCCCATAGGCAGCAGAAGGATCTAACAAAAAGGCTTTCAGTTTCGATCCTTCTGATCTCTACTCCAAAGAGGTCTAATAGAAACTTGCTTCTGCCCTGTCCTCCCTAGGGCCTGTGGCCCAGTACCTGCTTCACTAGCCCACCTTTTATACTTCATCGCTGTCAATACTTTTCTTTCACAGCTCCTCTAAGTATGTTGGCTGGATATTTTTACAGTCATGGCTGGAGCTGACCATAAGTTTGACCTAATATCCTTGGAGACGCAGTAGCTAAATGTGACAAACAAATGGATCTTTTCTTAAAATAGTCCCACATTATTAGATCACAGCACTTTCTTCACTGCCCAGACCTATGCCACACCCAGCAGACTGTTTAACGTATCCAAGTTCCATGGGATGAATGACAACTTTCAAAGAAATGCTAATTGGCCATATGATGTAAATCTGCATGCAAGCTTTTAATAAAAGCAGAATAAGAGCAAACTTTTCACTAACTTCTTCTTGTGCATACATTACATAGTCATAGACTATGCAATGGAGAATGGTTCCATAAAGTGAAAGCTGGAATTCTTTGGAGTTAATTTTTATAACATGTTAAGACCAAAACTGTTCCATGAGATTTTACCTGGTAAATTAGCAGGAAAAATATAACTACAAATTTTCTCTTTCCAAGTATCTTTGTTTAAAAACATTAAAAAAATAAAGTAAAACATTCAATAAGGTCGACCTATCTTTTTATGACCGAGAGGCCCACTGCTTGGTTAGTGACCAAGCATGCAAAGAGGAGTCAGGGGTGATGATGTATCTAAAATTCCCAAAGCCCCAAACTCACCAGAAGTTCTTTATACTTTGGCCTTTTGGATTCATCCTTTGTAAGGCTAAAATAACACAAAAATAACATTAGTAAAATGGAGACACATTTACTCAAGCACTTTTCACAAATGAAATACTACAAAGAATCAAATAATTTTTCCTTCAGATCTAAAGTAAACAAAGCAAACAATCTACTAAACGCAGAAAAGCACACACACAAAATTAAGACAATCTATAATCTGAAGATTTATCCTTAGAATATTCAATGTAGGATCATTAGTGAAAAACTAGAAAAAAGTTAATTGTTGAGAATTGATTAAATTATGATATAGCTGCCCGGTAGAATACCACACAGTCAAAAATCTGAATGTGTAAGTGTAAAATTGTATTTGTACATATGTATGTTATTCTAAATACATATGCATAAATAAATATATATTTATACAGAGACCACCCAAGAGAAACTAGCAATCCAGTAATCCTAGGAGGTAAACTATTAATATATATGAATTTTATCAATTTATCCTTAAGTATCAAAAACTTTTGTACTCTGTATCTCAATGCTGTGTTCTTTAGTCTAAAAGTTTAAAACAATACTATTTCACTAAAGACTGTATCAGTATATAAAAACCTGCTGATATTTTCCCCTTGAATTTTACCTTGCCTAATTAAAGCTTCCCAAAATATTTTCATTGTTTGTATTTACCTCATTTATCTTGGCCTACGTTGTAATCACCATTCCACTCCCCTCTAACTTCAGTTAAACCCATTTTTACTATCCAAAGTTAATTAATATTGGCAATATAGTTCACCTCTTTCTCAACACACTGATGTTTTCCATATCCCACACCTTCTATAGTGGATGCTGCAATATGCTATGTAGATTCCCTCTTTTAAGAACGAAGGACTGGTCCAGCGCAGTGGCTCACGCCTGTATTTCTACCACTCTGGGAAGCCAAGGCGGGGGGGGTAGCTTGAGCTCGGCAGTTTGAGACCAGCCTGAGCAAGAGCAAGACCCCGTTTCTACTAAAAATAGAAAAATTAGCCAGGAGTGGTGCTGCACATCTGTAGTACCAGCTACTCGGGAGGCTGAGGCAGGAGAACCACTTGAGCCCAGGGGTTTGAGGTTGCTGTGAGCTATGATGACACCAGGGTACTCTACTCAGGGCAATGGAGTGAGACTCTGTCTCCAAAAAAAAAGAACGAAGGACTTATTCTTCCACCATGGGGCATGCTGCTAGCACATAATCCTCCATTGTTAGCCTCTATGGGATTACTACAGCTGAAAAGAGCCACCTTAGCCTTCCTGGGAAGGCTTATCTCCAATGACTGATCCACCAAAGGCTATAAAAATGCAAGTCCCTCATTTCAAGTCAGGTCAACCCTAACAGGCCATCCCAGCTTCACAGATTCCCATGGAATCACCTGAGGCCCTCACTGAGACTGCACTGCAGCTCAACCTCTCCTTCTGCCCAATACTGCTACATCCTTTACTACCTGCTGATCCCAAGATCACTACCTAATCAACTCCCTGCATACTCTTCTCTGTATCAAAAGCTTGATTTCCAGGGACCCAACATATAACACCCTTCTTCTGGGTTAACTTGTCTTCTTGGCCAAGTGACCCTTGAACAACATGGGTTTGAACTGTGTGGGTCCATGTATATGCAGATTTTCTTCTGCCTCTGCCACCCCTGAGACCAACCCCTACTCTTCCTCTTCCTTCTCAATGTAAAGATGAGGAGGATGAAGACCTTTATGATGATCCACTTCCACCTAATGAACAGATAATGTATTTTTTCTCCCTTATGATTTTCTTAATCACATTTTCTCTAGTTTACTTTACTGTAAGAATACAATGTACTTACAAAATATGTGTTAACTAACTGTTCATGGAAACCAGTGATACCCAACCTTTCTGGCACCAGGGACTGTCTTTTACAGAAGACCATTTTTCCATGGGAGGTGAGGGGAAGCAGAGCTCTGCAGCCCCATCTGCGGCCCAGGGGGTTGGGGACCACATATGTAATCACTAAGGTTTCTGGTCAACAGTAGGCTATTAGTAGTTAAGTTTGGGGGAGTTCAAAGTTATACAATGATTTTCGACTGGGCGGGAGGTCAGCATCCCTAACCCTTGCATTGTTCAAGGGCCAACTGTATATCCTATCAAAAGTCTATAAATAATTAACTCTTAGTCTTTCCATTCCTGAAAGTGTCTATATGTCCTCCTTATTTTTGAATGATATTTGAGTGCCTGAGTATAAAACTTTAAGACTAGGTTGACAATTATTTTTCCTCATCACTCTGGAGCTTTGACTCCACTTTTTCCTGCAACTATCATTGCTAATAACGTGTTTGTTGTTAGTCTAATTATCAATCTTTATCAGATAGTCTGTTTTCTCTTCCTGCTTTTACTTTACCATTGTTGTGCAATTTCACTTCAATGCATTTAGGTATAGACTTACCTTTGTTTATACTACATGATACACAGACTTTACTTTCAATCTGAAAACCTATTCCAGATCAATTTTCAAATGTGATCCCCTATTATCTCCTTAAATATTGCTTCTCCACTTTCAGAGTTGTCTTCTGTATTTTCATGACATACATCTTAGAACCTCTCACTCTATTCTATTCTCCCTGATTCTTAAGTGTTTTCATGTATTTTAATCTATGTCATGCTGGGAAAATTCCTCAGCTCCATTTTCCATTTACCTAATTCTGTCTTCAACTGTTTCCAGTCTTGAGTATATCAAGTCAGCTGTGTCTTTTATATCAACAGCTATGTTTTTTCATTTCCAAGATGTATAATTAAAGTTTTCATTGCCAACTTGTTTCATCTATTTTATTTCTTCCTCAGTTTTAATAGAACATATATTTTTATTTCCTTGAATATCTTAAATATATTTATTTTATTTTATAGTGAATTTCAGACTATTTCATAAACTTAAATTCACATTCTATTTTGTTGAATGCTTGTCTTAGCACGAGACTTCATGTATTTTGGAATTCTGATTTGCAGACTCTTTTTGAAAGAATGTGCTTACCCTCCATAAAAATGAAAATCCATTCATCTGTTTAACAAATATTTGAGTGTCTACTAAGTACTAAGAACTGAACCAGGAGCCAGAGATACATCATACCGAGCAGTTTCACAGTTGGCTCTTCTTTACAGAGCCACCAGTATAGAATAAGGTCCTATAATGGACCTTTCAAGTTCCAGTCCTATGTTGATATTATGACTATTACAGACCCAGTCCACTGGCTATAAAAATAGTATCTGTACTTGCCATTCTGTAGTCTCACAGCGTGCACAAAGCTGTGGCCCAGGGAGTAACTGACATCAATATTTTTTTACTCCCCAGATCCTAAGACTTCTAAGCAGTGAAACTGATTCTCATTCATCCCCTGTCCAAAAAGAGCAGTTATAAAACTATGATCCTACAGGAAGTAATGTCCCAGCTGCCACTGTCTGCTTCCAGACCTAGAATACAGTGAGCTTATGGCTTCAGACTTACATAGTATTTTATAAGTATTTCTGTTGCATTTTTCACCCACACAGATGTTTACTTTCTTTGTAAAACTGCCATGTCTTTTTGGTTTTATGTTTTTCTACCCCATCTATTGGAGCAGAAAATTATGATGCTATTTGGGTAGAAATCATAAACTAGTTAGTAACATTGACTATCTTCCATTTCTGAATTACTACTGACATTAGTAATCTGTTATCAATAATTATATTAACCCCAACTAGTAAGACTATCCAAAATATAGCCATTAGTCAAATTAATTCCAATTAAATATTTATTTTGTTAGTCATACTAGCTACATTTCAAATACTAGTCTCCTGCACTAGACAGAGCAGTTATAGAACATTTTCATCATCTCAAAAAGTTCTATCGAGAGAGTATCAGATCTATCTTCCAGTTCACTAATCTCTCTTCAGTTATATCTAATCTGTTTAATCCAGCTACTAAATATTTTAATTTATGCTTTTTATTTCTAGAAGTTCTATTTGGTTCTTTATAAATTTCTGTTCCCTGCTTATATATTCAAGATGGTTAATTTTTCTTTTAACTTACAATAAATTATTTTTTTCTGTTTCTGATCATTCTATTAATATTTGAAGTCTTTGTAGATCCATTATTTCTACTATCAATTGCTTCTACTAATTCTCATTCCTTTTGTGAGTGTTAAAAATTCTTTTGTCAACTACTCATACTCCATATAATTTTATCTTTGAGAATTCTTTAGTCCTAGACTGAAGATTTGCTTTAACTTCTGACCACCAACGGCGGGGAGGGAAGGGGACATCTTTCCAACTAGGGACTTAAAATTACTTTTTCTTAAAATTAAATCTCTGCTTTAGGTATTTTGTACCACATACCTATTATGAATTCAGACAGCAAAGCCACGTTAGGGTGGGCTTACCATTTTTATTTTGCTCTGACATTCCCTTCCTTCCCATAATTTCCCTCAGTTTTGGAGTTCTATGGACTCCTTAAAACTCTGATACATTTTAAAAGACAATTTAAAATGCTTATCCTGTATTTTAGTAGTTTCAGTGCAGGTACTGTCCAAGATTTCTAATCTACCAAAATAATCTGCAGGGGCCACATTCATCCTCCTATACCGATTTCTCTATTCTTCATGTATTGCTCTTTGTGTTTTTCTACATTGGTGCATACATTTGGGTGCATGTGTTTTAAATGAAGGCTTGTCAAGTCTTCTTTGTCTTTTTTTATCATGTACCTAGATGTAGCTCTCTTTTAGTTAATTGGGTCTGGTATTTTAATCTAAGAACTCAAATTTTTCTGCAAGTAAAGGGAATTTTTATTTTAATTCCTTCTCTGTCTACTATCAGTTACATAGAACCTCCTGGATTTTTCTTCTAGGTCTCTTATCATTTACCTCATGTCCACCTTTCTGTACCTTTCTTCTGAAAGATTAACTAAAGGGTGTTGCCGACTTTATAGGTTCAGTTAACCTGAAATACCCAATCTGCTATATACCACCATTTTCCCCCATTCAATTCAGAAATTACGTTAACCATTTGAAGTTAACATTTGCTGAATTCAAATTATTCCTTCTTCACAAGTTTTTCAGTGACAATTTCACAAGAAAATATTTGTTTGATTTTTTTGGACTGGTACAATTCTCTGAACCACTGGGTGTTTCATTTGCTAGTGATTTTTATTTCTTCATCCCTAAAAGAGCATCAAGATTTATCAAATCAGAAGTTGATCTTGGTCATAGATCTAGGTTACTGAGAGAAATAGGCTGAAAGCCATCACTATAGCATCAGCACTTTGTCATGGGATTTATTTTAGGGGTTTGCTACAACACCTTGTGCTGTGTTCTCACCCTCTAACCAACACAAGTGCCCTCATTAGAAGTTATTTCAGCAAAGCTTGAGTTTTTCCTTACAGGCTTCCTGTCAAGTATAAGGTAGGAGTGAATACTGCCATAGAATCCCAGCTGTGTGCAGGATATCACATATAAAGCCTTCCTTAAGACATTTTTAGGATCAAGATTTACTTCCTAATTGTCTATCTCACTAAGCTGCCTTTTCTTCTGGGCTTTGCTATCCTAAACTAGGGAGTTGTTTGCTGATCTCATATCCTCCCAGTGACTTTTTTTCCCTCTGAAAAATTCTGGATTACTCCCTGGATTCAGTCTCATCTACAGTTTCACAAAGATTCCTCAAAGATAGCACTTTTTCTTCTTTTGGAGGACAAAGATTTTTTTCCTTTTTAAAAGATTCCATTCGTTATTTCAATAGGTAGTTAAAATGGGGAAAAATTTTAAATGTGGGCTGAAATCTTCATTTTGAATCACAAATCTTTACCTTTTGCTACCTTAGGCAAACTTTTAATTGTAGCAGACATATAGAAAAGAACATAATTCCTAAGTGTAGAACTAACATAAAAGTAACAATATTCTGACTTCCATTACTTTATAATAATTCTGCTTTTAACTTTCATATAAATAGAGCCATGCATTCTGTTTTATGTCTTCTTTCACTCAATATCATTAGTGAAACTTATTTATGCTGTTAGTATAGCTATAGTTTGATCTTTTTTGATGCTATATACCACTGTATAAATAATGCTACAATTTATTACCTGTTCTACTGTTAATAGATTTTCTTTCTAATTTTAGATTATGAAAGTACTTTTCTGAACATTCTTATATATATATATATCTTTTAGTTGGGTATATAAATGGGGCTTGAACTACTGGATCATAGTTTACTCATCAGCTATATTAGCTCCGTTGTATTGAGTACTGCCAGTTTTCCAAAGGGACCGTTCCATTCTGTACTCCTACAAGTTACATATGAGACTTTCAGTTGCTTTAGATCCTCACCAACAATCAGTATTGTCAGTCCTTTAGCAGTCATTCTAGTGATTATAATGGTATTTCACTGTACTTTTGATTTGCATTTTCGTTGTGACTAATAATGCTGAATGAGCTCTGCTTAATTACTACGTTTACGTTTATTGACCTCCTGAATATCATCTTTTTAAGTGCTTTTTGTGTATTTTGCCATTTTTGGTTGTCATTTTCATACATACAAGTATTTTTTAAGTATTCTTTACATATTCTGTATAAAAGTCCTTTGTCAAATATTTATACAGCAAATATCTTCTCCCATTGTGTGGCCTAGCATTTCATTCAGTACTATCCTTTAACCAATGAAGTTCTTAATTTTAATGACATTCAATTTTATCAATCTTTTCTCTTATACTTTAGTTTCTTTCTATGTGCCATTTAAGAAATCTTTATCCATCCAAAGGTAATGAAAATATTCTCTCATGTTATCCTCTATGTGCTTTTAATTTAAACAACTGAAGAAATTCAGTTTGGCAGAAACAGTCCAAGAAAGAAGTGAGAAATGTGGCTAGAGCAATAAACTAAGTCAAGAATCACAATGGGTTTTGAAAGCCATGTTAACTTAGACTATTTTAACACATTAACTGCCATGTGAGTTGTATTTAACTCACACTAATTTTGAGCCTGGGGCCTGATGAAGCATACGTAGCTCACACGTCTCTTTACCTTGGGAGCCGTGTGAACTATTTTTCAAGTTGTACGTAACTCACGCACAGAAAATAATAAAACATAACAAATTTTTCATTAAATTAGAAAGGATCATTTTGTTTTCACAGTTTTTATTCTATTTTCATAATAAAACACTGTGGGCCCAAGGAAAAAAAAAAATTTTTTCTAGTGTGGCAGTCAATGTGTTAAGGGCAAGAGGAAGCATCCAGAACAGTGTTTCTCAATCTTTTTATCATTATTTCCCCTCCCCACCATGAATTTAAATACCATATAGGTACTGCATATGTGTGTATATTCTGTAGCCCTTTGTAGGGCTACAAACCATTGTAGGATCGAAGATTTTGTTTCTCCAAAATCAATTTTCGCCTTCTTAAGAATCACCCTGTTAAGAATGCATTCTCTACAGTTTTAAAAAAAGAAGTAAAATGATTAGATATGCATCATAAAAAATACAACTCTAATAAAAAAGAGAATGATTTAGAACAAGGAAATACTGGATTATAAGGAAACCAATTAGAAATCTGAACGATTCAGATGGGAGATGACAATGTCCAAGACAAGGGTAGTAGCAGGGAGAATGGACAAATGTGGAAAGCTAATAGGTGCATATCATAAAAATAAATATCCTTCAATTGTAGACCTTAATGATTTGGAATGACATGGAATTGTGAACCTACTCAGGGAAAACAATGGGACATTGATGTCCACAACCATTATCTATTATGGTACCAAGGGAAACAAATAAAAAATATACAAGTACTACACACAAATAAAACCAATAAAGAGATCAAGGAATTAAAAAGAAAGCAACCCTGCTGGAAGGTTCAAAGGTGATCATTTTAGATATTATGTTCTATGATTACATAGATTCTTTTAAGCAAATATTTCAAAAAAATGGAATATTTAAAATGATCATATTTATGTAATTATATAAGCCATATACATTGTATAAAAATTAATAAAAAGTCAATTGCTTTTAAAGAGAAAGAAGCAGCCAATTTGAGTAATCCTTATAACCTTCTTCTACCTAGAAAATCTTGAGGTATTCCTCTCCCCTCTGAAAAACCAACACAAAAGTAGAATTTGTTAGAGAAGATGAAAGAGACTTGAAAATTAAGTCAAACAAATGTTTTCTAATTGTTCAAAAAGAGGACAATGTTAGAACCTGAAATATAAGTCTTACAAGACCTAGAAAGAGTAGAGAGAAACAGCATTCCCGGCAGGAAAAAATTATAAGAAAAACAGGCATTTTTAAGAATGAACAAGATAATATACTGAATGTTCTGGCTTTTTGCTCATAAACATATATTTAAGTCATGTTGGATAAACAGAGTAACTATTGAAAATATTCAAATGATAATCAAAAAAGTTTAAAGTAGAGACTGAAACAGTGAAACCATGACTGTATTATTGCCACATTTGCATATATTTATTTTTGGGTACTACACACACATACCAAAGGGAAAAAAAACTGCTAAAAAGGTGGACAAACAACATCAACAGGTATTGGATTCTTACCTGCTTTGGATTAAGGTTTCAGAGAGCCAACACATACAGTTCTATCAATTGAGCTTTGGGTGTGACCCTAATTGTGTTCTATGTCATGTCAGAGCAGAGATCCACTCCTGAAAGTGTGATCTGGCAAGGTCTTGACTTAGTAAAAGCTTCCAGGTGATTCTGGTGTAATTTCATTGTGAGAACCACATCAGAATAAGATGATCAGTCTCACCTAGAGGTTTAACCTGGTATTTCTTGTACCAGGTACTCGAAGTCTGGAGGCAGCAGCTTCTCCACCACCCATGGCTGTTTTTCACCAATACCTGAGTAGTAGAATAAGAGGGTGATGCCTCTCCAGGCTAGCTGGAAACTTCCATACAGCCACAGTGATCTAGAGTCCCAGCTTGGAAGGCAGGGTGATATGACAAAGAGGCCCCATCCCCTGTGTAAAGTACCAATATTACATACTCAGATTACGTAAACCTCACTTTCTCACCACATGTGTTTGAGCACTGGATAACTCAAGTACTTACCACAAGTTGACAAAGTTGATGAAACTTGGGGAGAATTCCCTTTCCTCAGAATTACTCAGCTGTGGAGGATCTCCTTTCACGACTTGTGTTAGTTGATCAAATACACTATTCCACTTTGGATAAGGAAATCGGCCTGTGGCCAACTCATACTAAAGAGAACAAAAGCAAAATACACTAGGTATTATTTACTGCTCCCCACTAGAATGGACATGATAAAAATCTAAACTCCAAGTAAAACTCTTATAAAAGCTTTGAATAGAACCCAGACTAGGCTGAGGTGGAGTCTTCAGAATCATGAAAGCTAAGTAGAGGTTTTATTTAGAAATCAAGACAATATAGAGAATTCTGTATCAACCAAATTCAAGGACTTAGACTTAGAGAAACACCAAACTTAAGCCTAGACTGTGTCACAATGCATGTTCCAGGGGATTCTCTGTTTCTGACTCTTCTATATAAGAGACTCTAGAAGGCTGATTTTAGAACTTCTTTAGTGGAGTATGCACAGTTTGTCATCTGAATGGAAGGCCAAGGTCAAAACAGTGGTCAAATTCCTTTGTAAGGTAAAAGAAGATTTAACAAGAAAAGCCCAATCCTGTTCTACAGCTATTCTGTAGTTACTATAATTTCAACCGCAATCAGATTTTACTATTACTGAAGAAATCAAGTCAGGGTCAAACCCTTCATCCCAAGCCCCTCGACAGTACCACTAAACCGTATCAAAATAGAGCTGAATGTACACATTAATATATCCCAATCTTTCAAGGGTCAAAAATGCTTGCCAATAACCAGTGAATCATATTTTCACCTTTCTCCCACTCTGTTCTGAAAACAATGAAAACCTAGAAATTGTGCTTTTTCCAAGAAACATATATATCTCTACACCATGGCATAAAGAATTCCATTTTATATGCACTGACAGGTGACTGATATATGAAGATGAGGCTCCAAACTTCTTTCAGAGGAAGATGGCATTCAGGAAGAGAAAGAGCACTATCTCAGAAGATTGATTCAGAGTGTCCTCCCCAAAAGATGCCTCCGTCAGCTCACTGCTCTCTCCAGTCGTACACGTGGTGTGCACAAAAGCAAGCAAGCATGCATGCGCACACATACACAGAAATTCATTCCTTTGGCTGAGGTTTCTTTTTGTTAAAATTATGAATGCTTTGAAAGAAGTAAACCTTATTGGTTATTCACAGCATGAGGAATAACTTCATTAGATTCATTCTTGAGAATAGGTTTTAATAATAATAAGAGAAGGAAAAAGTTGGCTATACATGGTAAAGTGAAGGACTTAGGACCTTAGAAACTAATTTCATAATTTTTATAAGATTATCCCTATGAAAAATAAATTATGAAACAATTATAAGTACTAAATATCTTCCTTTTGAACAAGATTTAGCTAAATGTACTTAAAGAAACTTGCTAAAAAAAATTTCTATGTTAAAACCTTTCACAAAACAAAATTTTGTTTTTGTAAGGAAGTATATACTTGCTTTAGAAACATATTAATAATTGGTTTGGTCACAGATGGGTATTTCTGAATCATAAATATCTCTTATATGCAAACAGTTGCCTTAGCTGGAAGCTTTAGGTCTTGCTGCAATCCTTGCAACCAGTCGCCAGACCTAAAAGATGCCCAAGATCCATTTTCCCTTCTGACTAAAGAAGAATCCCTTCTTTAGCTGGTTGGCTTCACAATGAGGAAAGACTCCAGAGCCGGGCGCGGTGGCTCACGCCTGTAATCCTAGCACTCTGGGAGGCCGAGGCGGGTGGATCGCTCGAGGTCAGGAGTTCAAGACCAGCCTGAGCAAGAGCGAGACCCTGTCTCTACTAAAAATAGAAAGAAATTATCTGGCCAACTAAAAATATATATAGAAAAAATCAGCCAGGCATAGTGGTGCATGCCTGTAGTCCCAGCTACTTGGGAGGCTGAGGCAGTAGGATCGCTTAAGCCCAGGAGTTTGAGGTTGCTGTGAGCTAGGCTGACGCCATGGCACTCTAGCCCGGGCAACAAAGCGAGACTCTCTCAAAAAAAAAAAAAAAAAAAGACTCCAGGAGCTATCTCTTATATTTGGTGACAAGGAAAAGTGGATGGAGTCTTCTGCAGAGGTGAGCTATTAGCCTTCAACTCTCTATACAGAGAATCCATTAGGCCTGGAGATGTGACACATTAAGAAAAACTAACAAGGGTATGTGATCCTGATCACAGGAAAAGGATCCTGAAACCATATATATAATGCCAATGAACAAATGGAGATTATTTAGTAAGCTACAAAAAAGCTCACTGCTCTGAATCTGTGTATCTCTGGGCTGCAGGGTCTTCGTTAGCGTAAAAGGAAAATGGAAAGAAAAGACTGGGCTGCTTATGTAACAGGACAGCCCCATCTAGGAGTAGAAAATTCACATCCCATGTATAAGAAGCTATAGAAGCTATCCCAAATCAGAAAAATCTCAGCAAGCCCTGGCAGAACAGCAAGCACAAGAAAACAAACCTAAAATTTCAAAATAAAATTTGGTAAAAAGGAAATAAGCAAATAAATATACTACTATAGACTGAACGTTTGTGTTCCCCCCAAACTGATATGTTGAAACCTAATCCCCAATGTGATGGTATATGGAGGTGGGGCCTTTGGGAAGATTAGGTCATGAGGCGAGAGCCCTCAGGAATGGGATTAGTGTCCTTACAAAAGAGAAACCAGCCAGCTTCCTTGCCCCTTATCCCATGTGAGGATGTAACAAGAAGACAGCCATCTATGAACCAGGAAGTGAGTCTTCACTAGACCCTGAATCCATTGGCACCTTGATCTTAGACTCCCCAACCTCCAGAACTGTGAGAAATAAATTTTTCTTCTTGGTAAGCTGCAAAGTTTGTAGTACTTTGTTAGAGCAATCTGAACTAAAATAGCTAATTTTTAAATGAAACCAAAATTTCAATATTCCATACATAAGAAAGAAGAGTTCATTTAATTGTGCTTGCTTGTTGGAAACTAAGTAGCTTTCTTACTATTCTTTGTCAGTGTTGTTCTAAGGTAAAACTTTCATTTAGAACCATCACCTAATTCTTGTCTCTCAACAACTGAAGTACTTTCAGCTTATTCACTTGTAACTTTTGTATTCAGTGAAGAGATTCCAGGTAGAAACTATTTTCCATATATATAAATACGTATACTTAATATACACACTATATGCAGTACTACTGGACATCCTGCACCTTGCTTGAGACAGGAGGAGCTTATGTGCCTTCATCATTGAATTGACTGCAGGTGAGCTACTCTCCCCTGTTCCTATTTTTAGTGCAGTTGCTGAGTCCTATTACCTGTGGCCAAGAGATCCAGCTACAACACTGAAGAGCCCTAGATACGTCACAAAACCTTGAGGGAAATAATCAACTCTGATTTGACTTTTAAGGTAAATATACACTTTTTCTTTCAATAATTAAAAACTACAGTCCCCCTAATTATAGCCATTGCGGAAAAAAAAAATTAAGTGAACAAAATCTCAAACTACAAAAGAAGCAGTTCTTATGAAGGATGGAAGTCTAATTAAATTTTCTTTCATTTCTAAATTCCTTATTATTACACTGTTATGACAAAGTTGAATCAACATAAACATACCAATGTGATCCCCAAACTCCAGACATCAGAGCGGACATCATATCCTTGTCGAGATGCACTTGGGTCTATTCTTTCAGGCTGGAACACAAAAAGAAGTGACAGTTATTAATCATGCTTACCCTCAAGGAACAGGCACATGGAAGCAACAGCTGGTGGGCTGCCAAAATGCCAGCATATTCCTAGAGGAATCCATGTCTAGGGTCAAACTGGGAGTAATAGGAAGCTATCACTATATTAAAAAACAAACAACAACAAAACTCAAGGACTACTTCCACAAAGGAAACACAAAGCAACTCTTCTCATTTTTCCCCCAAGGACTCACAAGCATTTACAAAGCTGAAACTGAGAACAGAAGAAGAGAAAGTGACAACACTGGAAAAATGGAAAAATAAAGAATTACAAGGTCACATTAGCAGCAATTAATGGTAAGCAGAAAAGAAAAAAGACTAGGTCTTCTGATTTTACCAGTCTTTATTTTAGTGGATAAAGTTATATCACAAAAATGAGACAAAAAGCAAAATATGAACTAAATTTGTAATTATCTATCCATTCTTCACAAAAAAGCTAAATTTATCACAATACATATCTTTGAAGATATTTATCTATTAGTCTTTTGTAGCCAAAATATGAGTAAACTTAATCCAGCAATATGTTACTTAATTAAAGCACTGCCAATACAGTAATATATTATCCTATCATACATACAGCAAAAGTCATTTTCAGTAATTTCTGTGAAGGGAATTTCTTTACATTTCCTTGAAATTAGGGACCATCATTTACAGAGTGTGTCAGGGATAGAGAAGAAAAGAGACAGGGTATCAGCGGCACAGAGTCGACAGTGGATCCTTTGCTATGGCTGAGTAACTGCTGTTGAAGGAAATGGCCAGAAGTATAACAGCTGACTATATTACATTCTCTGTCAGCAACAACTAGTTTGGAGAACTATGTATTTTGTTTTGAACATGAGTATTGTGCTGCATAAATGTTCACTGGAAGCTATTTACATTGCTTTTAGTTGCAAATATATTTATTTGCCAGATAAGATACACATTATATAAAATGTCCAAGATATTTAACCAAGAGAGAAAATACTCCATCCAACATCCCCAAACTCACACGGAACATTCACTAAAACTGACCATGTTCTGGGCATAGAACATACCTTATTTTATTTTATTTTTTGAATTTTTTTTTTGAGACAGAGTCTCATTTTGTTGTCCGGACTAGAGTGCCATGGCATCAACCTAGCTCATAGCAACCTCAAACTCCTGGGCTCAAGCGAACCTCCTGTCTCGGCCTCCTGAGTAGCTGGGACTACAGGTGTGTGCCATCATGCCTGGCTAATTTCTTTCTATTTTTAGTAGAGACGGTGTCTCACTCTTGCTCAGGCTGGTCTTGGACTCCTGACCTCAAGTAGTCCTCCCACCTTGGCCTCTCAGAGTGCTAGGATTACAGCCAACACACCTTATTTTAAAACAATGGAAATCATAAAAAGCATTTTCTCAGATCACAAAATAATTAAATTAGAAATCAGTAACAGAAAGATAACTACGAAATCCTCAAATATTTGGAGATTAAACAACTCACTTCAAAATAACACATGGATCAAAGAAGTCTGAAAAAATAATTTGAACTAAATGAAAATGAAATTACAACTTAAAATTTGTGGGATGCAGGCAACAGTGCTTGGAGGGAACTTTAGAGCATCAAAAGCACACCTTAAAAGAGAAGACATGTGAAATCAATAACCTAACTTTACAGCTTAAGGAATTAGAAAAAAGAACAAACTAAAACCCAAAGCAAGCAAAAAGAAGGAAGTAGTAAAAAGCAGAGTATAAATAAAGTGAAACAGGAATAGAAAAACAAAAGTAAAAGTCAACAAAAGCAAAAAGATTCCTTGGAAAGATCAACAAAATTGATATACCTTTAGCTAGACTGAGCAAGAGAAAAAGAAACAAAATTCAAATCACACAAATTGTAATGATTACTAAATCAGAAAGAGGGACATTACTACTGATCTTACAGATACAAATGAAATGGACACATTCTTTGAAAATGAAAATTTACCAAAAATAATTATTGAAACCTGAATAACCTCAGAACTATATTATTTAATGAATTTATTAAAAACTTTCCTCCCAAGGACTCAAACTCCTGACCTTAAGTGATACTCTGGCCTCGGCTTCCCAGAGTGCTAGGATCCCAATAAAGGGCTGGTAACTAGAATCTATACAGAACTTAGGAAAATCAGCAAGAAAAAAAATCATACGACCCCATTAAAAAGTGGCCAAGAGACATAAACAGAAACTTTTCAAAAGAAGAAAGACTAATGGCCAAGAAACATATGAAAAAAATGCTCAACATCTCTAATCATCGGGGAAATGCAAATCAAAACCACAATGAGATATCACTTAACTCCAGTGAGAACGGCTTTTATCAAAAAAGTCCCAAAACAACAAATGTTGGCATGGATGTGGAGAGATAGGAACACTCATGCACTGCTGGAGAGACTGCAAACTAGTACAACCTCTATGGAAAATAGTATGAAGATACCTCAAAAAATTAAAAGTAGAAGTACCATTTGACTCAGCAACCCCACTACTGGGTATTTACCCAAAAGAAAATAAGACATTCTATAAAAAAGACACCTGCACTCAAATGTTTACAGCAGCACAATTCACAATTGCAAAGATGTGGAAACAACCGAAGTGCCCATCAATACATGAGTGGATTAATAAAATGTGGTAGATGTATAACATGGAGTACTATTCAGCCATAAAAAACGGTGAACTAATACCTCTTGTATTAACCTGGATGGAACTGGAGACCATTCTTCTAAGTGAAATACCACAAGAATGGAAGAACACACACCACATGTACTCACCATTAAATTGGTACTAATCAATCAAAACTTATGTGCACATATGGAAGTAACATTTATCAGGTGTCAGGCAGCTGGAAAGGGGAAGGACGGAATGGGTAAACTCACATCTAACTGGGTGCGGTGCGTGCTGTCTGGGGGATGGGCACACTTGTAGCTCTGACTCAAGCAATGCAAAGGCAATTTATGTAACCAAAGCGTTTGCATCCCCCTAACATTCTGAAATTTAAAAAAACAAAACCTTCCCACAAATAAAAGTCTAGACCCAGATGGGTTCACTGGTGAACTCTCCCTAACATGCCAGAAAGAAATAACACCAGTCTAACACAGTATTTTTCCAAAAACCAGAGAAAGAGGATTGGCTCCCCAACTCATTTTATGGGGCCAGCATAAGCATTTATGAAAACCTGACAAAGACATTATGAGATAATTAATATCCCTCATACAAAAAGACACAAAAATCACTAACAAAATGAGCAAATCTAATCCAGCAATAGACATGAAGAGGTAATATAAAATAACGAAATGGAGTTAATCTCAGTAATAAAATGCTAGCTTAAACTTGAAAATCAATGTAATGTGCCATATTTACAGAATAATAGAGTAAAATCAGATGATCATCTCAATAGGCATAGAACTGGCATGTGACAAAATTCAAAATCCATTAATAACAACAGCAATAATAATAAAAACTCTTAGCACACTAAGAAGGAAACATCTCCGTTTCATAAAGGACATCCAAAATAACCTAGAGCTAACATCATATTTATTGGTGAAATATAGAACAACATCTGCTTTCTAAATAATATTGGCACCAAGGCAAAGACGTCTACTCTCATGACTTCTATTCAGCATTATATCTGATGTCCTAGCCAGCAGAAAAAGGCAAGGAAAAAAAAAGAATCACCTTTATTCACAGACACTTGAATTTCTAAAACTACCTACATAGAAAATTCCTACTAAAACAAATAGTGAAAATGAAATAGGAAGGACTCAGGAAACAATGTCAACATATGCAAATCAGTTGTATTTCTACATAATAGCAAAATACTGAAAAATATTTTTGTCATTCACAATAGTATCAAAAACATGAATTCCTTAGAAATAAATTTAAAAGGTACTCAAAAGCTCCACATTGAAAACTATTAATACAAAACATTGTTGAGAGATAGCAAGAAGACCTAAATGTATGGAGAAACATACCAGATAGAGTGTACTGAAAAATTCGGTATTATCACAGTATCTACAGGTGAATGGATAAAACTGTAGTCTACTAATACAATGCAAAACTTCTTACCAATATTAATATATACAATAGCATATCTTGAAAACATTATGCTTAAAGAAAGAAGGCAGACACAAATACGTTCATACTGTAAGATTATATTTATATTAAACTCTAGGAAAAGCAAAACTGATAGTAATAGAAAATAGGATTAATTCTTGGACGGGGAGTAGGGGACAGAATATCCAGGAATAGGCACAGGCATCTTTTTGGGGTGACAGGAAATGTCCTGCATCTTGACTTATTCTGATCACATTTGTCAACACCCAAAGTGTACGCTTAAAATGGGTACCTATCATTTGTGGTTATGGTGGTAATGTCGTTCTGAAACTGTTGTACATTTATGTCACTAAGACTTGGAATTTCTGGCATGTGTGTGTTAGGAAAACTTATCCAATTCCTGGAAATTGGGCAACAAACAAAAATAAAGATTCCATTTCCTTTCAACATCACAGTGCAGCATTATCTAACAAGGCTACCCAAGGGCTATTTAAGTGTACTTTTTTTTCACTTGATTATTTAGTATTCATTAAGGTCCAGATACTTACGTTAACATGATAACTTGTAGACTTTTGTCTGATAGAGATGCAAATGATTTATGTCCAATAACCTAAAAAATTGTTTTACTGACCTAGTGATAATTAGCAGTTTTATCCAATGGCTAGATATTTAACCTAGCCATCTTGTTCCAACATTCTGTCTTCAATGACCATAAACATTAAATTACCCAAATGCTCTTCAGCCAGTTTTGTCATCCCGACTATCCAGTTTTCTCATTAATGACTTGAATGTATTTTTGACACTCATTATTTGCATATGCAATATTTTTAACATTTTGAAAATTATTCTTTGAGGAGTATAGATTTAAGACTGATGAAATTAAAGACCCTGTACTTTAAATCCAAATCAGAAGTATATGCTTGAAAAACAAAAAGGTTTTTAAAAGTTTAACAGGAAAATATTAACTTAGATAATAAGGTATGAAACATTAACAAAAACAAGAGGAAACCATTTCATATAAAATATATGAAATATTTTTACAGTTTATATACAGTATATATACAGTTTACAATAAATACACAACTCAAGTTAGTTTTATTGAAATATATAAAAACTATAGAATAAGGAAAAATTGACAATCACAAAATTAACAAATTTTGAATAAATCCTCAATATTTTTGGATTAATGAGCCAAAAAAGTGTTGAACATAACTAACAATACAGATGTTTACTGGTATTTCATTTTTTAATCGATCATTTATCACGCCACAAAGAAAATCTCAGTATGTTCCAAAAGGCAAAACTGTATAGACTAAAATGCTCTGAAAGCATTATAAGCCAAAAGAATAACAAAAAATCAATTTGTATTAGTTAGTTTTTATGTTGTTGTATAAAAAATTACCCAAAACTCTAAGGGTTAAAACAATAAGCATTCATTATCTCATGGCTTCTGTGAGTCAGGATTCAGACAACATTTTAGCTGGATGGTTCTGACTCAGGGTCTCTTGAGAGACTGCAATCAAAATGTGAGCTAAGGCTGTAGGTTTTACTGGGGTTGGAGGATTTGTCACCACGTTCATTCACAAGGTAATTGGCAGGAAACCTCAGTTCCTCACCTCAGGAGTCTCTTCATAAAGCTGCTTGAGTGTCTTCAAAATACGGTAGCTGCCCCCCCCCAAAGTAAGCAATGCAAGGAGCAAGAAAGAAGCCGCAATGCCTTTTTATGACCTACTCTCAAAGAGACAGTCTTTTTTCCCATGTGCTATTCATTAGAAGCAAATCACTAAGTTCAGTCAACACTCAAGTACTTAGTCTTTACCTTTCAGAGGGAAGTATACGAAAGAAATTGTGTACAAACTTTTAAAATACCACACACTTGAATATTAAAAAGCACTCCAGTAAACAGCTCTTACACTTACATTTAAAACTAATAAAAATATGTGTGTATACACACACACATGCACGCACACAAACATATGCATGGGCACACATCCCCACACCCACATGTTGACGCTAAGGGAAAAGTAAAACTTCATAAAAGAATCATGTATCCATCTCCAAAGACTACTGGCCAAAATGAATTCTTACCTCAAAGAACATAAAATTATGCTATCCCTTGGGCCGGGCGCGGTGGCTCACGCCTGTAATCCTAGCACTTGGGAGGCCGAGGCGGGCAGATCGTTTGAGCTCAGGAGTTCGAGACCAGCCTGAGCAAGAGCGAGACCCCGTCTCTACTAAAAATAGAAAGAAATGATCCGGCCAACTAAAAACATATATAGAAAAAATTAGC
>CM052441.1:103387422-103406093 GCA_028533085.1 Varecia variegata
GTCACTTGAATTTTTATATATTATTAATAAATGAGAAATGTTGATACACCAAACATAGAAATACATTAAACATATAAATCATGAGCCACATAGGGATTATTTCTGGAATGCCAGAATGGTTCAACCACAGGAAATATGTTATTATGATTCATAATACTAATAACTGTACAGAGAGAAATATTTCATCATGTACTGAATGACGCCAGAAAGGCATCTCATAAAATTCAGTCGCGATTCCTGAATCTCGTACACAAACACACACACGGTAAATTAGACATGGAAAGAAACTCTTCAAGAATAAGGAATATTCAGGAGCCATTTGCTTTCAAGTCAGAAACAAGAACCTACTATCAATATCACACAAGAATCCTACTATCATTCAACACTGATCTGGAAGTTCTCTGCAAAGCAACAAAAGTCAATTTGAGAAAGGTAAAAAACATATGAGAAAGATCAACAAATATGAAAAAGGTCAAGGCAAAACGTGTTTACAGAATGGTACCTTCAGTAACACTTGAAACTTATTTTAAAAAGAGATAGATCAGTAGGTTGATTTGTCATAAAATAAACATGTCAAATAAGTAGCTTTATTTTATATTAGCAATTATTAGTCAGGAAAACATCCCATTCAAAACAGCAACAAAAAACTGTCTTAGCACCCAAGATATAGCAATGAACACAACGAAGACGGTCTCAAAAGGCTCACAATCTACTTGGGAGGTCCAGTAGTATCCCCTTATCTGTGGGGGATCTGTTTGAAGACCCCTAGTAGATGCCTAAAACCGCGGATAGTAACAAATCCTATATATACTATGTTTTTTCCTATATATAGGTACCTATGATAAAGTTCAATGTATAAATCAGGCACAGTAAAATATTAACAACAATGATAAAACAGACCAATTATAACAATAACACTGTAATAAAAGTTATATGACTGTTATCACGCTCTCTTTCTCTCTATAAATATCTTAATATTTCTGGACTGCAGCTGACTGTGGGTAAACTGAAACTGCATAAAGTGAAACTGCAGATAAGGGGGGACTACTGTATGCATGACACAGCAACAGACCTTACTAAAGTGAAAGAGTAGCACATTAAAAATATTCACTGGGGCCAGGCTTGGCAGCTCACACCTGTAATCCCAGCACTTTGAGAAGCCAAGGTGGGAGGATTGCTTGAGGCCAGGAGTTTGAGAACAGCCTGGGCAACACAGCAAGACCCCTGTCTCTGCAAAAAATAAGGAAAAATTAGGCAGGTGTGGTCGTGCGTGCCTATAGTTCCAGCTATCCAAGAGGCGAGACAGGAGGATCACTGGGGCCCAGGAGTTCAAGGCTGCAGGGAGCAATGATCACACTACCACACTCCAGCCTGGGGGACAGAGCAAGACCCTGTCTCAAAAAAAAAAAAAAAATCAGAGGGGAAAGAGTTTAAGGGAGAAAGAAACAGATCTTGAGGTGGGAATATCCTCCATATGTTTGTGGAACAGCAAAGTCAATGTGGTGGCTAGAGCTGAGCCAACTGAAGGGGGAAGAAGAATGAGAGCACATCAGAAAGATGGCCGAGGACTGCGTTAGAGCCTTATAGGTTGAGGGTAAGGACACTTGGGATGAGTTTGAAGCACAGGAATGACATGACCTGACCTAATGCTTTGAAAGGTTTGGCTACTGCACCGAGAACACACTACAGCAGAGCAAGGGAATAACGAGTCTAGAGACTAAAGCAATGGGCAGGTAAGAAAGACCAGTGGCTGGACCAATGAACACTGTGGTTTTAAAATGAGGATGGGTTCTAGATACACTTTCAAAGTAAAAGGGACAGTATTTGCTAATGGAGCAGGTGTAGAGTACAGAAAATAGAAAGGAATGAGGGATGACTCCAGTTTGTGTCCTGAACAAGCAGACAGAGGGAGTTGCTAGTTACTGAAATACAGAAGAACTGAGGAGAAGGTGGCAGCTCACAGATTTTTGTGGGGAAGAAACGGGTGATGGGAGATCAAAAGTTCTATACCAGACATGCTATTTTTGAAATTTCTAACAGACTCTACGAGGAGGACATGAAATAGGATCTAGATAAATGATTTTGGAGTTTATGGGTGAGGTGTGGGGAGGAAAGAAAAAGCAGGGAATCATCGGCATTCATCATTTTCCTGAGCATCTACCAAGTGGCTGGTACTGCACATCCCTGCACACAAGAAACAAAGAGTATTTAAATCCTTAAGACTCAATGAACTCATTAAAGGAATCTGGGTAGTTAAGGGATGAAAAGAGCTTCAGTACTCAGCCCTGGGGGTACACCAACGTGAAGAAATCAGGAAGAGGAGGAGGATCCAGGGAACCAGGGGGAAGGACCAGCCAGTGAAGCAGCCGAGAGGGCAATGTCCTGGCAGCCAACTGATGAAAGTGTTTCAGGAACACAGTATTTCAAATATTACAGGAAGATTAAGGAAGATGACTCAGAACTGACCACTGGCAACACAGAAGATAATGTTCACGCTGATAGTAACAGATAAAATGGAGTGATGGCAATAAAAGAACCCATTAGAATGGGTCCAAGAAAATGAAAGGAGAAAAAGCACAGACAACAGGTGTACACAGATATTTAGAGCTGACAATAAATTTGGCTGTCACATTTAAGAAATGTGTATGGTCTATATGAAGGAAAAATTTGTAAGAAGCATTAACGCAGCTTGAATGAATGGACAGAAATACCATGGTTCTTCATTGGGAATACTATTATAAAACAGCAATAATCAAATTAATTTACAAGTTTAATGAAATGCCAGTGAAATTCTAGCTTAACTTCATACTAATACTCATTTGAAAAATACAGAAAGATAACAGCAACAATGTCCAGAAACAGTCCCAAATCTAAGAATTTAGCATAAGAGTATTAACTCTAAACAATAAGATGTTATTTACATGCAATAAGATTACATTTACATAAAAATGAGATAAGATATACATCCACAAAAAAAACAAACAAACAAACAATTTTTCTCCCTTTATGAATGTATTACAGGTAATTATAGTCTCTATTTTACTATTCTTCATTCTTAGTATTTTTAATAGGGACATAATCTTCCAATAAGAAACATATTTACAAAACTATCAATACTAGAGTTCTTCAAATGTATTTATTTTATTTGACATTTACAGAAATAGGAATAATAAAATGGAATTTCAAAGTCACCAGGAAGTCAAAATATCAAGCCAGTAGGGATAAATTATTCAAAGTTAACGGATACAAACAAGAAAGCGGAACATGGGTTTCATCTGGAAATATGTATATATGTGTGGGGATATATATATGTATGTATGTATGTGTATATGCACACACTCACATTCAATGTGGAAAAAAATCAGAACTGGGATCTGTTTCTGAATATTCTAATATGCTTTCCTAGGCAATAAATATTAGGTATCTTTAGGAAATTCAAAATGAAAATAAAAGCCCTCCTTAGAAAACCATCACCCACTTCTGAGGAGCAGTTGCTGTGTCACATAATAAGCAATTCAACTTACTTCTCACAGAAATAAGCATTCAACTGCCAGAGAGAGAAACAGTATTGGTTAACTCAACTTCAAATTCACATTTCCAAAGATGACAGCAGTGCTGCCAAATGGATAGCTGTTTATTTAACTTGATTTTTGTTAAGTCAAAGACTTGACATACCTCCAGCAGTCTCCGTGGTGACTCACGGAGGTGGCCTTCAGGTTTTTTTTAAAAATAGCTCTGTTAAGATGTTAATATAATCCATATACAATTCACCCATGTAAAGTATATAATTCAGTGTCTTTTAGTATATTCACAGATATGTGCAACCATGACCAGAGTCCATTTCAGAATATTTTCACCACCTTAAAAAGAAACCCTGCAACTGTCTGAGATCAACACCCCATACTACTCCATCCCACTTTCTAATGCTATAAATTTCCCTATCCTGGACTTCTATATGAATGGAATCATATATTATAGGGTCTATAATATATGATTATATAATCATATAGGAAGTATATATCTTCTTCCATTTTAGCACAATGTTTTCATTGTCTATTCATTTTGTAACATGAATCAGCACTTCATTCCTTTTTATGGCTAACTACTATTCCATTGTATGAATAGACAACATTTTGTTTACTCATTCATCCACTGATGGACATTTTGGGTTGTTTCTACCTTTTGGATATGACAAATGCTGCTATAAACATTTATGTACAAGTTTTTGCATAAACATGTTTTCATGTCTCTTGGGTATATACAATTGCTGGATCCTATTGTACCTCTATGTTCAAATGTTTGAGGAACTGCCAGACTCTTTTCCAAAGTAGCTGCACCATTTTATATTCCTACCAATAGTACATGAGGGTTCCAATTTCTTCACATCTATAACAACTTTTGCTAATAATAACAATGAAGTGGCAACTCATTGCTGTTTTAAGTCTTTAATTTTTAAACCAATAAATAACTGGAACTCAAATGATGATCAAAAATTATAAAAACAATTATGATAGAGTCTTGTCTGACTACACTAAAGAATTTTTTTTCAATTGAAAAGCCTAGTTTTAGACAGTCACATGATATAACATTGTTAAATGAACTGTTTTACACAGAATAGAAATTCTTCTAGTTACTAACAGGCATGCCACAAAGTAACGGGGGTTCTACTAACAAATATTTGAGAAAATCTGGATTTAAGAAAGATGTTTTGACCGGGTGGTGGCTCAAGCCTAGCAGTCTGGCTCAGTCTGGAGGATCGCTTAAGGTCAGGAGTTCAAGAACAACCTGAGCAAGAGCAAGACCCCATCTCTACAAAAAACAGAAAAATTAGCCAGGTGTGGTAGTACCTGCCTATAGTTCCAACTATTTGGAAGGCTGAGGCAGGAGGATTGCTTGGGCCCAGAAGTTTGAGATTGCATTGAGCGTTATGCCACTGTACTCTAGACCAGGACAACACAGCAAGACTCATGGCGGGGGCGGGGGAGGAAGGAAGGAAGGGAGGAAGGGAGGGAGGGAGGGAGGTTGGTTGGTTGGTTGTTTCTTTATTGTGGTATTCCTTAGTACTTTTAAGTTATATGCTAATATATACTATGTATCTATAAAACTTAAAATGGCATACAATTATTCCCAAACTTATTTGGCCATAGAAACATTTTTTCACAAAATACCCGTAACATTTCATTCAGAAATAAAATGTTGAAAAGGCCACTTTGTACACCGCCTACCAGTTCTTTGAACAGGATCAGAGTTAAGTCACCTCGTCTACAGTAAAAATGTGGAATCAGAGAGAATGGCAGAGTAAGCTCTAAGGGACCATCCTTCCAGAGAAACATTGAAAAATACAGTAAAAACTGTCAGAATCAACTTTGTTAGAATTCTGATAAAAATCGAGGGTTTACAGCAACCAAGCAAGTACTGAATCAAGAAAAAGGCAACTTCAAAATGTTAAGCTTAGTCATTAATTCAAAATGAATTATTGTATGCCCTTATTGTATGCCAACCACTATATGCTAGGTGTTGGGGACATAAACACTCCACACTGAAACATGACCTAAATGTTCTTGCTTTTCCCAAACAGCAGCCATGGCCCTGCAGACAATGCAGCTTAGACACTGGACACAGAAACAAATGGCCATTTAATCTCTTTACCCAGAAGTCTGTTCACTAAAAAGGCTCTTCATGTTCCCCCAGGGACACAGTCATTGAGGGCTTAGGTGACAAGCAATCGGAGCTGATTCTGCTATCGTTCAGTGAAAAAAAAAGGTATTTATTGAAAAGATATGGTGAGCTCAGAGAATTGAAGAACATGGGAAATACTAGGCCCTGGGAGGGACAAAAACCCAAGAAAATGTGGGCAATCTAGGAAGAAGAAAGTGTATAGTCCCTTCAGAATGCTGCTGTAGGAATGGATTAACTTTGGCTTAAAAAAAAAAGTTTTTGTTTTTTTTAACTCAGAACGATGCAGAGAATCAAGTTAAGTCTATTTCTTGGTGCACAGTACCCTGTACTTATGGGTTGCCGCAGTGCTCCTTTGTTGTCTTGTTTTATGTACTTTCCTTATTTGATATCTGGGTCCCACTCCCCTCCTCCCCCATAGACAACCACGTTAAATGTGCTTGGTTCCTTATGCAGAAAAATAGTCCTTCAAAACTAAAGACATTAAGACAATCTCAGCTGAACAAAAGAAAGTGTGTGGAAAAGGACACTAGACAGCACCTTGAAGCCATAGAAGAAATAAAGAACTCTAATAAAAGTATTATAACTACATGGGTAAATATAAAAGCCATTTTGACTGTATTTTTGGTTTATAACTCCTCTTTTTGTTTCTTACATGATTTAAAAGACAAGCACATAAAATAATTACAAATCTATGTTCTTTGGTACATATGTACACACATAGGATTAGTGAAGACAACAACAATGTAAGAGGGGTGGACTGAATACAAGCAGAGTTCTATACGCTTTTGAAGCTAAGATGGTATTAGTTTAAACTGAATTGCTATAAATTTAGGATGCTAATTATAATGAACATGGCAGTCATTGAGAAAATATCTAAAAAAATATTCAGGAAAGGAATAAGAAGGGAAACAAAGAGTACACTACAAAAAAATCAAACAACAGGAAAAAAAAAGGCAGTAATAAAGAAAACGAGGAATAAAAAAGGTATGAAACATACAGAAATCAAAAAACAAAAAGAATCAGCAATTACTGTAAATGTATACTGATTAAATGTTCAATCAAAAGATAGAGATTAGTACAATAGACAAAAAAACATGATCCTACTGCATGCTATTTATAAGAGACTCACTTTAGATCCAAAGGCACAAATAGATTGAAAATAAAACGGTGAAAAAAAGATATTCAATGCAATAGTAACCAAAAGTGAGCTGGAGTGGTTATACTAGTATTAGACAAAATAGTTTTTAAGTCAAAAATTGTTACAAGAAATAAAAGATCATTAGATATTGATAGAAGGATCAACTCATACAGAAGATATAACAACTATAAACACATACACATCAAACAACAGAGCTGCAAAATACATGAAGCAAACACTGACAGAACTGAAGGGAGGAACACAGTTTTACAGTAACAGCTGGAGATTTAAATACCCCATTTCGAATAATGAAAAGAACATCTAGACAGGTCAAGAAGGAAACAGAGGACTCGAACAACACTATAAACCAACTGGACCCAATAGATATATACATAACACTCTACCCAACAACAGCAGAATATACATTTTTCTCAAGTGCACACAGAATACTAATATTCTCCAGGATAGACCATAAATTAGTCCAGAAAAAGTAAAATAGCCTTATAGAATAAGGATATAAAGAAAGAAAATATTTTTGTACAGCTATGCAATGTGTGTGGTTTAAGCTAAGTGTTACTACAAAAGAGTCAAAAAGTTGAAAGAATTAAAAATTTTATAAAGTAAAAAAAGTTATAGTACTCTAAGTTTATTATTAAAGAAAACTATTTTTTAATAAATTTAGTGTACCTTAAGTACACAGTGTTTATAAAGTCTACAGTAATGTTCTAGGCCATCAAATTCACTCACTACTCACTGACTGACTCACCCAGAGCAACTTCCAGTCCTGCAAACTTCATTCATGGTAAATGCCCTATATAGGTGTGCCATTTTTAATATTTCTACCATATTTTTGCTGTACCTTTTCCAAGTTTAGCTACACAAATAGTTACCATTGTTTTACAACTGCCTACAGTATTCAGTATAGGAACATGCTGTACAGGTTTGTAGTTTAGGAGCAACAGGCTATACCATACAGCCTAGCTGTATAGTAGATGATGCCATCTACATTTGTGTAAGTACACTCTACGATGTTCACACAATGACAAAATCACCTCATAAAACATTTCTCAGAACGTATCCCTGTGGTTAAGAGACACATGATTGTATAGTTTGGGGAGGGGGGGGAATGTTAACAGTTTATGGAAAAATTTATGTATAAACTCTACATTTTAAACACTTTATGTTAAACCACCTAATGAGTAATCCCAATTCATGAAGACTAAAAACAAATTATAAATCTTAAATAAAAGAATACTTTTCTCATAGATTTTGTCAAGATACAAAGGAGTCAAACCATTTGGAGCCGTTTAAAATTAATGCTGATTGCATTCTTGTCTATCTACATAGGCCTCAGAAGACAAGAACGAACAGGAGCATTTCACTTGGTTCAGTAGAGATCAGAGGCAGAGTTTATCATCAGCCTGTGTGCACCAAAGTTTTCAGCAGGAAAACAGAAACCTTGCACCTCCTGGGCCTACAAAGCACATCTCTACATAAGAATGGAAGTCTGTTTCTTTAATTCTTTCTTTAAAAGTTGACTGAATTCAAAATATTCTACTCTATCTGGGCCACAGGTGCATTTTTAAAGCCTGAATGAATCAAATACAAATCTTAGCCAATGTTACACAGCAAAAGCATGTAGTAAACCTTAGTACTGAGACAAGCTCTAAAAATGTAGATAACAATTTCAGTTAATTTTCAAGGCATCATTACTAAAGGTATAAATTACACCATTTCCTAAAGGTTCCATGTCTAATTATATTTATTTCTTGCATTTCAACTTGTTCATTTATCACTAATTATCAAGATAAACATATGATCATCCGAATTGTCCCAAGAATCTGCCTGGCCAGTCAACATTGATAAAACCAAAACTTTCAATGAAGGTGTCTTAATGTACACACATGCGTACACACACAAACACACAACGCTCAAACATTTTCACTTGAAGAAGAAGTTGACATGAAAAGATCTAAAAAATAAAAAGTATTGAAAAATGCAACAATTCTAAAATATTGCCAAGATTGAAAATTCTCAAATATGTTTTCCAAATGTAACAACCACAGTATAAACAGGTAACAGAACATGTGCAAAGGATATATGTAATGCTGTTTTTTTACACTATTTACAGATTGAGAGGTATATAAGAGGAAAAAGAAGTGTTGATGAAAATTTAATAGTACTTTCGAAAGGCACGGGAAATAAAATTTATTCAAGTGTTTAAAATAAGCATGAAATCTGGGATAGCACTAAGCCTACTCATTCATAAACAAGATAGAACACCTATAATATCTAGCTTTGATTTTTCTTACTTTTCTATTGTTTATAGCACTGGGTTTAGAAACATATAAATCAAGAAGGAAATTATTAACAAGGGAGAAAAATTTTTATTCAATTCTAAGCTAATCTTTAAAGGAGACTACAAAGACTAAAACAGAAGTTGTTGGCAGAAATGCCTCAACAAACAACTAAAACCTTATGTATCACCATTTAGAATAGTGTACTGGTCCCCAAAGAACCATGGCCACATTAAAGGAAGACATTAACACTTAGGGAAAATGTTTAAAATATAGACACTAAATTCTAATTCAAATATAGATCAAAATCCACTCTGTAGGAACATACACCAAGGTAAGACGAGTTTCCTATCTGTGGATAGATAGTGTACATCTGTCTCCCTGAGGAAGGAACTAAAAACATTCAAAACATGCTTCAGACTCTGGAAGACATACTGTGTTCTGCTATGAACTCAAGGTTTCCCAATCTTCTCTGACTAGAAACTGTTTCCCTTAGTAGCCTAGGACACACTCTTAATATGCTCTGATTATCTATATCTACTACAGTCAAGACAGTATACGAGGTACTAGAAACACAAAGACACCTTCTGAAAACTTACCACCTGGTTGATTAGTTGAATTTAATATAATGGAAAAATAATACTCAGAGAAGATCACAAATGCTAAATGCAAAATAAGAGAAATAGATTAAGACAATGAATACTGAGTTCACTGTAATAATTTAGAAAAGTTTCATGGAGAAGCTAGAAGCTGAGCCTGGACTTTAGGAGAGATGGAGACATTCTAGCACGCTGAAGCTGAATGACCAATGGCAGATTTCTTAGAAGTACAGCACCAAAGGGCACGGGCTTTCTAAGCAATGACTATCAAGCAAGATGGTTTGGACTTCACACTTACAGCCATGTATGGCCTACACCCAGCATCTCTTGTCTTGGCGATGGAGTCCACAAGCTGTCCACTAATACCAAAGTCACAGAGTTTAATATTTCCACTTCTGTCCAGAAGAATATTGGAAGGTTTGATATCTGCAAGAGACAGATGTCATTCAGTGTATAATTAATCAATACTTTCCTAAGTTAGATAGGGCTCCACTTTAAGCAAAAATATTGAAAAACCTTAAGACAACATTAAGTGTGTTCAAGTCTTAAACTCAGATATATAAAAAGCAAAAAAATCTTCAGTTATCACATTCAATCGTTCGTATTTTAAACATGTAACTTTAATGACTAGAATTGTGTAAACGTAGCAGCAAAAGTCATTTCACCAACAACATCTTAATATAAATACAGATAGAGGTTGATTTTTCTCTTAACATCTTCACATTTATAAATCTTAGACAAAGTATGGTTTTTCTCTACTGGAAGTGAGAAAAACCAATCTTATGAATGCCGATTAAAAGCTAAATATTAATATCAAAAAATGTTTCACAATAAATTTAGGCATTAAATTGTTTTCATCAAGAGTCTTATATTCATTTATTTGGTTCAAATTCATAATGTAACAGTCAAAATATGAGAAAAGTCAAATCCTTTCTTCACTGACAATCAACTCACAAGTATGTTGCTCAACTAACCCTCTACCCCTATTATCTCAATCTTTCTATCCATTTCATCATCACTATCATGGCTCAATGAATAAAAAGTAAGGTTTATAATACAGGATACAGAAACATCTGAGTATAACTCAGAAGGTGACCCACAAAAAAATCCAGAAAAGATGTCTTATCATTGCTAATACAGCTGACTGCCTATTGAAGATCCATTCCTAACCACCCCATCCTTTCTAATAAAACCTGCATTTTGTTGAGGTATCTATTCCTCTCTGTGTAGCTCCATTCATACTTTTAAAACCTGGCCCTTGCTGTTCTAAGCTTTATTAGAGTAGTCTCATGCTCCTTGTCAGCAACTAGTGTTAGAGCATGAGGCAAATCTAATGAATGAGACAAGAAAGCATTAGAGACACGTAGGGAAAATTTCTGTGCTTCTAAGAGCCACACAGGACAAGAGAGAGCCTGTTCTTCAGGGGTTTGTCCTTTCTAGATGTGACACTGGGATCTGCTCTAGTCATTACTATCCTGAAGAGGGAGCCATCACAAGAAGCAAGGCAGAGTCAAAAGGGAGCTTGACCCCCTAATCATATTGTGCTTCAAGCAACTCTACCTTTGGACATATTATGACAGATAATGAATTTCCTTACAGTTTAAAGCTTCAAGGATTTTCTATTACTTGAGATCAAAAGCACTCTAACTGCAGCAAAAAAGCCAACTTATCCTAATTGATAACAGACAGTTATGAGCTCATTTTATTTAGTAAGAGGAAAATCAAAGCTACTTCTGAAGATTTTTTATTTTATTCAACTACTCCCCAGACAGTATCTTAGTGCTTTACTAAGAGTTGTCAAATACCCTAAAGCTGATACTCTCATAATTATAAAACACAGCTAAAGAAGATGGGGAAAAAAGATAAGAGCATGATAAACTACAAAGGGACAGAAAATTTTGTTTAGGGACCTAACTCTACATGATTTTAGGCCAAAAAATAAAATATTATTATTTTTAATAAACATTAAGCCAAGTAAAATTAAATAAAATATTCTAATGTTCAAGGTTAACTAATTTCAGTGGTCCAGTGTCAACCCCAAACTAAAACTACTTAAATAAACGTCCCAATTATTAATTTCTTTAACCATTAGAAATTGTATTTCCTAGAATTCAAGATTTTTCAAGTCTCTGAATTTGATCTTTTACTTTCTTTCCTATTTATTATCAGGCTGAATCACACACTGCCATGTATTGTCTTAGGTTTGTCCAATACAAATTTACTGAGGGTAGTGACCACCTCATTACCTTGAGTTTAGCAAAGTAATAAACAAAGCAAGCACTTAACCTGTTTGCTTAATTAAATTCAGGATTCCCACCGGGTCACTGTTTTTCTAGGTTTGGCCTTCAACTACATAAATGTTTAAATTTGAATCTGTGTCTAATAAGGCCCAGATTACTGTTTTCACAAATACAACATGTAGAGGAATTTTATTTTATAACACTAATTAAAAGATCTCTCTCAATTTACAGAAATATCCTCTAAAGTGAAGAAGAAACACTTGATAGGGATAGTAACATGCCTTTAAAACGCTTGAGGGTACTATCACTCAGATTCTTCTTTGAATGTCCACAGGACCACCTTGATGACTTCTTTGTATGTATACAGAGCTACCAGGCAAATGGATAATTATTTTTCAACTAAAAGTTATAACAATTGGCAGCAAAATCTAAGCCCAAGATACTAATTTCTAAGCCCAACATACTAATAAGTCAGGCTGAAATTTATTGAATCCTGAAGAAAATAAACTAAATTAATAATACAGTTTTAGGGTACATTTTTTTTTAGCAAAATAGAAATATTTCAGGAATGCTTATACAGTGACACTGTAACTTTCAATAATTTTTTTTTTTTACTAATTAAGGTGGGAAAGTTAATTTCTATTCTACAAAAAACAAACCATACTCACCTCTGTGAATAATTTTCAAGTTTTCTTTTAAGTGATTTAGTGCTTTCACAGTCTAGTGAGAAAAAGAAGACATGGGATAAACAACTTGTTTCTTTTGTTCAAACAGCAGAATAGTTTATCATAAGTAATATCCCTTGTAGTCCTCTGTATACTTTTTAAGCTTAATATTTCAATATTCTGTCCATCATTTTTTATGTTAACCAAAAATACTGAATGATGATTTTAGATCTGAAAACTCAGTTGCCTTTATATGCTGCTCTCTGAAAGCTTAAAAAAAAAAAAAAGGTGACTTATAATTTGTTTAATAAGTCATTAAAAAGTTGTATCAGGTTTCTTGTACCTCCAACCTGTACAAGAAGGACCAATGGGCAGGTTCCACTATCAATAGTAATTAATAAATTTTCCCAAATTCTCAGTTTGACATCATTGAGTGCTGAACATTCAAAATAATTTTTGCAGAGCCAGGGTATCTTTGATCAACCACTATGGTCATTTATCTAGAATTTATACTATTGTTTGACCACTGATCATGATCAGAAATCATAGATTTCTTCAGGAAGAAAGGGAGTGGACACTCGAATTAAAATTTCCACAACTTCAAATTAAAAGAGAACTAAACAACAGGCCAACCATTTCCTGTAGAAAAGTCAAGTCCCTGCTGTCCTCAAGCTGCTGGGTATGAAAAATGCAGAACACACAAACTTGTAATATTTCAAATAGCTATGGTTGTGTGTTCATTGGTTTACTAATTAGCAAGAAGAGACAACACAAAGTAACCTTAAATATGTGCTTAATACATAAGGTAGTCACCAAGTCTGGAAACAGGTAAATACGTAATAAATTATTTATTAGTGTATATATTATTTATATTGCAATACACAATAAAATAACTTTCTCTATGTTTTCCAGTTTCATGGTCATTCTGTCATATAATGATTAAGAGCAGGGTTCTTGCATCAGGCCGCCAAGACTTAAATCATTTACCACTTATAATTGTATAAACACCAAAGCAATTATTTAATCTCTCCATGCTTCAGATTTATCATCCATAAAAATGGGATTACACTATTTATTATAGAGAGTTGCTATGAAGATTTATATGTTATAAGATCTTGGTTTGAAGCAAATAAACTTCAATAGCTGTTGGTTAAAATTATTTTCTACTATTATTATAATTATTATGAATAGTTACAAGTTCTAAGATAATACTGGTTTGGTATATTGCAGAAAGAGGGCAAAGCGATCAATGTAAAATTTCATATACCCAATGTGAATAATGAGTAAGTTTCCAGTCTAACTCAGTTTCTTTTTATAAAATTATTTGAAAGAGTATATATCTTAAAATTTAGCTCATAAAACATTTAGATTTAATCATTAATTTGGCAAAGTGACTTAAAATATTAATGAGACCTATGAATCTTAATGACTACTGTTTAATTTTTAAAAATCCAGTTATACATACACACATCTCCTACACGTAAAACACAGTTCAGAAACTGTCTATATTTTTAATCAGTCTTATTAACCTTTAATGATTAAATAAGATAAATTGGCAATTGACAGGTGAACTATATTGGAAGGGAATATGCAGGCAAAGAAGAGCTAGGAAATTACATGCAACCAGAATATCTATCTTATAATTTCCTACATGATTTAATTTATACATCAACTAACTTAATACATGTCATTAGCTTAGATTCTCAGGGGTTTCAAAGAATATTAATTTTGCTCTATTAAAAATATATTACCTTTTCCCTTTGGAAAAAATTTGTGAACATTTGTCCACTAAAAGATCCAGAGCAAGAAAAAAGTGATCATGAATTCACTTTCAAAACTATCAACATATACACAAAAGAGTACATCTTTTCTTTTTTGGTACTCTGGTAAAAGAGAATTGACCAAATTAGTAGTAATGCTGGTTCCTAAAATTGCTAGTCAACATTTTAAATAGTTTAGGCTGAATAATTCAAATTTTCAACCACTTTGTCTAAGGGCTTCAATTAAGAGGATTCAAGGAGACTTCTGTGATTCTGATTAATTTAGGGATAAGTGTGGTAATATAATCTATTTAAAAATAGTTAAAGCAACAGGAAAAAATGAATAGAAAATTGCTTTTGCTAGTCTTATTAATAGTACAGTCTGTTATGATTCATTGAGATTCAAATGAAAAGAACATTGTCAGTATTTATCTGAACCATATTTTGAAAAATGTTCTTAGAACCTATTGTGTTAATACCCCACAAAAGTGACTTTGTCTCTTGTTTTAACTACAAATTATTTTCACGAAGGTCAACATTCTGTGAAGGACATTCATATGCACATTCAAAACCCCAGCAGCATCTTTATAAAACTATACATACAATGAACAATTTGAAAGCCAAGTACTTACTGCTAAAGTGATTTTGCCTAAAATTTCTTCTGGAATAACATCATCTAATACACTATATACATATTTGTAAAACTTATCAAACGAGGTAGACATGAGTTCCATACAGATCCAACAGTCACCCTATAAAATAATAAATATCTGTTATTTTCATGTATCTTAATATTAAGTAACACCTTACCTTTACTTAAAATAGAAATACAATTAGAAAAGAAGCAATCTTATTCTTCTTTTTTATTTTTAATCTTGAACTCGTGATACTTTTTGGTGCCTTACTAAAGCCCTGGGCAGAATATTCTACTCAGGTTTAAATACAAACTAAACAATGTGGTGAAGGCTAATTTCCCCCAGTCTTAATTGTACAGAATGGGACAGTCTTACATAGAAAGCTTTTACACTTTTTTATAAAAATGCCAAATTCTGCAATAACGCAACATAAAAATAGGAAGTGGAAAACCATTCATTCTTACCGACAGTAATATTGATAGACTATATAAACTTCTCAAATTGGCCAGAAAGAAAAAGGAAAAAAACACAAAAATACATAAAGCAAACCCCAGGCCTGAACACCCTGCTCAAATGCTACCTTCTCAGTGAGGCCTACTCTAACTGATACAAAGTGCAAGTCATCCCACATGGCATTTCCTTACCCTTCTGTTCTATGAAGCTCTCATCATCTTCTAATATACAGTATAATTTACTAATTTATTATGTTTGTCACATATCTTCCCTACTAGAATGTAACCTCCACCAGGACAGGGGCTCAATGAATATTTGTTAAATGAAGGGATGCTCGCTATGATTAAACTGAACCATTAAAACACTGCTGGCAGCATTAATCGGTTGTTTAAACCAATTTGAATGCAATTTGACAATAAAACAAGAGAAATAAATGTGTTGATAACATTTGATAGAATCATCCCATGTCTGGGAATGTAACTTAAATATTCTATAAATTACAAAAAGGAAAAACAACTAGAAACCAATGAACTATCTCACAAAAAGGAATGGTACAACATAAAAGGGATTGTCTTAAGTTGCATTTCTTGAAAACTATGCAATTCATGAAAGGTATGCATATGAGGCATGAAAAAAATGAAGAATATAGGCAAATACCATGATTGTAATTCTGTAAAAGTACACATGCTATGAACAAGGACTACAAAGAACCTTACAAAAGTGTAGATACTATCAGGATGACAAAATTATCTTAAACAATTTTGTATGTTGTTACTAATTTATGGATCCAGCTGTATACTCAGAGATTTTCAACCCACTAATCTCCTTTCCCTCAAGTCTGACCAGGATTGATTGGTTATATAAGAGATTCATGTCTGTTACAGTAAAATGGCTTGCCCAAAACAACACTGCTAATTGCTAACAGACCCAGTGAACAGAATCCAGTTACCTAACTCTTTTCTTCTATCAACACTTACAATGCAAGTACACTTAACTCGCATGTATAGAGTATATGCTGTGATGAATATTGAGATGAGCAACAGCACTCTTACAACAGGACCACCTGCCAGAACATTCCTGTAGCTACATGGCTACACACAACACATTTTTGTAAAGCATATTTCACATAATGACACAACTTTTACTTATACTTTCTTTATTTAAGTCTTTCCTAAGTCTCTTTTTCCTTAGAGTGGTCTTAGAGAATGGCTCTTAGAAAAGATTAACACCCTCCACCTAAAACACAGACTTGAATTTATTTTAATCTAAAGACACCATCTCAGTGAGTTTACTCAAATTTTGTATTAGAGAAAAATACAGTATATTTACCTCATCCACTTGGAGGAATAGTAGGAAGAAACTTAATCTCAACAGTATAGAGAAAAGTAGAAAGATCACTGATGTTAAGAGTCTGAAAGGCCTGACATTATCCAGGTTCTCCTACTTTCTACTTATATACAGGCCTGGGCCCCCTTACTTGCCTCCTCTATGAAATGAGACTGCTCCACCACCCTTAACAGACTGTAATAAAGGTCAAATGAGTTAATATATGTTAAACATAAAATAAAGTACCTGGAAGGTGCTAAAAACTATAGTAACAAATTTGAAGAGAGAAGGAATGGAAAAATAGGCAAACAAAAGAGAAAAAAAACATGGGAGTGGGAAAATAAAGGTAAGAAGCAAACTGAGAACTGAAGGCGAGAAGCGGAGGCAGACAGGAGCAATCAGCTCCAGAGAGGGAAGTCTTTGTCATTTCTAAGGCACATAACCTAAGGTAAACTTATCCCTCTGGCAGTTCCTTTTGGCTATAACTGAGAATAGACAGCAGCAATCTCAAGCTGCATTTTTTAAAAAATGAAATGGTCAGAGCTCCCTGAAAAAGTAGCCACAGTAACATTACTTTCATGTTCAAACAAAAGAAAAGAAGGACAACCTACAGAAGAAGAAATTAATCAATGTGGATTTACTGAAAAAGCTAGAAGATAAAAAAAAAAAAAACTGAACCACTAAGATAGCATAAGGGTTCCTAAAGACAAGCTCCAGATGAAACCAGTAACATACTTATATATACCAACAATAACCAAATTAAAATGTTTAAATAAAATGTTTAAACAAACATTTAAAATGTTTAAAAAGCTACCCATGCACAATAAAAATTAAAACTGTAAGTCACCTAAAAACGTACTTAACAAAATAGGCAAAACCTTTAGGAAAACAAGTATAAAATGGTCCCAAAGGACATAACAACAACCTGATCAAATGGAGCAGCAGATCATGTATACAAATGTGAAGACTCAAGATAATAAACATGTCAAATTCCCCCAAATTAAGAATTCAATTAAAATTCTAATCAAAATTTTCATGAACCTGGACAGGCTGATCCTAAAGCTTATATAGAAAAGCAGAGCCAAGAATAGCTGAGACAATTTTAAAGAGGGAATGACCTACTACACAGACTTTTTATAAAGCTATCACAATTAAAAGATAAGTCAATGATACATCAATGGAACAGATTCAAAAGTCCATGCACATAGAGAAATTTGATGTATGTTAGATGTAACAAAGCAAATAGTGGCAAAAGGATGGATTATTCAATGAATGCTGATGAGACCACTGGCCTTCCATATATAAAAAAGATAAATTAGATCCTCACCTCAAATCATTCACAAATATAAATGGATTTTGTGAAAAGCAACAGTTTAAAACTTTTAAAATAAAAGCTCTTCATAACTTCAGGGCACGAAAAAATATTTCTTCCCCAAAACAGACATGAAAACAACAAATCACACAGGATAAGACTTATTAAATATAACTCCATTATAATGAATACTTCTGTATGATAAAAGACACAATACTAAAAGTTTAAAAATAAGACAAAAACACCTTATGTAAAGAAACAAAAGATAAGCACCCTGAATAATAAAGAGCTATGCTAAAGTAATTAGAAAAAGACTTAATAAAATAATGTCAAAGGGATATGAATAGGTAATTTACAGAAAACCTCAACTCGCATAAAAAATTCTGTATCTCACCAGTCAGGGAAATGCAATTTTAAAAGTGAGATACCACTTTAAACCCATCTGACACCCAAATATTAAATGTTTAATATTACCAAATGTTAGTACAGACCAGGAAAAAGGAGATCTATGATGGTAAATGCTGATGGCCTACCAATAAACGTCCCCCCGGTTCCTATGTACAATGC
>CM052441.1:103406593-103427228 GCA_028533085.1 Varecia variegata
CAAAAGTTTAAAAGCAGGTAAATACCAGTAAAAACAGCATATAGATACAGGTCAGAAATGCCAAAATGACTCCAATTAACAGTCACTAACAGACACAGAGAAAAAGGATTAAATTAAATTCCCAGTTCTCTGATTTTAGAACTATTAATATTATACAGCCACAAATTCAGTTGCTGGGAGTTCTTTATGGACTAGGCTGCAGTGAAAGAAAGTTAACAGGTTCCATAGGATAAGCTAAAAATTTTCATTTAGAAATGATCCTCTTGCCCTCTCCCAGCCCATCGAAAATCACAGTAATGGCCGGGCGTTGTGGCTCAGGCCTATAATCCTAGCACTCTGGGAGGCCGAGGTGGGAGGATCATTTGAGGTCAGGAGTTCAAGACCAGCCTGAGCAAGAGTGAGACCCCCGTCTCTACCAAAAATAGAAAAAATTAGCCATCCAACTAAAAATAGAAACAGAAAATTAGCCAGGCATGGTGGTGCAGGCCTGTAGTCCTAGCTACTAGGGAGGTTGAGGCAAGAGGATCACTTGAGCCCAGGAATTTGAGGTTGCTGTGAGCTAGTGTGACGCCACAGCACTCCAGCCGGGGCAACAGACCAAGACTCTGTCTCAAAAAAAAAAAAAAAAAAAAATCACAGGAATATCCACTTTGAGAATAGTCCCAATAGTCCCAATTATATACAGAACGGGCCCAATACCAAGAAGTTGTTGAAAGGTTGCTTTCCTTCTTTTTGTGTAACATGGCATCTAGAAGTTATTGGCAAATTTAAATGGTGAGAGCTTATTCTTAGCCTTATGTGGGATGCCTCCATTTTTAACACCTTGAATTTAAGGTGTAAATAACCCTTTTACTGATACTGAACAATTACTTAAGTGTGGTACAGTTCTAGATGTCCTCTAATTTACACTGAGATCTCCAGGGAGCTGTCTCTTCACACTGACACGATCCCCTAGCCTATGCCCAAACGCACCTCCCACATACCATGTGTTGGTTCTCACCAGGGATGAATGGCAAGTGATAAAACTAACATCAGTGAGTATGAAGAACTTTCAAGTAGATTAGAACGCATTGTTGTAAAGAAAAGGGATTAAAAGGAACTGATAAAACTAAATTCACTGAAGGACTGGAGGTGGGAAGGGCAGAGGAAAAAGAAGCAAACAGGAGGATGGATGGAAATAGGCAGTATATATTCCCAAGGAAAACTAATTTGACCCCTTCTTACTGAGATATTATGCCATAATCCAGTCGGAACAGTGACTTTTTTTGTTTACCTTTCTTTTCTAAACTTATTTTCAGGGGTGAGAAGAGACAGGGAGAGGAAATAGAGGGAAAGAGAATGATAATGAAGCAATCGCTATTACGAGGTAAGGTCAGGAAGACTCCAATGTGGCAAAGAGAAAAGGAAGGAAGGCTGACAGCACGATAACTATGGGTGGAATTGTAAAGGAAGCAAAATAAGAAAGGCTCACAGTGTAGGTTCTAAGAAGCAGGTCACCAAATAGCATTTTGCCTAGGTGCTAAGTAAATACCTAGCTGATTCTGATAGTGGTTCTTGCCACTCACTCTGATTCAAAGTTAACCCTTGTATGTCCATGTTGGGGTTCTCAAAGATATCTTAGTTTCTAGAGACATCAGGCACACACCTTATCCCAAAGCACCAGAGCCTGCCTTGAAATGACCCATTCTGTGACTGCCTGTGTCCTGATGTGACAACTATTGATTCTCAGCAGACCAACCCAAGTTTTTCTTCCTACCAACTCAAGCTATAAGGTTAGGCGGATGACAAGCTCTCTCTCAAACAATGCATCTGTAAGGAGGCACTCTAGGTTACCTGATCCCATTCCTGCTTAGAGAAAGGGAAAATAGGTTCATTATATACAAGAAAGACTCAGAGCAAAGAAGAACTGATGACAAGTCATACATACTCTTGATTAAAAACAGCAGTTCCATAGTGTGTATGACAGGTGTCAGTTCCTAGGATGTTCAGATTCCAGGCCAAAAGAATATGTGTCATCAGCAAACGTATCAGGAATCAAGAACTGGGGAGTCCAGAAACTGACTTTAGAAACCAGTGGTGTCATAGACTGACTTGAAAAGAGCAATATAATCAAATAAACTTACAGAATGACTATCAATTCTGATACTATTTTTGTTTTGTTTTGAAAGGGAGAAAATGTGTGGAGGAAATGAGATGTGGGGAGAATAAGAAATGGAAAACTGATGTGGAAGGACATAACCATCAGTCCTGGTAGATACCGTCTCTAAATTCTCACATGACAAATGTTTTTCAGGTTTTTGTATGGCTCAGCTAAGGGTCCAGAGGGCAGTATAACGAGGTAATAAGAGTAAAGTAAGAGACTCATATCCTTGCTGCATAGGTTCACTCTTAGCTGCTTAGAGAAGTTAGGAGCAAGATCGGAATATTCCAAAGTGAAAGAGAGGTGAGTTCCCTAATCAGAAAATAGGGCACAGATATAAGAAAACTCAGCAAGGTGATGAATTCAGTAACTACAGGGCTTTAGAGATTATTCCAGGCACTGACTAAAACAAACTGACATGGGTAAAATGATGCAAGCTACTAGTAATTTGGCCATTAGCAAGGCAAAGTGTCATTTTCAATTTACCACCAACCAAAATGAGAACACCAGAAGATATTTACTCTTCAGCAAAGTTATGTGGGATCTGCTAACACTAACAGCTAAAGCTCGTATTTCAGTGCATGTGGCTCATTCCTCTACATAAGCACTTATTGTCATCTAAGGTTACCAAAAGAATCTATATTCCATATTTCAAGTAATTATCAGATGTCTTGACAAATTAATATGATATCTAAAACAATCACTCCCAGGACAAAAACCAAACCAAAAGCTCCCTATAATGACAGCTGTACCTTTTGTACCAAGTAAACATTGGTAAATATCTACTACCCACACAGAAATCCTAGAACTGGTACATGAACAAACATATCACATGGGACCTTAGGTGGAACTCTTCTCCAAAGAAAATGAAGAGTAGTATAATAAAGATTCAACAGTATTACATTTAAAATCAGAAGATGAAAAGAACAAAAATTACCTTAATTGATATAGTTGTGATAATGATATTTTGAAAATGTGTCCAGTTCCTGTGATTTGCAAACACCAATATTGCTATGCCATAAATACACTCTTGTTTGTTAAACGTGCCTTGCTAAAGACCCCCTCTAAGGTTAGCATCTGTGAATAAAATATGAAGGGGAGTCCACTGCCAGTCAACAACTGGCTTCAGATCAACCTAAGTCAGTGATATAGGGGATAGGAGAGCAGGATCACACTCAGATCCCAAGGCATCACCACTACTCTGATCCTTACAAATAAATATGCTGCTTTCCCAGCAGAGATGTCCAAAATTCAGCTCTAATACAAAGCTGGAGAAGCCTAAAAACCACTGCAGCATATCAATATGCTATCACCTTCCACTGTGCCACAGGAAATCTTAGGCATTCTTATTTTCCTAACTTGCAAAACAAAGATTCTATCTATTCCACAGATGTAGCAAGACTTATCCCTGGTGCACAAGTTCCTCCTTAGCTGCTAGAGTCTTCTAACTTAATCACACATAAAAATGCCCATTACATCTCACAATGCCATCACTAATAAGGTCAAAGCAGACAGCAACATTAGCCAAAACAAATAGTAAAAAAAAGCAAGGTATCTAGAATTCTTATCACAGATAAAAAAATTTCCTTTTATGTCAAAAAAGTAACAAATAGTATTTGTTAAGTCAGTTGTTTTAAATTACAAACACACATACACTTTTACTATGGTCAGAAGGATCTTAATTGCAAAATCTTAATTGCAAAATCATCCAAGTCTTTTAAAATAAATTTAATGAACTCCCTCCCAGTTGTATCCTGGCCTAATTAATTGATTAATTAATAGCAATACCTCCCATTCTTCTCACTGGTGGATACTGAAGCCCAATTAATTAATTCCTTTTACATTACCTTCTGTTATGCACAATCAGAGAACTTGGGAGATCAGTTCCAAAAGAACAGGTTATATTACATCATAGGAAGAGCTACCCTGAGGACACAGTTAATGAAACAACCTCGATATGCTTTGATATGAGTTGTATCATCTTCCTCCTCTTTATTAACTACATCATCCACATTTAAAGAGCACAATGTCAGTCTTAACATTGAAATTTTGAAGGACCTAAAGATCATAAATAACAGATCATCACTCCAGTACCCACAACAATAAAGTGAAACAACAATAGAAACCTAATACATAACCAATTTCAGAGGTATGACCATCAGACAACAAAGAATGATAGAACATATGCAGGAAATATATCAAATATTAGTTCAGATGACCTCCATGCAGAGTGAGGTGTGATAAGACAGGTTTTTCTCCCAATAACTATATAAGATGGGAAGTGGTCCAATATCACAATTGATTTTGGTCAACCAAGTGTTGATAGGTTTCAAAAACTAGATATCCAGAATGTTCAGAAACATATAATGGTTGATTAAAATTTACCTAGAACAATCACCACTTCCAAACTGTCCTACTTAGACCCCTACAGTTTCCTCAGAACTGCTACCCTGTGGGCTTCCAATATGGCTGTAGACAGGGTCTCTACTTCCTATTCCCTACATCAACCAGAATAATACTGATTTTGTCTATTTATTATCGGGTTCCACATATAATTCTGCTAACATACAGAGCCCACAGTCTGAAAACCACTAACTTAGAGCAACAGCAAAAGCAGCATACAGAGTTCCAACACCAACTACACAAGGGACTGGAGTTCAAGGCTGATTAGAGGGCAGCACTGCCGCACCCCTGGTATCTGTCCATTACCACAAGTTCTCCACTTTACACTTTTCATATGCAACACCACAGCTTTTAAGCAATATTAGGAGGCATAAAATAATATGACTAAGTCCACTGCAGATGTCTTAAGTAAGTTACATGATCTGGCCAATCAAACAGGAACACAAGATACTAGAATCCAGTCTCAATTTTAAACAACATAGTCATGACTTCTGCATCACATAAGTTAATTTGGATAATCAAATTAGGATCACTGTGGCCTTTCAAAACTGAATAAAACTGCCTAGCAAAGCACTCTATAACATCAAAAAGGAGTTTTTCCAATTTAAGGCCATCCCTGTCAAGTATCATTCTAGCATTTTCAGAACAATATGCAAGACCAATGTTTAAACCCTAAAATGAACCTCCTTCTCCCATCATCACCTTAGTCCCCACAGAAATCATTCAGTAATGGAACTTTGAACAGAAGTGGCATGGTCCCTACAGTGGTAGGAAAACAAGCCATACTCTTCCGATCCCTGACTTCCCACACTTGCCATACCATCTGCACCAAGGAGACCTACCAATCAGCAGATGAAAGCTCCACACTGCTCAGGGAAGGGCTGAGCTGCAAGCTGCTGATATTGTCAGTGGAGGCCTTTAGTCCTTCCAACTAAGCAGAGTTAAGCTAGGTCTCAATTCCAGGTCAAGGACACTGAAGTCAAAAGACAAATACCATAGAGAGTCAGGAATGCAGGAATCAAGATCAGCTTACCAGGCCAGGATCAAGAACACTTAAATCAATGAAACAGAAGAGCTGTAAAAGCAGAGTTGAGGATCAGTGGAACAAGTCAGGCAGATCACCAAAAGGGAGAAAACACTTGAAACCCTTACATACAAGACCACATTACTAACTCAGTCTGGCCTAAGCACCTAACCTCAAACAACTGAAAAGTCATAATGATCAACAGTGACAAATTTAACATGACATCTTATCCCCACCTACCTGCTCAACATTATTTAATTCCCACAAGATGGCAGCTTTACTGCAGCATTAACCCTTCAGATTACAATCCAGATTACACTGCCTGCCATCTTTAATGAGAGCAACTTCATCGCCTTATGTTCCCTCTCATTTTCAGTCTTTCTTTTCTACTCTCCTCTTTTTCTCACATAGCCTATAAATATGAAAACGGCATTCATAACTTCAAGAAGTCAATCTGGACATGAGTCTATAATAAAACAACAGGAAGCAGGTACTCTAGGCATGCAGGATTTACACTGTAAGCAGGGTCAGGAGGAGGACACACTGTCAAACATTGGAGACTCACAGTCACTCTTCTCTGTTAGCAACCTGTGTAATTCCACTCAATGTCAGTCCACAGGTCTGAACTGTGATACTTACTTTATCTACTCTTTCTAACTCTTTTCTCCTGTGCCCCTAGATTTGCTTGGACATCCTGATTCGGATCACCCAGTCCCCAACAATGCTGGGTATTTCTCCCAGATCTGAATTTCTCTAACCGTAGCTCAGAAATCTAATCCTGATTGTTTCTTCAAACATTTGGTCTGAACCCTGGGCTTTACCTCAATTAACCCTGCCAGAGAGCTAAGCAGAGACACACAGTTTACTTAGAAGACAATGATTGTTCATGTCTGATTTTTTCATTCAGTGAAAAACCCACCATCATTCAAAATAGGGCATTAAATAAACATTATTTGCTGAGGATGTTGATCAAAGTCAGAAGTAAATACCTAGTCAGAGTTGAAGGTTGTTGCAACGATGGCTTTGCCCCTGGGCAGCCCTAAACCTCAGTCATCCAGGCACAGGTAGATAAAATTCCCACTCACAGAAGAGCAAGAATTCTTTCCCTAGGCATGTGCAATTAAAACTGAGGGGTTAAAAAAGTCCACATCTTAGGTCATAACACAGAACCCCACTGGCAGCTTGGGAGACTGTCCTCAGGCCAAAGGTCATGAAATTGTTTTAAGTATAATTCTTATATATACTATGTTACCTCACTGAATTTAATTATATCTTAACTGATTTTGAGATAATTATTTTTGGTAACTGAGAAGTCCCTTCTTATATGTGGCAAAATAAATCTGGGGAAGGGCTTCCTCAAAACTAGAAATGAAGAATAATAAAAAGAAAACAAAATCAGGCTAATACCACAGTTTACTTTTATACAGATACTACATCTTAAGGATAATTTCCAAGGTAGTCTTCATATCTAATAAAGCAATCCTTCATATTACCAAAGTGCACATTAAGATGCCAGCATAGAGCTACAAGTGTGTTTCTCATTTCACCAACAATGGAAAGCTCTCAGCTGTGTGAACCATTGTCTCATAGTTCCTGCACTTCTTCTGTATATATGTGCTTGTCAGTCTGGTCTGTATGCCTAAGTGATGAGCAAACAAACTCTCTGAAGTGTGATGAAAAACTCTGCTTCTTTGAAGAAACCAAGAATAAATACATTTTAAAATGCATAGTAGATGGCAACCATCATAACCAATTGGTATCAAATTTTAATATGTTAATGCAAAAACACTTATTCTTTCAGTATTAATGAAGTCATGGAATCCAATGGTACACCCCATCTGTATGTTAATTGATATGTCACACTGCTACCTTCCCTCATCCCAAACTGCTATGCTTGCTCAAGAGTTCAAGGCAGTAAAGAAAGGTAGGCAGTACCACCTGGTGGATATAGACGTGACAGTGTCTGTAAGTCCCATGACTGCCTTGGAAGCATACCGTAAGAGCTGGGATTTTTAATAGCATTCCAACCCAGACTTTCACGGTAGACATGGATATGGTCAGATTACAAATAGTGGACAATAATTTCCTATCTTCACTCTTAAATTCCTTCAAAACTTGAGTAAGCATTACATAACTTGAAATATTATCAAATTAATCACAGAGAAAACTTTTTTAAATGTCAAAATGAGGTAATTTCTTTACCTTTAAAACCTTTTAACCATGACTACAGTTGACCCTTATTACTAAAACGGTTTATGATGTTGATCAACATAGTTGAAGCACACAGCACAAACTGAAAAAAGTAGGAAATAATTTTTTTAAAGTACTTTCCCTAGTGCCTGGGAGAAAAGTTTAGAACTTCAGCTATATAGGAAAGCATTCCCTTAAGACCCAGCCAACTAAAACCAGATGTCACACACAGATAGCACATAAGGGCAACAAAACACTCATCCAGGAGAGTCTAAATAAAATGACTGTCTTTCCACTTCTACTGCAGTGGCACATAGTAAGAATAGAGAAACCATTTCACATTCCAAGAAAACAGTATTTTATCTTAACATATAATCCAGAGCACAGGACTTAGCCTGTGTATTTTTAGAGGTCTATAGATTGTATGCAAAATTTTGTGTATGTACACATCTTCCTATGAAAAGTCTATAGTTCTAACCACATTGTAAAAATATAGTCAAAAACAAGGTTCAGAATCTATAGAAATAATCATAAAAATTTTCCCCACCACTAATTTAACATTACTTTCACATGATCCAGGAAAGAGAAATGCTCAACAATGGAGACTACAATAGTTACAGTGATATGGCTCACAACAGACTTCTACACAGAAAGCATTTTATAATGATGATACAAATCTATTCCCCAATGTCAAATAAAAAACTGAGGCCCCTTCTCTCATAAAGCCACTTTGATGAACTCTCAAGATAGGAGAATCTGCAAACCCACTCTCAATTCTTTAAACTAGAACACTGTTGCTATAAGAATTTTTTATGTTCAATGAGAATATGGCCATATCTAGCTTTTTTCTTTTTAAATTGTCTCCCCCTCCCTCATTGCTGACTTTCCTGAAATATCTTACGCAGAGCAAATATTTGTCAAACATCCGAACAGACAGATGAATAAATTACAATTACACAGACCCACTAGGAGTCAGATGGAAACCACCAGTTCATCACAGGTACCAACCAACATAAGTTTGCACGTCTATTGGCCAAATCACCATTTCTGGTCTTTTTCTTTTTAATGAACATATTAAGTGGAATGACACTCACAATAAGGACAGAATGTGACATTATCACAAGGTATGCATTTCAATACAACTTTAAAACCAGGGAACAGGGCAGTACTGAGTAGAGATGAAATAAACAAACAGAAGCCCAGCCGGTCAGGACCGAGTAAGGTTGAGGTTAGTGGCAACAGCATGTGTGTGGTTTTCAGGAAACCTTCAGTAAGACTGCTGTTAGCCCTAGCCCCGCACCTTGCCCAACCCAGTGTGCTGCCTCTTCTTCCAGCTCCCGCCTGGCTCAGTGCAGCACTGCCCTGTTCCCAGGGGTGCAGCTGCCCAGCCTGAACTCACCTTGGCAGTAGAAGGGCCTGAAGTTTAAAACATGTTAACGCATCATGCCAAAAATGCAATGAACATGCACACTTCATACACTCATGTTTCCAGGGAGATAGAAAATGTGCCACCAATAAGACAATCTCTACACAAAGCACCCTCAAAGAAGTCAAAGAAATAATTTTTCAAACATCCACATTTACCACAAAAGAAAGAACAGAACAACAGTGGTATTACTGCACCATGAAATTTCACCTAATGGATTAAAGTACCAAAAATAATCATGGCATCACCTACTTTAACTGCCATTATTTGCCCACTTGGTTTGTGGACCATTTTGTTGACAGAACCATAAGCTCCTCGTCCAATTTCTCCAAGGTCTTTCAAGTCCTCTGCAGTGAAATCCCAGTGTTGTTCAGGGGAGATCTTCAGTTTTCCTGATGACTCAATGCTGTGTGTTCTCAGTCTCTCTCTGTTAAAATATTGGGAAGCAATTTTTCCACATTTTAAAGAGGTTTTAACTTTTTTTCTTTTAGCTAGCACTGATCAATGTGTGGGAAGATTTTTCTCATGAGTTACTAAAACAGTCTGACCTCCAGGTTTTTGGAGTTTTTTGTATGTGTCATTTTGTTTTTTTACATACCAAATTAACAAAGACCTAAATTTAGGTTGTCGGTAGACACAGCTTCAATGGGATTCATAAAACCAAATTACCATTTACTGATGAAACTAATTCTGCAGATCAGTTTTCATTCCCAAATACAAGATCCTGTTCGAATTTTGCAAAATTGTATTATCAAGTGATAATCCCAAGAGCTGCAAGTCTCATTTCCAGAGTTCTTATCCTATCTTATCCAACATTAATTATTCCAGGACCTCAATCTTTAGTTAGTACAGCTATTCCCAAGTTTGCTACACCTGAGAATCCCAATGCTCAGGCATCATCCCATAGCAATTAAATCAGAATATCTGGAGATAGGAGTCAGAAAACAGTATTGTCAAAGATCCCCAGGTGATTCCAGTAATGTCTGGGAACTAATGCCTTAGGATATGGTCCTGTTCTTGTTAATACCATGCTGATGTGTGGAAAGCATTAAATGAATAGCTAGCTGACTCTGAGAGGAATAGCCATGTGCTATTCAAACTGAACCTTTCAGCCCTTGCTCAGTAGATAGGGGTGGGGGTGTGAAAAATGAGTGACCAGTGGACAAAGGAGCTCACTCATTACATATTTCCATTAAATAAAAAATCATCTCCAAAATCCCAACCTGGAGATCAAAGTATTAACTTCTAACCATGCTTTGTAAAAAAAAGTAAATCCAATGAAAAATGTTAAATCAGTTTCTCTAATCTCGCTCCCTTCCTCACTCACACACAAACCCCGATGTGTAGAAACAAAACTGTATCAACCTAGAGAGTGCAATATACATAAAGAGAAAGATTCCACTGAATACTAAGTATATTTTCCAATTTCATACTAAATGATCAGAATCTCTTTTAAACTCTCATCTCATGATACCAACAAGGAAAGTTTACATGTTTGGTCATTTATTTTTCTTCTTCCAAAATCTAGGAATGTTTTCTCCATTTAGTAAAATTATTCTCTGTAGCTATTTTTAAGGTTCTCAAAATACTTAAAATTTTAAGATCTTTCCCCCAAATAATCATATATATTAATAAACAAGATTAAAGGTTATAGTTCAAAGATTAATACACTCTGTCTAGATAACAACTTAGTAAACCAGCATTCCAAATAACAGATTCCCAAATCATAATAACTCATAACATCAGCTTTCATTCACACAAGTGCTTTTCAGTTCAAAACCCTTCCACTCATATTATTTGATATTCTAGCATCCAGAGTCACAAGAACCCCAGAAATCAGTGGCATAAGTGACCATTTAGGTATAAGTGAAGCCAGAGTTGACCCTTTAAGATGGAAATCAGGTCTAGGCAAGAAGAGAGAACTTTTCCCAGTAATCTTTTTCATGAAGTAGATAGATTAAGCCAGTAAACATTCTAACATAAAGAAGTTCCAAGTATAATTATTATCGTTCTCTGATCACTGGCAAGTAAATACGGTCTCAATGGCTCAGTTTAATAACTAGTAAGACAGACAGCACCAGCCTACTGCTGATGGTAGCTGGGAAAAGTGAATTAAGATTACTCGTAAACTGGAAGCAACATTTAAAAAGTATTCACTAGTTTAAGGGCTGTGGCAGATAGGCTCCAAGAGGTCCCTAAGATCCCCACCTTCCTGGCACTAACCCTTTTGTGTAAGCTCCTCTCTTTGAGTGTGGGTGCCACCTGTGACTTGTTTCTAACCAACAGAATATGGTGAAGGTGAGGCAGTATCACTCTTATGATCACATTATATGACACTTTTTACAAGCATTCTTGAGAACGCAAATGAAAGGAATGATGTTATTATATAAAATTACAGAATAAAAAGTTACAATATTATCTCTATTACTTTAAAGATCAAAGTTTAGTATTATAGAGTACCTCTGCTAATAGTTTAGCTGATTGTAGTCTCTTGTATGATTTTGTGATAAAGTCCTTTTTTTTCTTTTTGAAAGTGAACCGGTTGAAAACTAATAGATGTGGGGTATCTTCTTGAGTTAATGAAAACGTCCAAAAATTGAATATAGTGTCAGATACACAACTCTGTGAATATACTAAAAGCAACTGAACTGTACAGTTTAAACACGTGAATTGCAGAGTATGCGAATTGTACCTCAGTAAAGCTGTTAAAAGAAAAAGGTGAACAGGACAATGTGATTCCTACCTAGAGTTCTAAGTTTTTCATTTAGACAGAAAAAGAGTTGTAAAAACCATGGAAAAACTTGCCACGGTTATGACAACACAAAGGCATGTTCATACAATCATCATTAATACTGCGCTGGCAATTTTTCCAGTAAAACTGAGTCAATTTCACAGCTATTGTTTTAACAGTTAGTCCAACCATGATGGCTTCAAAGGAGGACTGTACATAAGTACAGCACTGGACTGACTAAATCTGGAAGCCTGACCTGAATCTTACCATTGACCTTTAGGCAGTCAATCATTTCTGTCCTAAACTACAAAAGAGGTTTAGGAAAGAATGTGAACAATAGAAAACACATCCATTGAGAAGATAGGTGAAAAGTAAAAACCAGTAAAGATGTAAAGTTGCCCTTATTTGTTAAGTATTTACCTATAGTTATACTCTTAAGAAAAAAGTTCCCTGACTGCCCCTTGGAATAGACTTTCTTGAGAACATAATTCCTAAATATCCCTCATCTTTCTCTTTATAATTTTCTAGGCATAATTTTCAACAGGCCACCCTTACATGCTTTATGAACACTCCATAGGGTTCTGACTCCAAGCTCCTAATTACCAACCTGGGAAACCTAGGCAAGAGTCCCTGTGGCAGTAACTACCAGCTGCCACCCAATATCCATTCTCCTCTTCATCCCTCCTAATGAGATCCTCCTTTATTTGGAGCTGCAATGCACCCAGCTAAAAGGCTACACTTCCCAACTGCTATGAATATCTCAAAATTCTGTTAAAGCCCTAACCCCCAACGTGACTGTATTGAAGATAGGGCATATAAGGAGGTAAAGTTAAACGAATCTAATGAAGGGTGAGGTCCTTAATCCAATAGGATTAGAGTCCTTGTAAGAGACACCAGAGAGCTCACTCTCTTCCCATGCACACGAAGAAGAGGTCATATGGGATACAGTGAGACGGTGGCTGCCTGTGAGCCAAGGAAAGAGGCTTCAGACTGAAATTTACCTGGCCCGCACCCTGATTGTGGATTTCCTAGCCTCCAGACTATGAGAAATAAATTTCTGTTGCTTAAGATACACAGTATGTGGTAACTTTTTATGGCAGCTTGAGCTAAGATGCCAACATTCCTTGCAGTTAGAGTTGGCAAATATGAACACAGCACTTAAAAGAAGCTGACTCAGCTGGAAAGAAGGTCCATTTTCTTTTCCCTCATTCTCCTTCTTGTTGCCTGGAATGTAGGTAATGACTATAACTCTAGGTAATGACTATAACTCCTCAACACGCTCTGGAATGGAAACAATGTCCTGAGAATGATGGAGCAGAAAATAACAGCACTGTAGTCTCTGATGACAATGAAGCCACTACCAACATTAACCTGCCTGTCTCCAGACTGATACACAGAAAAGGGAGATAAACTACCTGGTTGGAGCCATTATTTGTTCTTGTCCTAGTAGTTATGTAAACTTACTTTCAAATAATACAGGCCCTAGCACTATTTTATTTCCCAGTGATTCGGAAAGGAGGTAGTGCCCCCACCCCAGCATCTGAAGTGGGGATAAGAGGACTGGGCAGCAGTTTCCTCATCACAATCACTGGGAAGTGCAATTAACATTTAGTGGCTGGAGGCCAAGGATGCTAAATGTCTTAAACTCCACAGGCCAGTTACAGACAACAGGCCACAAGCACTTTCTTGAATAGAATCCTTAACTCTGGTGCCCCTGACTTCTTAGAATCCTACTATCCCGTATCTAATAATTCTTGGTTCCCAGAGACTCAGCAGTTCCATATTCTAGAGAAAACTCTGTAAGAAAAACTGAGACAGATGCTTCGGGCATTCAACAGAAATGAAGTACATATGTTTGTAAATGTAACTTCTGCAGAACATGGAACATTATAGGTAGAATACTTAATACAGGGTTTGAATCCATATAATACAAGCCTCATTCAATGTACAGAAATTATATAGTTTTTTGCTTTTGTTTTTGACACAGGGTCTCACTCTGTTGTCCAGGCTAGAGTGTAGGGGCGTCATCATAGCTCACTGCAACCTTAAACTCCTGGGCTCAAGTGACGCTCCTGCCTCAGCCTTCTGAGTAGCTGAAGTACCTGAATCTCTTTTTCCAACTAGATTACCCAATCTCAAATCCCTCCTAAAGCTACACAGGTAGAAGATAAATAAAAAGGAAAAAAAATCATAAGCCAGAAAAAAACCACTATTAACAATTTAGTATATATTCTTTTGTATTTTCCTATACCATTTGAATAGGTTATAAAAATGGTGTGCCTACTGCTTTATAGATTTCATTTAATATATTTTAATGTACTAGTCACTAAATAATCCATATCATTACTATAATGATTGCATAGCAAGTCTGCACTGATTTAGCAGTACCAGCAGAGTATCCACTGTATCTAGTCAACAGCACCCTTTTTCCTCATGCCAATCTGAAAGGTGATAAGGGTTAGATCATTCTTTTCAATTGAGTTTTGTTTCATTACTCTTAGAGTAGAATATTCGTACCCTATTTGGTGAACAAGTATTTCTTTTATTATTACAAACTGCCTGAGATAGCACCCCTGAGCCCTCCTGGTCCAGGTGTTTGTTTTGTTGTTGGCTGCTTTGACTAAAAAGTTCTTTATCTATTATCACCATCAACCATTGTCCAGCATTGCAAATATTTTCCCAGTTTGTTGTTTATCTTTCCCCAACCCCATCCTTTATGAATGTACATATGTAAAAAATTCAGTAATTTGTATGCTTTCAAATTGATAATTCCCTTCACATTCTTTTCTTTCACTGTCATGAAGTATTTATGTTCATAACTACAGGCAATATTGATTTCATTCTACCACTGCATTTTCAAGTTCCTAGTAATGTCTTTTCCTCATCTGTCACCCTTTTCAGTAATCCTGTTGTCTATACATCTGAATATCTCAATCAGTGAGACTTTCTAACCCCTTTTTATAAATGCCATGATTTCTTCCATTCTATGATCAGTCATTACTGTAAAAAAAAAAAAAACCTACTTTGGATCCTTCATAATATCTCTTACAGAGGTGCTCTTTCTCAAAGTCATCAAGATACTGTTCCCTAGTTCTATGATTCCTGCTACCACCTCACAGTGCATATCAGTGTGACACCTCCACTTGGCCCACTATCAGGAGACAGAGTTATACCCTCACACTTGAAACAAATGAAAAAACAGACACAATATATGAGACAATCTTGAAGACATTGGATAATCAGGCAACAAAGCAGAGCAGGCCCTGAGAAACAGGAAATACACAAGGTGAGCCCTATACTTGACCCCAGCTTACTTCATGAAGAGTTGGCAGATCCTGGCAGCACCCTTGTGTTGAGGACATGGATGTAGTCTGGGGAGACCAAGGTAGCTAAAGTTAACAAGGCAGAGTACTGGATAAGGGAGAGCTACACAAAAAGAGAACAGAATACATATGCAGAAGGCCCTCCTTGATCAGTGCATGTTTGTGAGAAATCTACACAAGCTTGAGGAAGGAACCACCCAAAAGGATAAGAGGGAACCATACCCAAGCTATCATACAAGGCAGATCCCGTTCCTACCTACTAGAGTGGAAAATTTCCTAACTGGAATCCAATAGGGTACTTAGAAGGATTTTACTTTACTAGTAAGGTAAAATTAGTCTCATCTGTCAAAGCTAAAAAGCAAGACCTGAAAGGATCAAGCTGTAAGGATCCAAGTAATTTAATGAAAGAACAAAATGCAAAAATATTTATAAAAATAAAAAAAAATTCAGCACCCAATAACATCTGGCACATAATCCAAAATCACCAAAGTACACAAAGAAGCAGGAAAACATGACCCACAATTAAGATAAAAATCAACCAATTGAAACTGACCCAGAAATAACAGAGATGCTAGAAATAGTAGATAAGGACAACAACACAGTGTGTTACTGCATTCCATATGGTCAAGAAACTAAAGGACGGACAGAATATGTTAAATAAAGACATAAAAAAAAAATCAAAATAGAAACCATAACAAAGCAGGAAGAAATTTTGGGATCACAGGTGTATATATACATCAAAACTTAGCAAATTGTACACTTTAAATATGTGTAGCTTGTTTTATGTCAATTACACCTCAATAAATGCTAAGAGAGAAAAACACAGAAGATTGACCTTGGGCCCCACTCAACTTGTGTGAAAGGGATTTGCCTATCACATGTCTATGGTCCAAAGGCAGATTTGAGAAATCTAAGGCTCAGTGTGTTTCCAATTAGAGCTCCGATGGGAAATTCTCCTATCTCCCATTTCCTTGGTCTCTAATACTATACGCTGAACTAACAAATTTTGTATTTTAGCAAATACAAAAATACTGTTCTAAATCTACACTGAGCAGCATTACACTGTTATTACAATCCTTCCTACACTTACTCATAATGGCCACGCTTCCCAGATACAATGCATCAGCATCCATTTCTCCTCCCTATCCCTCCACCCTCAGTTATTTTCTGGTAGTTACCAGTGTGGGCAGCGGGAGGAGAGAGCATGAAAGGGATGAAAATGCCCTGTCTTTGACCCTAGTGGTTCAGGGCAGGCCACCTTTCCCAAAGAAGTCTCTGCTATGAGAGAAACCCTGGCTAAAAATTTTCTTTATTTTGGCTGATTATTAGACATCTTTATTTTTCAGTGTTTCTTAACACATATTTTAGCAGAACGTTGCTACTCATACATCATTTTGTACTTCAAACCTGAAATTGCTTTTACAAACTCAGAACTTTGTTCCTGAAGCAAATTAAGAATCAACAGTCTTAACTACTTTTCATTCATGTGTAGCTGATTTTTAATACAACTGCATGAGTTGTCTTTTGAACACATAAAAATAAAACATTCTCAAGCTTTCTTTTATTATTTTGGGGACATTTATCCAAACAAGTCAATGAGAAAAAGAAATTTACAAAAATAAATTTTATTTACAGATACATTTAGAAGCACATGTATTTTACATCATACACAGATTTGAAATCTAGAGTATTTCTGAGCACCTTATACTACTTAAATTTTAGCTTGTACACGTGCACTATGATCAACCAGCTTAATTTAAGTCCAGTCAATGCTATGAAACCTCATTTCATTCTATTTCCTTACAATATTCTTATATATTCATAAGACCAACAGAAAAATCAAAAGGTAAAGTCTAATTGTAGTTGGATTCAAGGGAATTTGAATCTTTCTGTGAAGCTATTTAGGCTTAAACATACAATTCAACATTATGTACTAAATGTATTGTTAAAGGAAAAAAAGAAGAAAACATTCACTCCCATGGCTTCCTAATGTCTCAATTTAATGTTCAGGGTATACATAGGCATAGAATAACAGAATTTGATTGGAAGGGAAACACAGACTTCATTCAGTCTTGCCCTTTTAAGAAACATTCTGAAAATCCTTGATTGGGCTTTGTGATCCTCCTCTGTCCCAATGTATGTTGAAAGCAAGACACATCTACCTAGTCCATGGCAACCTCCTGATCTACAGTCCCAGGAACACTTTCAAAAAAGTATATTAGGCTAGTTTGGTACTGTTTATTCTTAGTGAACCCTAATTTGGATCAACTTCTAACCACTTTTGCTTAATTTTTCTGATGATCATCTCCATAAAGTTTGTATCAGAGATTTCATTTTAAAGTGCACAGTGAGGATATAGGCATTAGGCTAGGTTCTCTCAAATTACAGAATAAGGAGGGTTTTCTCTGCTCCAGCATCCACATTGGAATCCCTTGCCTGCTATTAATATTTGATTCTTCACCATGTGCATGTATCATTTTTTGCACATTTCAGAATATACTCAAATATGCTAAATGAGTCTTATAGGGAATGCAAAGATAGATATCTATTATCACGATTATGGCTTACAAATGTACCAACATAAGAGCAAACATCACAAACCTTCCTTCCTGCCTAAGCCAACAGTTTGTATACTCCCATGATACAAAGCTTCTCCAACAAAAGTCAAGTCTTAGGCTCATTGGTCTATATCCTGGTATGTACATTCTACACTGCCGCTCCTCTACTCACTTAGTAAGTTTACTTCTTTTGAATCATACATGTATTTCCCAGTATCACCATAATCTAATCATGGGTCTCATCCCTAAAAACTGTGATGCTTATTTTGGTGTCAACCATTTTTCTCTAAAATGCTAAATTCACTTTGTTGTGTTTTGGGGAGTGGAAATTGAGATAAAGATAGAAGAGAACAACATGAAGTGTAGGGAATTGCTCTTTATCAGTTTCCTGTGAATATTCTAGTACTATCTCAATCTCTGTTACTTATGTTTGCATTATAGAAGCTGTCTTCTATGGCTTCAACTATGCCGATATCACCCTATCCTTGAAAAGTGAGTTTAATATCTTCTCCAGTAGGTCAACAAGTCTGCTGAGTATATCCTTCATAGGTCTCCAAAGGAAACATAACACAGAATGTGGCTTAAGAAGCCAAAACCCAGTTCTTCAATACCATCTGTAGTGGGTTGAACTGTATATCCCTCCCCTCCATCCAGAACTTCAAATGTGACCTTATCTTTCTGACAGATGTAATTAAAGATCTTGAAAAGAGATCATCCTGGATTATGGTGGCCCTAAATACAATGATAACTGTCCTTCTAAGAGACAGAAAAGGAGAAGATGGAGACACACAGAAAGACACAGGGAAGGCTAAGTTAAAATGGAGGCAGAGATCACAGTTATGCTACCGTAACCCAAGAAATGCCAGCACTACCAGAACCTGGAAGAGGGAAGGAAGTATCCTCCTCTAGAATTTTCAGGGGAAGCATGGCCGTGGCAACACCTTGATCTCAAATTTCTGGCCTCCAGAACTGTGAGAGAATAAATTTCTGTTGTTTTAAGCCACCAAGTTTGTGTTAATGCTATGGGCAGCCCTAAGAATCCAGCAGACTATCCAGACCACAAGTCACAAACTTTTTCTGTAAAGAACTAGACAGTAAACATTTTAGACTTTGTAGGCCATATGGTCTCTACTGCAATTATGCAACCAGATGGGTGTGGCTATACTCCAATAAAACTTTACTTACAAAAATAAGCAAACAGGCCAGATTTAGCTAATGAACTGTAGTTTGCTGACTACATGATACAAATGATACCAAAATGATATCTAGTCATCTAAATCATATCTATCATTTAAATGATCTAAATATTTATTTTCTATATACTTTTTCTCTTTTAAATTTTTAATTATGCTCTGTAAGAAACTCCAATTATCTACCTAAGCCCTACAGTTTTATTTCCAGAATTTAACCTCAAAATACACTTCAGACTTTTTCTTAAAAATCCCCCACAAATCAACAGGGAGTGGGATTAGGAGTCTTGATAACCCTTCCAGGATTCTTCCATCACTTAGGTAAGTATACTAAGTTGGCAGCAAACCTTATTTAACACCTTGGGCATCTCTCATATTTGCATATCTTTCAGCAAGTAATAGCTAATTACCTTAACATATTTCTTCTTCCTGGACATGAGAACTTGATTTTCTCAAACTTTTCAATGTCTACTAATTTTCCTTTGATAAATAAATATCTTCTTGTGCCTAGTATCCCTACCCATAAGAACCTTTTATTATCTAATTAGTTCAAAGTGTGTTTTCTCTACCTCATTATCACATTATTCTACCTCATTCATCTTGATTTCCTCCTAATGCTCTCAAACACATCTTCCTTCCTAAATAATTTCTTCCTTCTTTTTCCCTAGGCAACCTTGATTCTATCAAGCCAGCATATACTAAAATGCCTCACACTGTTTTACTTTCCCCAGCATATATAGATAACTACTAATCTTCCTTAGACAGGAAAATAAACGTACCACATACCCTGCACACCACTGCAACTGCTCTTCTGTGTCCATACTGTTAGGATCTCTAGATGAATACTGCTTTATACATCCTTCTGCAATGCAGCTCTGTTAATTCCGGAAATTTCCACAGTAAACTCAGTCTGTCAGTTACCATGGAAACTGCCTGCTTCCTGGCACTACTAACAAAATGAGTATCTGTGCTTAGATCTAAGATGAGGCAAAAGGAAAAACCGAAAAAAGAAATGTCTAGAAGAAGAACTGCTCAAATACTCCAAATAGAAATTTTCAAATTCTGATACTCATATTCCATGAACAGAAGGGAAATTAGATAAATCTGCAGTATTTTGAAACAGTGCTTATTTATGAAATACAAAGAAATATTTGTATCAAGGAAAAGAGTAATAATAAAGAGTGACAAGACAAACATTCATTTCATGTTTGCACCTTGCTGCTATAGACTGATCCTCTGTCAGCTGTACTCAAAGCTTACCATTAGAACAGTTTTGGCCGGGCGCGGTGGCTCACGCCTGTAATCCTAGCACTCTGGGAGGCCGACGCGAATAGATCATTTGAGCTCAGGAGTTCGAGACCAGCCTGAGCAAGAGCAAGACCCCGTCTCTACTAAAAATAGAAAGAAATTAGCTGGACAACTAAAAATATATAGAAAATATAAAAAATTAGCCGGGCATGGTGGCACATGCCTGTAGTCCCAGCTACACGGGAGGCTGAGGCAGAAGGATTGCTTAAGCCCAGGAGTTTGAGGTTGCTGTGAGCTAGGCTGACGCCACGGCACTCTAGCCAGGGCAAAAGAGTGAGACTCTGTCTCAAAAAAAAAAAAAAAAAAAAAAAGACTAAAAATATATAGAAAAAATTAGCCAGG
>CM052441.1:103427728-103466093 GCA_028533085.1 Varecia variegata
GCTAGATTTCTACATCATCACACACTACTTATTGGTCTGCTTCCTACCACTCAAGCATCTTTCTTACTCTTGCCTGTCCCTCCCTCTTCTATACAACTTTTAAATGTTAGATTTCCTCAAGGCTCAGCCCTGGACCCAATTTTCTCATCAAAATACACTCTCACTCTCTTACTAGGCAAACTTATCATCTACATGCCCAACAACTCTCAACTTTTTACCCCCAATCTGCAACCTCTCCTCTGGCAGCAGACTCATATTTTCAACACCAGAGTATGTGATATATACATACACATGTGTATATGTACGTTTTTGATATCTCTACTAGGATATTTCACAAGCATCTCAAACTTACCATAGCTAAAACTGAACCCTTGCTCTTTTATTCCCCCCATCCACAGATGCTCCATACCCAGTTGTTCCCATTTCAGTAATGGCAACTGAACCCATTCATTCAAGCTGGAATTCTACAAGTTGCTATGAACAATACGTATTCCCTTTCACCATGCACACTGAAATTATTACCAATATTTGTTAATTCTACCTCCAAAATCTCTTTAATCTATCCATTTCTCTCTACCTTCACTGTCATCAATCTAATATCATTATCGCCCATTGTGTTTCAGATAAACTACCACAGCCTTGCTAGGTCTCCCTAATTCCATTTTTCCTCCTTCCAATACATACTACACACAGCAGCCAGAATAATCATTGTAGAATATAAATCACATCGTGTCACCCACGTGCTTATAACCCTTCCACAGTGTCTGCACTATGAATGTTATCCAGCTCTTCACTTACAAGGCATCTCTCTATATCTTTCTCCACCTTATTTTAAATTCACTTTTCCTTCCTCATTCAGTCGGTCTCCATTCAAACTAGTGCTCTTTTCATTCCATGACAAGCTGAATCTTTCCCACCGTGACAATTTCAATACATGTTATTCCCTCCACTTGAGCACTCTTATCAATCCCTTCCCTGAATCTAGTAAAACCTACGCAGGTTTTAGAAGCCTTTATGGACTACCTCTTTATCACCCACATTTCTAAATTAGGCCCCTCTTTCATTTTCTCATAGCATCCAGTTCTTTTCCTTCAATAGCATGTACACTGTTTATAATTATATATATATATATATATGTCTATCTCTAAACTTTAAGCTATAAGAAGTAGCAATCACATCTCTTTTTTTCAACATGAAATACCCATGGTCACACCATATTCAACAAACATTTGCTGAATGTATGATAGAATATGTTCTGGGATGCTTTGGTTTCTGAAAGCTACCAAGTTGCTCCCAAAGCTTTGATGTTCTCTCTGGACTCTATGAGATACCCCTATAGCTATTCCCCAAGTTCCCCTTTCTTGGCTTCCATTCAAACCCCATGGTGAGAAGGAATACACCTTTAATATCTGACTTCTGCAGCTTCTCAATCAGGAAAGAGGTAATAGTAGCCACCTGTGGGAACCTGCAATACTCTCTCTATCAGTGGTCTTAACCAGGAACAATTCTGCATCCCAAGGGTCGCTTGGCAAAATTATCTGAAGACATTTTAGCTGTTACAACTGGGGACAGTGCTACCGACATCTAGTGAGTGGAGTCCAGGGATGCTGCTAAACATCCCATCACACACAGTGAAGAATTTTCCAGCCTAAAATGTCGATAGTGCCAAGGTTGAGAAGACATAGCTACCTCCAATCTCTCCTAAAATAGAAGGGCTTAAAACTCCCAATCTATAGAAAAGTAAACATTATTTTAATTAAAAAAATACATTTCACCAGCACAAAGTTGGTCTTTAGGACATTATTTTTAATTGAAAAATAAAAATAATCCAAATAGCTATCAGTAAGGAACTAGGTTAAATATATAATTCACCTAGACAATGTAATGAATACTATTTAATTGAGAAAGAATAGGGTATGTGTTAACTCAGAAATATCTTTGAGATGTATTAAGTGAAAAAAAAAAATCAAGCTACAAAAGCAGTGTATAATAAAACTGCTTTTTGTGTAAATATTCCTTAAGGATTTATATAAATTATTACATATTCTAATATATCTTAAGTTTTTCTGTAAAGACATATTACACTTAATAGGGTTGTCTTTGAAGAGAAATATTAAGGGCATGAAGCTTATTTTTTGTTTTATAACTTTCTGACTAACTGAATTCTCTTATCAGAAGCATGTACTGCTCATTTTTTAAAGGGTAACATGAACTATCTGGATGGTAAGATTATGGGCCATTTTGGTTTTCTTCTTTATACTTTTCTGTATTAAAAAAAGAAAGAAACAATAGTCAATGTTCTTTTGAAAGTACTATATAAAGGCAACATGTCCCCACACGTTTTCTAGGGAAATCCAATTACTTAGGGTTACAGTATTCCTGATGTGATACAACAGATAATCTAGATCATCATCAATAGATACCTGATCAACTTCTTAAAAATTTCACTGTAGGTTTCTTTCAAACATCATGACAAGGGAAACCAATGGGCAGAAATAAAATGTGTCAAAATATTGTTCTACAGACAGAAAAACTAAATTCAATACATTCAATTCAATATCAAGCATCAACATTGTTGAAACACATAGGTGCTTTGAGAACAATGACAAAAAACCACAAATACTGTTCAGTGAAAGTAAAAAAAGCTATCCATATAATTTTTATTGTTATGGTTCTGGCTTGTTTTTAAAACTGAGGGTGTATCATTCACATACAGTGAAATGCAAAAATCAAAACCATATAATTCAATGAGTTTTGACAAAGAGACCCTTCCATCTCCACAAGATATGGAACATCCCATTACCCTAGAAAGTTCCTTGGTGCCATTCTTGTCAATCTTCCCCAGAGGCAAGTACTGTTCTGATTTCAAATACCATATATCAGTTTTACCTAGTCTATTAATAGCACTTTATATAGATACAATTGGTATGTTCTCATTTGTGTGTGGCTTCTTCTGCTCAGTATCTTTAGAGATTCATCAATATGGCTGCAGACATCAGTATTTTGTCCATTTTATTGTTGAAGAGTATTTTATGGAATAATATACCATAATTTATTTATCCATTCTCCCATTGTTGAACTCAGGTTCTTTCTAGTTTGGGGGCTATCATGATAAAGTTTCTATGAACGATGACATACAAGTCTTTCTGAAGATGTTTTCATCTTGGGTAAATAATGAAAAAGTAGAATTGCTGGGTTACAGGGGAGGTGTATGTTTAATTTTATAAGAAATAAGCAATCATGCGCATATTGTCATCTAATCTTTGACAAAGCAGACAAAAATATAGACTGGGGAAAAGAATCTCTTTTCAATAAATGGTGCTGGGAAAACTAGATAGCTATATGCAGAAGACTGAAACTGGATCCCCACCTCTCACCTCTTACAAAAATCAATTCACGATGGATAACAGACTTAAACATAAGGCATGAAACCCTAAGAATCCTAGAAGATGTAGGGAAGACCCTTTCAGACATCAGCCTAGGCAAAGAATTTTTGAAGAAGAGCCCCAAAGCAATCACAGCAGCAGCAAAAATAAATAAATTGGGACCTGATCAAATTAAAAAGCTTCTGCATAGCCAAGGAAACTACCACGAGAACAAACAGACAACCTACAGAATGGGAGAAAATATTTGCATGTAACACATCCAATAAAGGGCCAATATATAGAACTCAGGAAAATCATCAAGAAAAAATCAAACAACCCTATCAAAAACTGGGTAAGGGACACGAACAGAAACTTTTCAAAACAAGGTAGCCTGATGGCTCAGAAACATGAAAAAATGCTCAACATCTCTAATCATCAGGGAAATGCAAATCAAAACCACAATGAGATATCACCTAACCCCAGTGAGATTGGCCTTTATCAAAAAATCCCAAAACAACAAATGTTGGCGAGGATGTGGAGAGACAGGAACACTCTTACACTGCTGGTGGGACTGCAAATTAGTGCAACCTCTGTGGAAAAGAATTTGGAGATACTTCAAAGAGCTAAAAATAGAAATACCATTTGATCCACCAATAGCACTATTAGGCATCTACCCAAAAGAACAAAAGACATTCTATAATAAAGACATCTGCACCCAACTCTTTATGGCAGCACAATTCACTATTACAAGGATGTGGAAACAACCCAAGTGCCCATCAGTTCATGAATGGATTAATAAAATTTGGTATATGTATACAACAGAATATTACTCAATTATAAGAAATGACGGTGATCTAGCACCTCTTATATTTTCCTGGATAGAACTTGAGCCCATCCTCCGAAGTGACATATCACAAGAATGGAAGAATAGGCTCTACATGTACTCGCCATCAAATTGGCACTAACTGATCAACACTATGGTGCTCACATGGTAGTAATATTCTTCAGTGATTGGGGGTTTGGGGGTGGGTAAACTCACAACTAATGGACACAGTGAGCGTGGTGGGGGGAAAAAGGCACGCCTTAAATCATGGTTTGGGTGTGGCAAAGTCATAAACATCTAACCAAAATGTTTGCACCCCCATAATATCTGAAATAAATAAAATAAAATAAAGTAAAATAAAATAAAGAAATAAGCAAAGAGTTTCCTAAAGTGGCTGTAACATTTTCTACTTCCCCAACAATATATGAATCTTCTGGTTATACCCTGTACTTGGCAAAATATAGTGTGGTCTTCTAAATTTTAGCCATCCTGGTGGATGTATAGTGGTATCACCTTATTGTTTTAGTTTTATTTCTCTGACTACTAATGTTGTTATGCATGTTTTTCATATACTTCTTAGCCATTCCTATACCTTCTTTGTGAAGTGTCTATTTCAGTCTTTAACCCAGTTTTTAAACTGGTTTCTTTGTTTTGAGTTGTAGTTCATTGCATATAGTAAGAAAGTCCTTTGTCCAATATATACACTGTGGATGTTTTCTCCCAGTATATGACTTGCCTATTTATTTTCTTAAAAAACTTTTGATGACCAGAAACTTTTAATTTTGGTAAAACCCATTTGATCATTTTTTAGCGGAAATTTCTTTGTCCTGTCAAAGAAATCTTTGCCTATACCACGTAAGAAATATATTTGGATATTTTCTGTTAGAAGCTTTACAGAGTTTTTGCCTTTGTAGTGTAGGCACGTTTTAGCTATGATCCATCTCAAGCTAATTTTTGCATATGGTGTGAAGGAGAATCAAGATTTATTCTCTTTAAAATCTTTCTCCAGTTTGTTCTATCACCAGAAAAGTCTATCCTTTCTCCTCCTGAATTGTACAGGCACCCTGGTCAAAAATCAATTGACTATATATTGACTATATGTGTCTTTGTCTATTGGACTGTCTATTCTATTACATTGATCTATTTGTCTATCTTTAGTATACTTCCGCAAAGCCCTAATTTCTGTAGCTTTATAGTAAACCTTCAAATCTGGTAGTGTAAGTTCTCCAACTTAGTTATTCTTTCACAAAATTGTTTTTTGGCTATTCAAGGTCCTTTGCATTTCCATAAATATTTAGAATCAAAATATCAAATTATATATATTTTAAAAGTCTGATGGGATTCCAGTGAATCCCAATGTGAGAAGAACAGACATCTTAGAAGAATAAAAGAATAATAAATTGTTTTTCCAAGAATGAAAGACAGTGGTTTCTAGATTTAAAGAGTCCACTGAGAGCAAGGTAGAAGAATGAAGAAAGGAAGGTGGAAAATAGAATAGAAAAGAAAAAAAGCAGAGATAGTATGATGTCAGACACTGGGGGAAAAAGGCAAAATGTCATAATAAACCACAAAAACAGGTCACATTCCAAGGTTCAGGAATCAAAATAACATCTGTTTAAAGTAACCCTAGAAGACAGAAACACTGGGGCAATGCCTCCAGAATTCTGAAGAAACATTTCTACCCCAGAATTCTACGGCCAATAAATCGTATGAAATGTCCGATTTCCTTAAGTACTGAGTTTGACAGTTGATATATCTGACATTTCACTTTGACATTTCTTGCTTTATTTTTATTGTGAAGGTACATCCTCAATCTTGCAAACTCATGTTTTGGCTTGTAGTTATCAAAATTTAATTTTTGTGAAACTATGGTTAAGTCAAAAATTCATGTTATTTTCAAATATGAGTTCTGTCATGGAACCAATGCAGCACAGACAGCTCAAAATATCAACTAAGTGTTTGGGAAGGATGTGGCTAATAAATGCATGGTACACAGATGGTTTGAGAAGTTCCATTCTGATGGTTTTAATCTTGAAAATGAGCCACATGGGCAACCTGAGACCGAAGTGGATAATAATGAGCTGAAAGCTGTAGTGGAAGCAAACCCATCTCAACCTGTGTGTGAATTAGCAGCAAGGTTTGATGTTACTATTCCAACAATACCAGACCATCTGAAACAAATCGGCAAGGTAAAGAAGCTATATAGATGGGTTCCACATGAATGAAATGAGCATCAGAAGACAAATCGTCTTGAAGCTTGCCTTTCTTTGGTGTCACGACATAAAGGTGAACCATTTCTACATCATATTGTTACATGTAATGAAAAATGGATTCTTTTTGACAATCACAGCATTCAGCACAATGGCTGGATAAAGACAAAGTGCCAAAACATGGTCTAAAACCGAATATTCATCAAAAAAAGCTAATGGTGTCTGGTGGACCAGCACTGGTATTATCCACTACAGCTTCATGAAACCCAGTCAACTGCTTACAGTGGACGTCTACTGCAACCAGTTGGATGAAACAACCAGGATGCTCATGATTAAGCAGCCAAGATCGGTCACTAGAGACAGGCCAATCCTCTTGTAAGACAACGCTTGACCACAAATTGCACAAACAACGCTGATCAAACTACAGCAGCAGTTAGAAACTCTCTGTCATCCAACGTGTTCATCAGACCTTGCACTGACTAGCACTTCTTTCAGGCTTTGGACCACTTCTAGCAAGGAAAAATATTCAATTCTCAACAAGCTATGGAAAACGCCTTTTGCGATTTCATCACCACTCACTCTCTAGGCTTTTTCGCTGCTGGCATAAACAAGCTACTGTTAAGATGGCAAAATTGTGTCGATAGTTTAGGCACATACTTTGATTAATTGTACTGCTTCTTGTTTGAGATATAATAAACTACTACACTTTTGATTTGAAATCGGACATCTCATATTTAATGATCTAATATTATGAAGGTTAGTTATATAAAGACATTTTTAGGAATAGAAAGACCCCAAAAGCTTAATTACTCAGAAAGAACTCTAATGTCAGGAAGATTTAGAAGATATACTCTACCAAAATGAGGGAGGGAACTGAAAAAACAAACAAACAAAAAGAAAACAGGGAATCAAAATCAGTCATTCACAAAACAGTGGCAACAGCTATGAAGCACCTCTGAAGTGCAACCACTACAGACTATAGCAGGAGTATGGATAGATAGGTAACTCTAACAAAAAAATAAAAAATAAAAGGAGAACTGAGTGATCAACTGATGTATTTAATACTGGCAGAAAATTCACAGTGAACCATTAAATGAGGCAATTATTAACTCTGGGGAAAACAAAGTTGCTCAAGAAGAGTAATATCATACTCAGTTGTAACTAATTAAAAAAAAAAAACACTGAAAAGATATGTTTCCTTTAGCCAATTTCCTTAATAATAGATAAAAGTTTCCAGAAACATACCTACACTATAAAGGCAAAGGACCTCATAATATTCTGAACTAAATCAAAACTCAATAGCTTACAGCCTGATTAGAAATGGTTGGAAAACTCACTGACAGCAAAGAAACTAGACATATCTTTAAAGGGCAAGAACTTCGCAGTACTGCAGGTTAAATAACAAGGGCTATCTTTTAATGTTTGCCTAAGCCTCTGACTCAAGAACAAAGATGATTTATACACCAAATCCATGCAACTCAACAAGATTTATTGTTAATTTCTTCAAATAGATACTCCAGAATTAACATCCACTACCTCAGTTATAGATGCCCGGTTTGAAAAGAATTTGAAGCAAGGGATATGGGGTCACACAGAGAATCATATCAACCACTCCTATTACTACTGCCACCTCTGTTGAGAATCACTCCTCCAGTTAATTGCTGACTTAAGGAGGTGTACCACAACCATTAGGTGCCCTGAGGTAGAATGTGAGACTGAGGACAAGACTGAATACTCCCGAAACCATAACTTTAAGAAGCATAATAATGCACACTTCAGAGATTATGCTAAACAGCAGCATTATTCACTAGACCCAAAGGGTAGAAACAACCCAAATGTCCAACAACAGACGAATGGCTAAACAAAATGCTGCCTACACATACAATAAAATATTATTCAACCTTTAGAAAGGAAGGAAATTCTGACACATTCTACAACATGGATGAACCCTGAAGACAGTATGTTGAATGAATTAAGCTAGAAACATAACAACAAATATTGTTAGGATTCCACTTATATGAGGTACCTGGAGTAGTCAAATTCATAGAGACAGAAAGTAGAATGGTGAGTGCCAGGGGCTGCGGGAAACGGAGTATTGAGAGGGAGTCAGTGTTTAGTGGGTACAGAGGTTCAGTTTGGGTAGATGAAAAAGTTCTGAAGATGGATAGTGGTAAAGTATGCACAACAATTAGAACACACTTAATGCTATTGAGCTGTACACTTAAAAATGATCAGGATGAAGATTTTTATATTACATATACTTTACCACAATAAGAAAAAAATAACGGTTTGCAATAGTAAAGCCAAACAGGGCACAAACACACGCAAAACTATCCCACAGTACTTAATACATTTGGGGTTTTAAAACACCAACTACTAATTTGTACCTACAAATATTTCTACCATTACTGCTATTTTGTCAAAGTGCTCCACCATAGAAATGTAGAGATTTCACATTATCATAATTGCTTCAAAAAATTTCAGAGATGGAAAAAAAAACTTCCACGTTCACGCAGGCTAGAGGTTTTCACACTTAGAAATTCACCAGAGATGTCCTGGGGACTATTCTGGGGAATGAGGGCAGACAAGGCTACAGAGCCCTCTCCCACCTCACAAACACTTCAGTCAGAGCAGATTCTCCTTAGCCTATCAGGCATGTGCCTGAGATTTTATTTGAAGAAAGTAGTACAAAGATGGTTTAATATACACACACAAACACACTCGTACACTCTCTTTCTCTCCTAATCTATTATATAAAATAGTGACTATCACTATTCCAATGCAATGCCTGACTTGAGATTAGAGTTAAGTAATACAGTCAAGGACACAGAGACAGTGACAATGCTGGGATAGAAACCAAGACTCCTAAATTCCTACCCACTGTTAATTCCAAGACAATAAAATATAGTTTAAACAATAAGATATAGTTTCCACAACTTAACCAACAGTAAGTGTCTAGATAATTCATAATCACTGTTTTGTGTTTTAAGATAAAGCGCTGAGTATGCTCATCATGAAATATGAAATATGAAGAATATTAGTAACTAACTGGGGACTTTGAAACTTCTTTAAAACTACTCCTAGTTGCTCTATACCACAACTGAGTCTTTGTTCAAATGCAATAAATAAGGACAAATAAGATCCTAGAACAACTGAGTCTTTGTCTGTCCAAATGTAATAAATAAGGACAAGTAAGATCCTAGCAACCCTCTTGGTCTCAACAAAGAGAGCCCCTTAAACTTAAAACGTGGTTTCAAAATGCTTAAGTCCCAAAACATATCTGTACTTATTATTTATTTCCAGTGTTAACTTTTAAGTCAGTGTTTCTTCTTGTTCAACAATTTTGATATGTTATGAAGATAAAAAGGCTGTTCTTTCCGAATAACAATTGTATTGAGTACATTTTAAATGATTAGTACACTGAGAGCACTCAACCATTACTCATCATGATGAAAACAGATTATAAGAGTAGAGTATCTACTTCTGTTTGTCAAATTTACATAAAGAACATGGTTTTAGCACAAGCCTGCCACATTTATAAGAATACCCCTAGGGTATCAAAAAGACTTATAGTGCCTAGTATAATCCAAACTTGATGGAAATTTAAAAGGTAGCCACACGTTTTTCCTTTGATCTTTCTTTGTACTCTTTGGTTATACTGCTTAACTTTTCAGTGTAAGAGCCAAGGGGCAAAATGTTAACATCTGTTAAATCCAGGCAGTAGGTACAAGAGTCTCCATTATAATACTCATTTTCTACATGTTAGGAATATTTATGATTTTAACCAATGATAATTAAAAAACAGGGTTTCTTGTTCAGGTTGTCTCCTCACCCTCCAAGGACTCAAATAAAAATAATTTTTTAAAAGGAAATAAACAATGAAGAAATTGAAAGATTTTAACAAATTTCTGAATGTCTGAAAGTAGATAAAAAATGTATGGACAAAGAAAAACCAATCAATTCAAGAGAAGAGACTTGAGTTTAAAAGACTTATCAGCCAACTACATGTACTACAGGACCTTGTTCAGCTCTTGCTTCAAACTATGCAAAAAACTAATGAGGTAATGTGCTTACTTGATGATATTAAAGAATTATATATTGTACTAGATTTAATAATGGTTCTGTATTATGTTTTTTTAAAAGGAGCCCTTACCTTTTAGAAATACATACTGAAATAGTTACAGATGAAATAATGCCTGGAGTTTGGTTAAAACTAAGTGGAGTGGAAGAATACATAACACAAAAGTAGCCACACTTAACTGTTAAAGCTGACTGATAATATAGATTCATCTACCACTCTACCTTTGGGTACATCTGCACTTTTTCATAATAAAAGATTTTTTTTTAAAAACAGTTAATAGAGAAAAACCTACGACCCCTAACACATGGTACAAGGTGGGCATGCAGTGAATGTGAGAAATAAATCTTGGTCCAACAGAATCCTGGATCAGAGAGGATCCACAGTTGGAAGGAATGAAGGCCTAGAAATGAGGAGTTAACTGAAATTCTTTCTATAAGAAAAGTCTAGTCAATTCCACCTTTCCTCTCCACTCTCCCCTAAAATAAAAACAGAGCATGTCTCTAAAGAAAACAAATATATTTGGAGAGAGGTAGGCCTCCTAGTGTGAATGTTGGCCCTACTAATTCTGGCTATTTGCAGTATTCCTGCGGTAACAGCCAGCTCTCAAACTAGTCACTAAAAGTAAAGTCAAGTCCACTAGGTGATGACCCATCACCAGATCTTCCATTCAAGGGACAATCAAGAATTATAAGAATAAAAAAAATTATAAGATGCGGAAAAAAGCCCACATAAAGGACAAAGACGAAGATAAAAGAAAAACCAACCCTTGAAGACACAGATATTTCAAAGGACAGAAAGGAATTTTAAAACTCCCTATTTTGTATCCATAAATTAAGAATAGGATTCTAAGAAAAAGCTACAATTAACCCTTGGAAATAAGAATCAATTACCAAAATAGATTTCATAGAAGGGTCAGAAAATAAAGGAAGTCTCCTAGGACATAGAGTGAGAAAACAAAGAAATGGGAAATATAAAGGAAAAGTCAGAGACACAGGGACTTCAGGCAGTCCAACAACCAAATAACCCAAGTTTTAGGAAGAGATTACAGGAAAAACATGAAAGAATATATCAAAAGGCAAACAGCCGAAATTTTCTCATATACACAAAACTTTAAACTAAAAGTATTCACCCGGTACAGAGAAAGATGATCCAAACCTAGGCCCATCCTCATATAATTATAAAACACTAGTAACAAAGAAAAAAAATGATAAAAGCTTCCAATGAGAGACAGAAATCGGTAATCTGTATTAATAATATCTCTGCTACAATAAAATAGATCTACACATGGTTCCCAAAACTTACCTTGTACTTAACACTCATCAGAATGCCACTGTCCCTTCTCTCCACTTCTCCTTCCCTGTCTTTCAAGATGCATTCAAATCTTGCTCCTCTGTGAAACTTTTCACCATGTAATTTATCCAAAGTGATCTTACCCACTCCTGCACCTTTCAATTGACATTCAATCCATATTACCTTACACTTTACTTCTTAAATTGCTGTAGCCAACTGTCATTTTTCGGAATGACTGCTGCTTTTAACTCCTGGTTCTCAGAAAATAAGGATAATTTCTTGTCTTACTCTTCTGGTTCTTGCGTTCAGGAGACATCAAATGCCAGGTGAATCTGAAACTAGTTCCTGCTACATGTCTTAATGTCATTAGTTGCTTTAGTTGCTTATTTCATCTTTTCCTAAATTCATGAACAAGTCTTATATTTATATCCATAACTAAAGTTTAAGGAAATTTTAGAAGGAAAAACATATAAATGGCAAGAGGTATCTTATTTCAAAAACTCCCGCGAACTACAAGTTACGTTTTCTAATTGCAAAGCAATCATTCATCCGAAAGAGCAACCAACAATGGTTTTCAGCGCTTGATGGTACACAACTCAGAGAAAGAGTACAAAAGAATATCTTTTGGAAAGGGTGAGGAGGGTAGAGGAAATATGCTGTCCTGAGTAATAAAACAATTATTTCTGACCAGTATCAATGCTATTAATAGTAGTTGCCTATTCCAGATTCAGATCAATAGAGCTGGGCAGTAACAGAATTCCAACAAAGCCTGGGTCTAAAGTATTGGGCCAGAACCAAATTCTAAAGATTCTTTTCTTAAGGAAAAAATTCTCATTACCATGTCTTTCCAAACATTTAACACTTCCTGGGAAGAGACACAAGGATGAAAAACCTAGCTAGTTACAGGTTTATGAAGTACTAGTTAAAAACAAAACAAAAAATAAAACTTAATCAACTCAACTTTAAAAAGAAAGGTTTATTTCACCTGTTGTTTACTTGTTTAAAAACAATAAATAGAGATTTTCTTCATGAATTCCCCATACATGAAGAAACTCCAGAGGGAAGATAGTACAAATATGTGAATGCTTTTCCAGTTCTAAATTTAAGTCAGATTGTCTTTATCCTTGCCCAAAAGGGCTTTTTTAAAAAAAATCTGGTAAGTTTGGTGATTACTGCTATATCCTTTCTTTCCTAGACTTCAAATATGTGGTTCAGCTAGTAATCAAGGTAATAGAAACGAACTATGTTCAAGAATTAGTTATGTAGCCAGGTGCAATGGAGCAGACCTATAGTCCAAGCTATAAGGGAGGCTGAGGCAGGAGGATCCCTTGAGTCTAGGAGTTCAAGGCCAGCCTGGGCAACATCGTAAGACCCCTTCTCAGAAACAACAACAAACAAAGAATTAATTTTGTACTAGCTTTAACTACAAATTTTAGGAAATGAGAAAGGACGTTCTTTTAAGAAGCATTTGCTTGCTGCTGGAATTCTGACTAATTCAGAAGTACTAAGTTTTCTTCCTCAGTATAGCCCCCACTTGATGTTTCAGAGAAGGTAAAAAGGCTGGGACACTAGGCTGAGATATGACAACAAATCTAATTATGAACACAGTCTAAAAAAAACTGATAGATAGCATTCTCAGTCAAATACACTAGAATAACAGTTTTTATTTAAAATATCTTTCATTCTCTCTAAGGTTACAAGTGAAAGTTTAAGAGTATATACACACACATACACACCTCTCTTCCTTCTAGACACTGCTATTTTAAAAATAACAAAATATTTTATGCATCCCTATTCCAAGACATTGTACCTTCTACCAATTTGTAACTGCAAATACAATGCCTACCAAACTCGGAAAGAAAAGAAAATAGCAATAAAAGGACCTCTTTGGGGAAAATAAATATATTTGACGTCTAATAAAGTTGGAATACCAATTGTTGAGAAATTATTTTAAAACATAAAATAATGTATTCTGCCAGCTTTTTAAACCATATCGTTCACCACTTGCTTTATAGTTATAGCAGGACTAGCTGAAAATGATTTATGGACATGGGTATAAATGTAAAGACACTGGCCTTCATGTTCATGATAGATTTTAGTGTGTGAGGGGGAATAATTATTTAATATATCACATCACTTAGATTCAATCGAAGGTTTATGTAAAATATTGTTCTGAAGGTATTATTTTAAAATAATAGGTTTCTAATAATATATTCAGTAAGATGCTACAGTATCATTTCTATAGTTTAATAAAAAATATTCAGTGAATAAATAAAAAATAATCACTGAGATCTGTGCACCGACATGTACATAATTCTTTCAAGTGATTATGACATGGATATCTTACAGGAATTTAGCCTATTAAGATGGCGTTCTATTTTGCCACCAATTGGTAAGGATTTGTACAGATCTATAGAGGACAATTAAATTTCCTTTCTTATTCTCAGAGAGTTTAGTAAGAGAGAAATTAAAAACATAAAAATGCATCTGGATCTTTAGCTCTTTTTTTCCAAGCAAACTTTAGAATTAAATTTAAAAAGGAAAATTGTGTTTACTTAAGACTACAGAATCAACAGGTTTTTATTTAAGTACAAACAGTAATATTCCAAATGGCCCATAAGATAAAATACCAATATCTCAGTTTGGAAAAATTCATAAAATACAATAACTTTAAAATCTTCGCTTGAGTTGAGCCTTTTATTTGATTACCAAGAATACTCACATGTGTGGGTTTTGAACTCCTGTAGGATTGGGATTCAGAGTAAACCTTGCTGTAGATTTGAAAGGTGGATTTGCAAAATTCAACTTCAGTGCTTTGCGTTTACCTGAGAAATAACAAATAAAAAGTAAAAGTTTCAAGTACTATAACAGGTACTATTCTGAGGGCATAAGAAAGTCACACCAAAAGTCAGAAAACTTGCTTTAAAAAATAGATAATATAGGACGATATTTTGAAAGGCAACAAAGAATTTCTTAGAATTAAGAAAAAGTAAATAAAAATCATCTAAAGTTGTTACTAACCATAAATCACTCACTAGGCTGTGATACAACAGATACAATGCTCACTGCTTCAAGTTTACATTGTGCATACATTGTTAAGAGGTGTTAACACTTTTGCAAATGAAAACACCACTATAAAAATCATTTATCTCAGTAAATTGGAAAATTCTAAAATATTACCACCTCTCCAGTGTTATATTTTAATGTTCTCAGTTTAATAAAGATCATTTTCCCTCAATTTAATACAAACAACTAAGTGAAGAATCTGAATCATTCTGCGACCATAATGGGCTAAAAACGTCAATTTCAAGTTAATAACACAGGTATTCCAAAGCAGTTGCTTTGGGGTGGAAAGGGGCAAGGTATTAATATTTTTTATTACACAAGTAAAACATTTCCATTACACAAGTAAAACATTTCCATTACAGAAAAGTCAAGAAATTCAGAAAAGATAAATAAAAATATACAAAAATTTTATATACATAGTCTACATAAGTGTTTAAAAATTTTTATATGCTCTAATCAATCCAATTACCACAAAATAATTGTGGTATAACCACACTGCTTTCTATTATCAATACATCTTAGAGAATAATTCCTTTAGAATTTATACAGATACTTTGTAACAGAGTTGGGTTTTTAAGCATTTGCAGCAAATCTTGGTTTCATGTTGATATTAAAGCTAACTTGTTCCTGCACTCACTCTCCAAAGTTTATTATACCTTTATCTATCAACTCAAAAAGTATCTCTGCAATCCAAACATTTTCTCACCTCAGTGGAGTCAGATTTACTAGAGGGCTCAAACTGTAGACCTGAGATTTGAGAGTTCAACCAACCCATCACACTAGTTGGAGAGGACTGTGAGCATGAGAACACAGAGCTCCTGGCCATGGCTCCTAGATCAGCTTTCAGGGAATGGCCTTTCCACAGGACTATGTCAAATTCCCAAGAAGACCAGACATACTCATTTTCAAAAATAAAGATAGTACAACATGAATATTCCACATAATTTGCCCTTTCTGGTGCCATATTTTTTTAAAATCACTTTTATCTGACAGCAAGTAGAGGAAGGACATTCAAACTACATGTGCAAAGGGTACTCTAAGAAAAACAGATTTGACTACACATAAAAATTTTAAAAATTAAAATTAAAACTTGGGAAAATCCTTGCAATTCTAAATGAGTAAGTCTATATAAAGACATCACATAAATCAAGGAAAATAGAAAACTTGGCAAGAATATCGACAGTAAAGACAAATTGAGGAAAAAATATGAAAAAGCACTAACACCAAAAACATTTAAAACTTCTGTTCATATGACAATAGCAAAGTTTAAAGGTTTTATGTTACATATATATAACAATACATATTGATCAGAAATGACTAGGTAAAAGAATAACTAATACAATAAATTGCTGGTGGAAATGTAAATTGACATAACTTTTCTGGTGCAAGGTTCAGCAATATATGAGAAAAATTTTTAAATGAATATGCTCTTTTACTTCTTAGATATTTGTCTTTAGAAAATACTTAAAGAGACTGGGTGCAGTGGCTCAAGCCTCTGTGAGGCCGAGGCAGGAGGACTGCTTGAGCTCAGAAGTTCGAGACTAGCCTGAGCAAGAGTGAGACACCGTCTCTACCAAAAAGAAAGGGGGGGGTGGCGGGGAACCCAGCTGGGGGTGTTGCAGGCACTCCTGTAGTCCCAGCTACCCAGGAGGCTGAGGCAGAAGGATCATTTAGAGCCCAGGAGCTGCAGATTGCAGTAAGCTGCAATGATGCCACTGCACTCTACCCATGGAGGCAAAGTGAGACTCTGTCTCAACAAAAACAAACAAGGCTTCTGAGCAACCCTCCTCACAACCCCTACCCCTTCATAAAAAAAAAAGAGAAAAAGAAAGAAAAGAAAATACTTAAAGACAGAAGATTATTCCAGACCTTGATACCTGATGGAATTTGCCATGCTGGATTTTGAAATTGCTTAGGACTACTGATTCCCTCTTTCCATTTTCTCCCTTTTTGAATTAGAATATCTAATAACTGTTATCAAATGCCTATCTCATTACTGTATTGTGGAAGCAGATAACATGTCTTCTAGTTTCTAAGTGCACAAATAGAAGGGGATTTTGTATCAGAATGGATAATACTTAGAGCCTCACTCATATCTGGTTTAGATAATTTTGATGATGAGATTTGAGAATTTTGAACTGATGATATTCAGGCGAGATTTAGATTAGAATTGATGCTAAATGAGTCAAAACTTTGGGGATGCTGGGGTAGGACGAATGTGTTCTGCATGTGGAATGGATGTAAATATTTGGGAGCCAGAAGACAGACTGTAGTGGGATGAATGGTGGCCTGGGCCAGAGATACCAGGTCCTAATCCCCGGAACTATGAACGTTACCTTAATATGGTACAGTGTTTGCAGAAAAGATTAAGTTAAGGACCTTTGTGATCATGATTTGAATGAGCTCAATCCCCACAAACTCCCCACATCAAATGCTGAGCAGCACCTGTCATGTGGTATGTGTTTGAAACCAGCTGGCACATCATCCACGATCTCCATATGGAGAAAAAATAAAAGATTAAGATAAAATGCAAGACAATAACAAAACAAAGAACTATTGTAAGAACTATCCAGAGAAAAATACCAAAATTGGCTCTTCCTTCAAAAGCCCAATTTGAGGGGACAGTGGCTAACCTTTGCAGACAAATAAAATATATTACTACAATTAAAACTTACTCAAAGTGTTTTCTTAAAAATAAACATTTGTATTTAATACACACAAAGAGAAAGAGAGAGAGATTCTTTTTCAGCATTGCATTCCCATTTAAGCAAAAAACAAATTGGGGGCTTTAAAAACCTTTTACTTCATAAATAACAGGTACAGTTTAACAGAATTTGACTTAACTTACATATATTAGATGCAAACGCACTATACTTCAGAATCATCTCCAATTATCTGAAAAAACAGTCCAAGTGTATATTCTGACCATTCACTAACAAAATATACTTACTAAATAATTCTGCAAAAGTTTAAAGCCTCTCCAAGCAAAGATGACTCAGGGCCTAAAACTAGTGCCAAGGGGTTATAGGATAAGAACAAGTTACATTGCCTATTGCCATTTGTGTACCCCCAACTCTCCAAATGATGATCAATTTAAGATGAACTCATAAAGCAGTCTTGAGGAGCAAAAGGAAGGTACCCCCAAAATTAATCAAAGGTAACATTCACAGAAAGTGGAAAGAGGTAGTTTTTATAATACTTTGGAGAGGCTGTTTCTGGCTATCTGTAGAGATGAGCCTTTTTTTCAATCACTTTCTCTAAGTTCCAGAGCCTCTGTCAGGGCCGGTCCTTCCTCCTTAACTTCTCTCTTCCTCAAGAGCCACCAAAACAAAACAAAACAAAAAAAACCTGAAAGGCAATCCCTATCACCGTGTATTCAGATATTTTTAAGGACAAAAATACAAACAAATAGGACATTAATATGGATTTTTTTTCAAAAGCCTGAAATAACTTTCATAGGGAGAAAAGGAGGAAAGTGATACTATAAATAGCCTGTGGAGATTTTTTGATGCTAACAGAGATTAAAATATTTATACAACAGGGTTTAAAATAACTAATCAAAAAGATTATAAATTAGTGATTATAACAACCCCTTTGGTGGACCATACAATCAATTCCCAACCAGTCAACAGAGATAAAGAGAGCTTCCCCTTAACTACAGCAAGAGAGAAACCAGGCATGATCAAACATCTTAAATTACTTATATGGAAAGGGTTTCCTGTGAGAGATTCTTTGTATACCTAAAACCTTAGATCAGTACCTGATATAGAAAACGCTTTCAAATGTTTACTGATCTGGGAATAAATTTGACGTGAACAGCCACAGACAACTCAGTCTAGCCAGCTGAATTAGCTAGAGTAAGTTTCTGTTGTCTGCAACCAAAGACCCTGACTGATAAGGAAAACAGTATCTGTCCTCATCACATTTCCAAAGCACTGCTCTACCCCTCAGGGCAATAGTGCCTTTTTTCATATCACGGCTTATATAGAAAATGAGAATATTTGTTTAACACACGGGGAAAATTAGAATCACAGCTGGACCAGAGGCTTGGCTGGGCAGTTGAGCAGCCCCTAGTCCCACTCAAAGGACAAAGGGAAGAAATCTCTCAGCACTACCCTAAAAATTCTGGTTTCAAAGCTCTGTCTTAAGAGAACAGTCAGTACTATTCAAGCAAGCTTCTCACATCATCCGTATATAACATCTTCCTCAAAATTCTCATGAGAAAAGCACTCCCAAGCATGAGATTGTCAAGAATACTAAGAACTATGATTCTGAAGAACAAAGAATTGGCCAAGTATACCCATACACATTGAGGCATAGGAATATCCTTTGCTTTAATTATGAGCAACTCACAGAATACTGAAATTGGAAGGAAGACCTCGTCTAGCTTTTGTCAGCTTTAAACAAGATGATAAAGAGTCCTGAAAATACTTCCTCCATTAACTTCTCAAGAAATACAAACCTTTAACATCACTTTCCACAATCAGGTAAGCTGACCCTGTAGTTTGGTTCAACCTTGGCCAAAGATCCCAACATGGGCAGTTGAGAGTCTACTGCTCAAATATGAAATCTATAGCACCTCAGCAATCTAAGGCACCGAAAGCATCTCTCCTCCACCTTCTACAGATGAGCAAAAGGTGTCATTTCCTCATTATTCATTAAGAACCAGCATTAGAGGTTCCAAAACATCAAAGAGTCTGTCCCCAAACAGATATGTTTATACTAAGCCAACCTTGCCACCCTCTCTCGTCCTCCTCAATTCTGTTCCCATATGCTTACACCAAACTGTAAACAATTTTCTGTTCTACATTTTTCACTATCTTGATTTACCTTTGAACTTTGAAAATCACCTACAATAGCTACCTAGAACAAAAGAGTAGTTCAACAAGTATTTATTGGATTAAAATTATTAGCAGATTGTTTTTCTTATTAATATTTCACTGCCCTCTCACCCAACCTAACAGGCTTGTTTTCTCTCATTATATCATAAGAAAGCAAGATTCTGTTACCTGCATGGTCAGAATCAGAGAAATAGAATCCTCCTACCCAGCCTGTAAGAATGGAGACCATCTCTAAAATATTTTAGCCAATCTACATATCTTCAACAACAATGATTTCACTAAATTTGATAGCCCATGTTTAACATCTATTATAGAATGGCAAAGTTCTTTATTGTTGATGGCAATAGAAATCATGGAAGGACCTATAATAGCTGCCTGTAGAGTATGATTTTTCTGATATAATGCCAACAGCTGTAGACTGTTACAAAAATAGCCACCAGTGAATCATAGCTCCCTGTGTCCATACCCTTTTACAATGTGACTTTGCTGCTCCTCCCATCAATAGGTGAAGTCTATTTCCCTACCTCTGGAATCTGGGCTGGCCTTGGGACTTGCTTTAACCACAAGAATATAATATAAGGGATGTTGTATGACTATCAAACCTAACCCTCTCTAAGGCCTTGCACCTTTACCCTCTGAGAAAGCTAACCTGAGTTTAAAAGTGAAGCAGCTCAGTCTAGCCTCCTTGATGATGAAAGACCATATGCAGTGAGAGGTCCAGCAGTCCAGCCATCCTAATAGACCTACTAAATGCAGACACACAAGCCAGCTCAGGTGACACCGGCAGAATTACCACCCAACTAACAAACAGAATCATGAAAATTAAATAGTTGCTCTTTTAAGCCACTACTCACATGCCAAAGGAGCAGGCACAATCAAAAAGCAATCAGAATTAGTCCCTCTTAAGGAACTCCCACTGCTAGCATAGGGGATTCCTGAAAAACAAGCACAGGAAAAAATGAGAAAACCAGAACTGAAAAGTGTAAGTCACTCACAGAATACCTACCTTTAAGAAAATTGGTGAATGACCTACAGACCAATCCCACTGAATGGGATTCAGAACATCGCACTGGGGGGAGGGATAGATTGCCTTAAATTCTCATTTCTCCCTTGGCTCTCATTCTCATTTTCAAAACAGAAAGATTACCTAGAATAACTTTTTAAATTATCTGTAATCACCGGTTATGAAATCAGTAACACACAATTCCAACTACCCAACTTTATATTCAAACAATTTCAGAAATGAGGAAACAAAGTAGTAGAAAAGAACTTACTTTTATTCTTTTCTCCCTAAATTACTACAGTGATGAGAGATCTAACTTATTTCATAAACTGAAGAGAAAAAGAGAGGAAGGATGTCAGAGTTGGAATTAGAAGAAATGGGCTACTTTGTTAGTTCTACCCTAGACTTGCAATATCAAGCATTCCATGGACCCATGTATTCAATGAGCTACTAATCAGCTAATATTATATTGCCCCCAAGTCCCCACCTTTGATACATAAGAGTGAGCAATTACCAAAAAATTTATAAAATCTCACTCAGAATTCTAAACTTTCATCAATAAAAGTTATTCATTCATGTAGCTAAACATTTTAGAAACTGGATTGTTCTGAGTTTAAAAAACCAAGTAAATATCCCAACAGCAACTTTTAGTACATTTTTACACTTTTGTGTGTAAAACAAATTTTGAGAAAACCCAATGTAATAATTTACACAGACACAGGTACAGAAATATCACAATTACACACAAGTTATTGTGCCAGGCAGTAGAGACAAAAGATAGATAAGGTAACTAACCCATCCACAAAGACTGTTTTATTTGGCATTCTGCAGAAATTAAAAAGAAATGTAGTAGGAAGAGGCTAATGAGTAAGAATAGGGAAGAAATTACTTTTGCTAGATGAAAAATGATCACCACTGAAATGCTAGAAAACATAAAAATAAGGACATTTCTATGTTCTGTGGTCTAGTAAACTATACATCTGTAAAATCAGGATAAAAACAGTCCCTTACTTGGCAGCACTGTTATGGTAAGGATTAATATACCTTAAATATGCAATGGTTGGCAAATAGTAGGTATGAAAAAGTGGTAAATACTATGGCATTAGTTATAAGTACATATTAAAAACCTAATTGAAAAATTATTAAAATCTCCAGAAAAGAAAGATGAACAAAGTTTGATAGCTTTTAAACTGATGAAATATATTAGGCACAAGCAAAGAAAAAGGAATTCAGCTTGCTTTGCAGATTTCCTTAAAACTATTATCCCATAAAAAAATCCCTACTTCTATCCAAATCCAGCATCCCAACAGCACTAAATTAGAAACTAGAAAAAGCAATACAGGGGAGTGGGGGTAGGGGGAAAAAGAAAAAGCAATACAGAGTAGCAGTGCCAGTCTGCCTAGTTTTGAAACTCAACTCTGCTACTTACTAGCCATATGCTCTTGGGCAAATAACTTCACCTCTCTGTCTCAGTCCCATACTTGCCAAATGGGATTAATATTATATAATACCTTCCTCATAGGGGAATTGTGAGGAGTAAAGGCATTACTGTGCATAACAGAGTCAGCCATACAGTCACTCATTTTTCCCTGCTTTATTACCAACTATATTAATAATATTCATAATATCATTATCAATTATGTCTAGGTATATGATGGCAAAGTCCTAAACCAGGGTGACAGCAGATCACCAACAGCCATGCTTCCTAAATGTTAAACATTTTCCCCATCTGACAAGCTTGAGCCTCAAACGCTTGGTGCCAAAAACAAAAATAACTGAAATAATTTACCCTTAGCATTCCCAGGCTCTGGCAGATGATTCATACATAGTCCTTTACTTAGGTAGAAATATTTTGTTTAAACCTGGAATATCAAAGATTCTGTTATTCCTCTATCAGTTCCTGAAAGGGTACTGCTTTGAAACAAAAGGGTTAATAGCTCCTAGTATATTCTTAGCGACTCCAGACAAAGGCAAAAGAAGCATTCTACTTATAGACTACATTTTATTTTATTTTTTTTGAGGCAGAGTCTCACTTTATCACCCAGGCTAGAGCACAATGGCATCATCCTAGCTCACTGCAACCTCAAACTCCTGTGCTCAAGTAATCCTCCTGTGTCAGCCTCCTGAGTAGCTGGGACTACAGGCTCACGACATCACACCTGGTAGACTACATTTTACTATGAGGCCATTGTATTATGAGACCCTTGTTTGGTTAACAAAAGTCTTCAGGGAGTTTGAAGGCTTAAATGCCCCAAACTTGCTTCCAAGTTCTTCATCCAACAAGGAAAAAAAAATTTAAACTTATTTAGTCATAGTAAAATAGGGAGTTTATCAAGTTTCATGGAATGAAGCTCCCGAAATGTCCTAAAATCCCTCTAAATCTATTAGTAGAAACTCATAGTTGATACTTCATTCTCTGATTCAGTCTCTGATCACCAGTAATTGTACATCAATTATGAACAGTGCCATCATTGTGGGATTCTACAGGCAGCCACACCTTTGAGCTATCACTTAATTAAAGTCAATAACAGCATCATTTTCTATCAGACTCTGAGCCAGAAGTCTTTACTACCAACAAGCAAATATATAATTCCTCAGGCTAAACTAAAAATCCCTCTGGCCAAGTCCTGATTAGTCCAACCCCCCCAAAATTACCCAGGGAGCCAACTAATCCAAGAAGGGCCTACTGTGGTTATCAAAACAGCACAAATGTCAAGGCTTTATTGAAAAAACAGAACTTGAGATGCTTGTCCACAATGATTATGTAACTGCTCGAATACATTCCATTTTAGCAGAAACTTGCTTTCAATATTTTTGGTCCCCAGTTCTCCTGTGAGATCACCAGAGTTATTTAGGGGCAAAAAGAACATACTTTTGTCTTAACTACAGAGTCCAAATGGAGGTGGGGGGGGTGGCGGGCACATTATAAAAGGGCCTTACTTATAAACAAGGATCATGAGCAGGTAATTAACATAAGGAAAAATACAAATAAGCCAGTATCATGAAAAATAATTCTTCTAGTTATACCAAAAAAATACAATTACTGCCTTTAATACTGCACATAAATAAAAAGAATTCCTAATATCAATGTTAACAAGGGTATGAAGAAGTAGATAGCTTCTTCAGAACTTATCACAGCTGTACTTTTACATTTGTGGTTGTTTGATTAAAGTCTACCTTCCCCGCTGAAAGGGGTGGCCTTGCAAAAATAACAGGAAAATACCTAATCCTACAATTTCCCCAGTAACAGTTAAAGATCAAACCTATGAGTTCCCTCATTAACAGGCACCCTGCAGGAGTTCTGTTTTGCACAACTTCTGAAAGGAGGTGAATGGGCAGAAAAGAGATGTAGATATAAATCTCTCTCTTTCAAAATTGTTTTTTTTTTTTTTTTTTTTTTTGAGACAGAGTCTCGCTTTGTTGCCCGGGCTAGAGTGAGTGCCGTGGCATCAGCCTTAGCTCACAGCAACCTCAAACTCCTGGGCTCAAGCGATCCTACTGCCTCAGCCTCCTGGGTAGCTGGGACTACAGGCATGCGCCACCATGCCCGGCTAATTTTTTTTTTATATATATTTTTAGTTGGCCAGATCATTTCTTTCTATTTTTAGTAGAGACGGGGTCTCGCTCTTGCTCAGGCTGGTCTCGAACTCCTGATCTTGTGCGATCCACCCGCCTCGGCCTCCCAGAGTGCTAGGATTACAGGCGTGAGCCACCGTGCCCGGCCTCAAAATTGTTTTTTGAGAATATGCTTTTACAGAGTTCTTGAGTAAACAGCAGGAGGAGGAGCTACAACCTCAACCACATCTTAAGGAAAGAGTCACGTCTGCTGTGATAATCCCTTCTCCAAGAAAAGGCTACTTTGACATCTTTGCAGTTTTTGCTATCTACCTGCTGTTGCTTTTGTTATCAACTGACAGCCATCACAATTCTTCTTCTTTCTCTTCATCCCCCTTAAAATCAGCAAGTCACTTGGCCTCCGTGCTGGTATTTCCCTTCTCTTTCTTTGGGATGTGACGCCCGCTGTCTCCCTCCCACTCTCCCTCTCTGCCCCCCTTCTCTCTTGCTCTGTCTCTCTGTGTCTCTCTCTCACACATTCTCTGTCCTCCTAAAAGATAAAGTTTTTTTTACTTTTATATATTAATTTCTGCATGAGAAATCTTTCTCCACCCTCACCGTGAGCACCTATTAGACTTTTCACCCACCATATCATTGTTATCTGCCAGCAGGGCAGAAATTCTATTTCTTCTTAGGTGCCTCAGTGCCTAGAATTATGCCTGACACATAAGTAGGTAACATTTACTCAGTAAACAAATTAACACAGACAAATGAACAAATTACTATCATGAATATAAACTGGTCCATTTTCCAGAAGGCAGTATCTAGCAAACAACTCAAAATATCCTTACAATTAACCCAATAACTCCATCCCAAAGAATTTATCCAAAGAAAATTAAAGATTAAGCAAAGAAGTTATTAAAGTAGTGATATTTATGCTACAGTAACTACAAAAATTGTGGTACATTCATAACTGCAATACTACATACACTACTACCAAGGAAAAACACTATAAAAGACTACTAACATTAGAAAACTTTAATACTAACTTTTTAAAACATTAGGCAATAAGTAATACAATAAATTATAATTTTAGTAAAACATATGTATGTATGATAATTTACACATACACACAGGTCTTTCTCCAAAATGTCACTCATGATTAATTCAAAGTGCTAGAATTATAGGTGGGTTTTTTTTTTTTTTTTTACTTTTTCTATTTCTCTGTGTTGTGGTTTTTTTACACTAAGCACTCATTGTTTCTGTTTTAATTACAATGTTCTTGCCACTTATATCAGAGCTTTATAAAAGGAACCAATCTGTTCTCTAAACTCAATCCTATTAAAAGGTCTAGAAAACAAGTTTAAAAATGGCGTTAAAAATACAGTTATAGGCACTTTCAAACACCTGCTAAGAAAACTTGAACATTTCTATATCCTTACCATCTTTTCATATTTTACAAACGATATCTTTAGAGTTTTGAAGGTATATGTGTTGGCTAAATTTAACAATATTTTAATAGTCAAGAAAAAAGAAAAGCTTATCCAACACAATCCCCAACCCCCAACTCTGTGCTCCAATGATTTTGCAAGCAGATTTCACGGGAATCTAAGAGATACAATTACACAATTACACAATCACCCCGAGAAGTTTCCAAACAGATACCCAGAAGGTGGTAGCCATTACTGCCAATATATCTCTACCCCTGGTTTATAGGAGAAGAGAAATAATGTGTTAAAAATTATGAGTCCTTAACTGGTCACCCCACCCCCATCCCCGCTCATTTAACATATTTTTTTAGTGCCACACTAGAAAAAAAATTTTTCCTGGGGCCACAGTGTTTTATTAGGAAAACAGAATAAAAACTTCAAAAACAAAACGATCCTTTCTAATTTAATGAAAAATTTGTTATTTTTTATTGTTTTCTGTGCTTTAGTTATATGCAACATGAAAAATAATTCTTGTGGCTCCCAAGGTGAAGAGATGTGTGAGTTACTCCCAAGGTGAAGAGATGTGAAGAGATATGTTTCAAAAGGTCCCAGGCCCAAAACTAGTGTGAGTTAAATACAACTCACATGGCAGTTAATGTGTTAAAGAATTCTCTTGGACAGGCATGGTGGCTTCTGGCTCATGCCTGTAATCCTAGCACTCTGGGAGGGTGAGGTGGGAGGATTGCTTGAGCTCTGGAGTTCAAGACCAGCCTGAGGAAGAGACCCCGTCTCTACTAAAAACAGAAAAAGGAGCTGGGTGTCATGGTGCGTGCCTGTAGTCCCAGCTACTCAGGAGGCTGAGGCAAGAGGATCATTTGAGCGCAAGAGTTTGAGGTTGCAGTGAGCTATGATGACGCCATTGCACTCTAGCCAGGGTGACAGTGAGACTCTGTCTCAAAGAAAAAAAACATAAAAAGAGTTCTGAGTTCTCTTATACTATCATCTTTCACAATCCTTAGTAAGAAAGAAAAGACTAACCTACTAAGTGCTTGCACTAATTCCATTCACATAGAAGCACTATTGCTACATATGGTGCTGAGAGTTCTAGCCAGAAAGGGGAAATGTTTATATAGCACACCAAGCATAAACAAAAGCTGAGCCTTTATCCAGGTGCTCAGACCACTTTAAATCCACATAATATCTAAAACTCTGCCAAATCCACAGGGTATTTATGTTTTTAAGCCTCAAATTTGTGAACATATCAACAGGAACCCTATGGAGATAAGTGAGACACAAACCCTATATTGATCAACACCAACAAAATTTTCTATGAAGAACACTCAACAGCGATCTCTTACTCTGTAATATGCATGCCATTATGGTAACCTCTGCCTCCTAATAGACTCCTCAACATTCTAATTAAGCTCCTCATGAGTATCCCAAAGTTTTAAGTTCCTGTCTTACAACGTAGCAATAGCAAGATATTCAGATTTCTGGAAAACCATACACATAACTGACTCTCACCTTTTAGTAGCCATCTTTCTACTGGGACAAGGAACATAATTTGCAAACTTACAAAAGCTATGTCAGGAGGTCATAAGACTTGTTCTGATTTCCATCAATATCTCAGAGTCCACAGAGTGGCTTCTAGCCTGACCTCACTACAAAGGCAGTGGCACGTAACAGATACTCTCCGAAGAATGGAGAAAGCTCTTACTTGAACTCTAGCAAGGAACCAAAGTGCCCATGGGTCTTAGTTTACATTTATTTTTCCTTTTTTTGTTTGTTTTTTTAACATGGTTTGAAACACTTATTTTTCCTTCATGGTAAACCCCATAACATCCTATTATCACCCTGTTTTAACTTTCTACCACTCTAAATGAAATAAGCACATTAACCCTATTTCATAACTATACCATCAGTATTTTTTCAATCAGTACTTCCTTCCAAACTTTTTTTATATGTGCCATGATGTGATGAAAAAAATACCTGTGTAACACAATGAAAGAAAAACAAGTCTGTTCTTGGCTAAAGGACAATGACCTAGAGCTCTAGTAAGTGGCCCAGGCCACACAGCTGAGATCTATATTTCAGCTGACAGGTAAACTACTCACAACAGCACAAAAACTGAAGAGCTACCAAAACAACCAGATTTGACTTCTTGGAAAGTTTACTTAAAATAATATTATTAACCATGTAAAAAAGCCAGACTGGTGCGTAATTAACTCTTCTGGACTTCAATTCTATATGAACTTCATTAGCATATAGATTAGGATAAAGAAAGCTGTACGATGCAGGCAATTTCATAGCAAAAGTACCAATTTGCTCAAAGGAAACAGCCTTGTCAATCCTTTCACAACAGAAAATCAACCAACCACACATGGTAGTTAAAATGATATTCAGCTCCCATTCTTCTTTCCAGGTAACTACAGATTAACCCTCCTAGAAACCTTATAGATTCAAAGCTGTGGGCCTATGTGTGCAAGGTAGTTTTGCTACAGAAGTATCTGCCAGTATAATGAAAAATATAACTATATTTTGCCTTTGTCCCAGGTTCCTGGCACAGAAGTCCTAAAACCCTTGGAATTTCCTGAGTGACAGGAGTGTCTTTTGTTATTCATAATGAGGCCCTTGCAACCATATCTGAATTTATGCAAGCGTTTGGTGACTCTTGGAAGGCCCCTATATAACTTCTAGAAAGGGGAAAGTCACCAGAAAAAACAACCAGCTGATTACAGGTTAGAACTTCCAGCTGCCACCCCAAGACACACACACACATACATACATACACACACAAACACACACACACACACACACACCCGCCTTCAAGAAGGGGAAAAGGACTAGAGACTGAGTTTAATCACCAATGACCAAAGACATTATCAATCATGCCCACCTAATGAAACCTTCATAAAAACCCCTAAACAACAGGGTTTGGGTAGCATCCAGATTGATAAAATACATTGAGGATGGTGTGGCTGGAGAGGTCATAGAAGCTCTGTGCCACCTCCTTGTCCCCTCACCCCTAATACCTTGCCTTATATATCTCTTCCATTTGGCTGTACTCTGAGCTATATCCTTTATAAAAAACCGGTAACAGTAAGTAAAGTGCTTTCCTGAGTTCTGTAAGCCATTCTACCAAATTATCAAACTTGGCAGAAGGACCCCCAAATTTGTAGTCATCCAAGCAGAAGTGTGAGTATCCTGGACATCCCATTTGCAGCTGGCATCTTAAGTGAGGACAGTCTTGATGCAGTGAGCCCTTTCCCTTGTGGGATCTGACACTAATTTCACATATATCAATAGCTGATATGAAAATATTGATATGATATGAAAATATTATTAAGCATTGGACATAGTGGCTCCTGTCTGTAATCCCAGCACTTTAGGAGGCCAAGGCAGGAGGATCACTTGAGCCCAGGAGTTTGAGACCAGCCTAAGCAACATAGCGAGACCCTATCTCTATACAAAAAAACTAAAAAGTTAGCTGGGTGTAGTGGCATGCGCCTGTAATCCCAGCTACTCAGGAGGCTGAGGCAGAAGGATCACTTGGGCCCAGGAGTTTGAGGTTGCAGTGAGCTATGATTGTGCCACTGCACTCCAGCCTGAGTGGCAGAGACTCTGTCTCTAAAAAAAATAAAAGGAAAAAAAAGAAAATATTATTAAGCATTATCAAGACAGATGTCCTTCAAATACTTAGCAGAATCTTGATTTCAAGAACATCTTCTTAAAGCAAAGAATGAGCATATATGTCCACATTATCCTGCTCAGGAAAATCAGAATCTACCTTCCTTCCTTTTCTTTGTATCTGGCTCCATAATGGATCACAGTTATGAAATAATTTTTTATTCCAAGCTGACTTCTCTCCACTCTCCAGGGCTCATTTGACTCTTACCCAACTGACCAATCACCTTATCCTCAAAGCAAAAAATTCACACCACCATAAAAAACTTTACCTATAATAAGCCTGGTTTTCATCATGATATGTTCTTAGGAATCCAGAAAGGCAAAAGAAGAATCAATTTAGTTCACATACGTAATTCTGTATATATTTTAACTTAATTAGGACCATTTAGATAGCCTTCAGGTAACCTGTTACCACCACATGACACCTTTAAATGTCAGTAAGGCTAAATTTTATTGACCATTTGCACTGATAGCTAGAGACAATCTGCACTCAAAATACAAACTAATTATAGCTTTGAAGCAGTGGAAAGTAAGGTATCTTGCACTACCTACCTAAAGCTGAAGTAAAGCTTTATTTAAAAGACAATTCCCCCAATTCTAAAATACTTACCAAATGTCAGCAATAATTTAATAACGGGAGAGGAGGAGGAAAAAAAATCACCATAAATGTATAGAATGTTTAACTAATCATCAACAGCACACTATATTTACCTATATAATAATAACCCCTTCTTCAGGAATACAATCAACATTTGAACATCAGCATTCTTCACATTCAGAGCCTAAATATTTCATCAAGATGACTTCTGACCACTGGAAATTAGACAGAATACTCCAATGGGTCCAAGGACTCAGAACATTTCATAACAGCACCCAGCAAGTCATAGGAACTCAAATGTATCTTCAATTAATAAGGAGTTCAAGCTCAAGTTTTTGATTTAACACCTTTAGGACAAATAGTTTCACTCAGAAAACAATAGTGTGTTTTACCTCTATTTCTTGATGTGTCCAATTTATTGTTTCATTTTTTTCCCCGTTAATCAAAATACATATAACTGGAAGTTAAGTAGGTTTTCTGAAAAAGTTAGCCAGAAGCTTTTACTAGAGAAATGCTCTTAATGATAGAACTTCATGACACATGAATTAATCATCCATCTCCTGGCTTTAAAAAAGATATCTGGACTTTTAACTACCATGAGTTGCATGACGTTGCACTCTTTTGTATATTCCACTTACTTTCTATTTCAGTGCTGCATTAGAGTATATAATCTCTTTTAAGATATTTTTAAGTAACAATTTACAGTCCAATTTAAATTAAAATCCAACTGTGTTATTACAAAAGCAAACAACAAAGGTAGAAAATGAATAGGCATCTTCTACACAAAGCTATTACTGTATTAGTATAAGGAATAACTACAGCACTATTATACTCCTCTCTCCCTATCTGAATAGTTTTTTGTTTGTTTGTTTGTTTTTTGTTTTTTGTTTTTTTGAGACAGAATCTCACTCTGTTGCCCAGGCTAGAGTGCCGTGGCGTCAGCCCAGCTCACAGCAACCTCCAACTCCTGGGCTCAAGCAATCCTTCTGCCTCAGCCTCCCAAGTAGCTGGGACTACAGGCATGCGCCACCATGCCCAGCTAATTTTTTCTATATATTTTTAGTTGTCCAGCTAGTTTCTTTCTATTTTTAGTAGAGATGGGGGGGTCTCGCTCTTGCTCAGGCTGGTCTTGAACTCCTGAGCTCAAACAATCTGCCCACCTCGGCCTCCCAGAGGAGGATTACAGGCGTGAGCCACCACGCCCGGCCTGAATAGTTTTTTTTTGATCCTCATTAGATATCTCCCAATCTCAAAAACATTAAGATATGCACAACACTTTCATTTCTTAGGGGACACAATTAAGAATTATTTGTTGCCTGTAAATGTATTCCACAAATTGAGGTTTTTAAAAGATCAGACTAAATTAAGAATAATCAAGAGTGACACTCAAAGAAAGTATGTTGCATCCTAACTACTTCATGTATATATAGTACATGAGAGTATCGTGACTGAAATGTTTCTAATTTGTTACTTACAAATGACCCAAGAAAGAAAATCAAAAGCAAATCTGTTTTAAAACATCATAAGAGTTTTAAAGAACTTAAAAGCTGGATGGCAATAGGAATAGTAAAAAAGATCTGGTTAAGAAATTATTGCTGCTGAAGGGTGAATGACACCTATTGGACAACAATATTCTGGTCACTAAAAAGGTTAACTGCTAATTGGAACACAAATAGTTTATCAGAATTTTTTTAATCGTGGAGGAGAACTCTCATTTACTTCTATCCTCACCAAACTGGCTTTTCATGACTAAATCTGATTCCCAAGTACAGGGAAGGTGATGCCCTGAAGGACCTGAGCATTCTAAAAACTGCATACAAATTTTAAAAGCTAGACACTGGTTTGGGATTGATCCTAATTTGACAGAACTAGTCTTGCATATTCACTGGTTCTTCAACTTCACCAGAGAATGTTTTATTATCTTATTACTTAACATGGCCTTTGATTATCTTCAGAGATTAAGGAATGCTGATTAATGAATAGGTCAACTCACGTTCCAGGCCAAAAAGGATAGATATCCAGTTTTTATTCTTTCACAATACAGAACACCCCAACAGATGTTTGAACATAATGTGTGTGCATATAGACATATACTTTCATATCCTTCCTTCAATACTGGCACAGTTAAGTCAGAAATGACCAATGCTTAACTCTACAATTTGCTTTCAATGGTACACCTTAAATACAAATTTTGTTTTTTGGATGGATACAGCTACTATTTGCAGAGCCCACATTTGTTTAGAAAGAGTTAACCTATCCCTAATGAAATAATTTTTCAGACAAAATTAATTGGCCAAAACCATCAGGTGAAAGGCTGATGAGGAACTTTACATGGATCACACTGGCAGCACCTAAGCCCACTGGTCAATCTTAACAAGAGCTACAACCAGAAATCATACGCCTCCTGATGTGATACAACAGGAAGCACACAAAATCATCTGTAAAGTATTCTTACCAAAAATTTGAATCTCTACCTGATGACGCTTCTATATCTAACTACTAGTTAAAGGGAAATAACAGGGCATAGAAGAACATGTTAAACACTAACAGGATGTAATCAGCCAAATCCAAAATGTGTGAAATGCTACAAAATAAATGAACCAATTTTTTTCAACAAATGGTAAAAAAGAGAGGGAAGAGGGAACTACCATAGATTTAGAGAAACTTAACAGATATATCAACCAAACACAATGTGCTCCTGGACCTTGTTGCAATCTCGAGTTGAACAAATTAACATAAATAGGCATTTATAAGGCTTTTGGGGAAATGTGAACACTGAGTAGCTATCTGGTAATATCGTTTCATTCATTTAATGGTGAGATAATAGTAATGATGTTACGTATTTAAGAGTCCTTATCACTTAGAAGACATGTGACTGACATTTATGTGGATGAAATAATGATAATCAGAATTTGCTTTAAAACATTTCAGTAGGAATAGGTATAGGGAGAGAAAACAAATGAAATAAGATTGGCCACATGTTGATAATTGTTGGTGCTATGTAATGCGTACATAGGGATTCATTATATTACTCTATTTCTGTGTATATTTGAAATTTTCTATCATTAAGCATTTTTAAAAAATTAAATGATGTTCCTTCTTCCATCCCTGCCAAAAAGAAAGTTGGGGGCAGAGGGACATAAGTCTTTTGCTAAAAGCATCAACTTGTTCTTAAGGCAGTCTGTACACAGTCTGCCCTCACACATCTATCTCATGGCTCTGATACCTTGTCCATGGACTGACCAGTCTCCTGACCTATTAGTCTTGTTCCCAGGCACACACGTCATTTGAGAATCCTAGAGCAACTAATTTCCTCTATCTGTCTAGGCCAGAAGAGTTTTAGTTTTTTATTAAACACTTTTTTCCCTAGTGGCAGATCCCCTATGTCCCTAGCTCCAGACCCACAAGAAGGAATCTTTCTACTTTAACGTTCATTCAGTAAGGCTTACTGGATAATATTATGAAATTCTCTGGGGCCAGAAAATCAGAAATGATATAAATAGTAGGTTAAGGTCTCATGATCACTTGCAAGTGAAGATACCTCAAAAGCTATTAATATTTGGTTTGGTTTAGGAAAATCATTCCTGTGAACACCCACTTCTTTTTTTAAGAATCAGTAAAATGTAACGGTTTACAATATGTAACCTGTGAGCAGACAAGGTTACACATTTCCACCACTCATTAGCTGTAAGACTTTGGAAATTTTACTTCACCTCTGTGCTTCAGTTTCCTCATCTATGACAACTATTATACCTACTTCATACGGTTGTTGTGACAATTAAAGGAGTTAATATTAAGTGCTTAGAACAGGGTTTGGCACACAGTAAGAATTATTTATTATTACTTCTACCACATAGTTTTCTATACATGTTCAATCTATCAAAGACCATACACTTCTTCAGAGCAGGCTCCAGATTAAATTCACCTTTAAAGATCCCACCACTTCCTATCACTGGTAATATCTGTATCTATCTTTCTATCTATGGTGTACATATAGATTTGTTAACTGTTACATTTGTGCTTTTGTTTACTTATCCTTATAAGAGTTTCTTTAAAGAGGAGTGAAAAATGCTTGTATTCATTTGATTTTCATTTCTGATAAATGTTCTTTTGGCAGTTCTACCAAACTAAAGAGAAGATGAACACTAAGATGAATGTCACAAGTTTCTTTCAAAGCATCTTCTTACCTAGATATTTTTGTCTAGATTTGTAGAACACTCATAAAACCATGTAGTGAGAATTCAAATATTCATTGCACCTTATTTGAAAACCATCACCCTAAATTTATAAGCTAAATTGAAACCACTTTACCTGGGGATTCAGTTAAAAACTTTGTACATCATTTCTATTGTTTTGTTCAACCACAGTAGTTTCGTCAAACATCACTTTGTTGCTAGTGGTAAAGTTCAACTAGCAAAATGACCACATTTGCTGCTATTGGAGGTTAATGTAGTTTATTTAAGTTTATACATATGATGAAGTTAGTTGAAAAATGAGACTTTTAGGCCTGGCGAGGTGGCTCACGCCTATAATCCTAGCATTCTGGGAGGTTGAGGTGGGTGGATCGTTTGAGCTCAGGAGTTCAAGACAAGCCTGAGCAAGAGTGAGACCCCCATCTCTACTAAAAAGAGAAAGAAATTAGCCGGACAACTAAAAATATATAGAAAAAATTAGCCGGGCATGGTGGCGCATGCCTGTAGTGCCAGCTACTCGGGAGGCTGAGGCAGAAGGATTGCTTAAGTCCAGGAGTTTGAAGTTGCTGTGAGCTAGGCTAATGCCACAGCACTCTAACCGGGCAACAGAGTGAGACTCTCGTCTCCAAAAAAAAAATAAATAAATAGATAAGACTTTTGTAGGATTGGCCATAAGCTAGACTGACACTCACTATATCCATCACTATCTGTGGGGAACATGATAAACTGCCAATGGAAAGTCCATCTGCTTGGAAAAACAGTTTTTATACTAGTTAAAGCCCAAGAATTATAGCAGTGGTAAATTGGCAGAGTCAAGATTCACCTATTCCCCTTATACCATTCCAAAGGGAATGTAGCTGAATTGTCTTTGACATTGGAAATGGAGAGAACATGAACACTTCCTGAAAATGACTTTTGTTGCTACAAGAAGGAAGGTTTCTAACAGATACTGCACCTTAAAAATAATTTGGAGAAGCTTAATGTGTGATATTTTTGAAGAAGAAAATAATAGTTTTTTAACAGTGCACAAAGTGCCACCAAAAACCACCACCACTTATAGTCTAATTTCAATTAGTGACATCAAGGATAACAGTCAGCTATGGACCATATAATTTTCTAAATAAAGATCCTGTACCTCTATAAACATTCCCAAATTAAACAATTTTTTAAAGTCACAAAAAGTTTTTAAAGCCATCAAAAGTATAACAAGCAAAGCTACAGACACACAACACTACCCCAAATATTCTTTACAGCTCAAGAACTTTTCCACCATGAACTGATAATACACTGCAGTACAGAAAAAAAAAAAAGAAAGGCTAAAAGTGCCCTCATCTGAAAACTAAATTATTAAAAGAGTATTTGCCAAAGTCCTAACTACTCTCACTATGATTAGCACAGGATTGTTAGGCGTTTTCTGAGGAAAATCCCTATGCCCAAGAATGCTTAATGGGTCATAATTTTCATCCAAAAAAAAAAATTAGAATGCTGAAAACATTAAGGTAAATTTGACTTTATAAAAACATTTCTCAAAAACTGTTTCTAATAAAAGAAGGGCTTCTGTTGTGAGTGGTACACATAGGGCAACTCAATTGCTCTTCGTGCAGAATAAACATTAAGACATTTCAGAAGAGTAATTTTTTGGTAGTTGGAAAGCTGGTGAAAAAAAACACAAACTATGTTTTTAGGCAAATCTTCACCCACCCCAAAAAATTAGTTTTAAAAGCAAGCAAATCATATTCCAAAGAGTTGTGTTTACAAGTTAGCTCATTAAAACCAATGAGATAATTCAAACTTGGTCATAAATTACATAAATACCTTTACATGTACAAAAGCATTATCTCTAAATGATGACTTAACCTTCTAATGTAGGATCTCTACACTTACAACTTTACATTTACAAATGGATAGTTTTTCCCTAAAGTATTCTTATACTCAGATTCCAAAAAAATCCACTGATCCAACAGTATTAAAAGAAATATGACACTGTTGTCTTAAATATAACTTAAATTTTATTTTCTTACCATCTAAAATAAATATTATTATCTTAAATAAACATATATATTTAGAAAACCAAAGAGGAGATAAATGCATAAACTATAATCTATAAAAAGGAAGACTATGAGGTGCAGAGTGGATTTTCATTGAATTTCTATAGAAATCTGGTTCCCAAATTAAGTATGTAATCTCTATTTGTTGCATATGAACACATATGCACACATCTCCAATAAAACTCTACTAAATTATAACAGGCAATTGTAATAAACTGATTGGAATAGAGTGATGTAGCAATATAAAGAACAAAAACTATGTGAAAGTCAAACAATGGAAAAAAATTAATCCTTCAGAGCTTCCATTAGTCATCAGAATCAACTTACAATAAATCTTTATGATTTGTGATGGAGAATTGAGCACTTGAAGCAGTCAATACTCAAAACTTACCAGACTTTAACAATATCTAACTTTGTGCTCTTTGCCCCATCCCCTCCTGTAACTACTGTATGATAATTATTTTTGATGAATTAAATAAAAGTTTATCTGGTAACTCTGAAACACCCTTAGAATAAAATTGGAGATTCTGGAATTAAAGTGTGCCCCAATAGAGGAGAAATCACTCCTTTGATAATTCCAAGCCCTTCATTTTTAAAGAAATGAGTGATCACCTTTAACATAAAAGTAATGTTTATATTCCAGAGCAAACCAGAAGATTGTCTGCAAACATTACAAAATTGTACTTTTAAGTTATGCAAATCACAGAACCAGCCTTGGAAAAAAGTGTTAATATATGTAAGCAACTGAAAATTTATACTAAAATATAGGCACTGATAGTATAAAAATAAATGCTGTCAACTTGGGGCTGGCCATCCCTACCAACTCCTCCCCTCCCTGATGCATGTGCTCCCACTCCTTGAGTCTTCCACTGAGATCCAAACCAGCACAGACAGCTCTGCTTAGCTCCAAAGTAGGGCAGGCCCACCACTGGATCCCTGAAATGTGGTCTACAATCAAGAAAGCAGTGACTATGACACTTACAGCTCTTTCATAAGAGAACAGCAGGAGCAAAGGTACCCAATACACATCAGCTCCTGCACCACTCTCACCCTGGCTCCAGCCACTAATCAATCTATATGTGGCATCAATGATTGAATACTTACAATCAATGAAGGATCAACTCTAGTCCACTATATTACAAGCCTGCTAAGGGCAGGGACCTACTCTATTCATTCCTGTACCAAGAATCTTGCTCACTGTGTGGTTCCTAAGAGTCTATTATGTGCTTCATGAATGAATGAATTTAACTCTGTTGAATCCCAATAGCTGGAAAATAAAGAGGAGGAGCCTCCCAAGGGGAAGAGGGAGAAACAGAAAGGGAGATGTGAAAAGCCAGGAGAAAGCAGCCACAGTGTGAAGAGACAGTGAAGGCAACCAAAAGCAAGTGTCAAAGTAGGAATACATATGTTCCTAGCACAACATAATTAAGTTCCAAAGAGTTCTGCTGTCCCAAGCCTCTCTTGTTAGATTCCATATGTATCAGAGCAGGCTACACTACAAACCTATTATTTCTATAACCATAAGAAAAGACAGAACCTTTTAGAAAATCCAAAGGCATTTATAATCTACCTACAGAGCTCCTTATAGACATCACATACACAATTTTAAACTTAATATAATCAATATGTTTCTCTTGTTTTAAGCCCACAATAGAACTAAGTTACAGAAAAGAATAATAATCTGAATACAATTTTAAATTTTTAAAAAGTCAGGATTTTTTCCTTAAATTTGATTTTATGTCAATATATAAATAAAAGCTAAAAATTGTTACATTAAACATTAAACAGAAGTATTTTATGTTAAAATGTAAACGAAAGCTAAAAATTATCACAGTGGATGTATTACAATTAAAAGACAGCATAAAATAGGAGTTGTAACTTCATTACATATAGATATATATATATGTAGGTTCACTATGGGCAGGAAATCATATACTAATTTTAGTTTGTTATTTAAGGCAAGGGAAGGGTAACAGTAATAGACCAATTAAAATTTTTTATTCAGGCCGGGCGCGGTGGCTCACGCCTGTAATCCTAGCACTTGGGAGGCCGAGGCGGGCGGATTGTTTGAGCTCAGGAGTTCGAGACCAGCCTGAGCAACAGCGAGACCCCGTCTCTACTAAAAATAGAAAGAAATTATCTGGCCAACTAAAATATATATAGAAAAAATTAGCC
>CM052441.1:103466593-103486132 GCA_028533085.1 Varecia variegata
GCCTGTAATCCTAGCACTCTGGGAGGCCAAGGCGGGCGGATCCTTTGAGCTCAGGAGTTCAAGACCAGCCTGAGCAAGAATGAGACTCCGCCTCTACTAAAAATAGAAAGAAATTAGCTGGACAACTAAAAATATATAGAAAAAATTAGCCGGGTATGGTGGCGCATGCCTGTAGTTCCAGCTACTTGGGAGGCTGAGGCAGAAGGATCACTTGAGCCCAGGAGTTTGAGGTTGCTGTGAGCTAGGCTGATGCTACGGCACTCACTCTAGCCCGGGCAACAGAGTGAGAGTCTGTCTCAAAAAAAAAAAAAAAAAAAATAGTTAGGATAAGCCAACAACACTGTATATATCAACGTAGAAAAGAGCAAAAGCTTTTTTGAGCTCTGATTGGTTCAATGTGATGTGTTCTGACTGGATGAGAAGTGACTGATATATGGCCACAAGAGTTTGTGAAATGAACATATGTTTCATTTTTAGTTTATAAAAAATACAATGTTTGCCAATGTCCAGTTCTGTGGATATTGTAGATGAAATGTCTCAAAACATAATGATGTTCAAAAAGACAATGATTGTCAAAAAGGCAATAAGTTTTGATGAGAATATGGAGAAATTGGAATTCTCATATTCTGCTGGTGGGAATGTAAAATGATGCAGCTACTTTGAAAAAGAGTCTAGTAATTCCTCGAACGGTTAAACATAGAGCTACCATGAGACTCAGCAATGACACTCGTAGGTATGTACATGAGAGAATTGAAAACATATGTCCACAGAAAAACATGTACACAAATGTTCATTGCAGCATTATTCATAATAGCCAAAAAAGGAAACAACCCAAAATGTCCATGAATGGACAAATGGATAAACTAAATGTGGTGTATCCATACAAAAGTGTAATATTATCCAGCCATAAAAAGGAACAAAGGGCTCATACACTATATGTAACATAGATGAACCTTAAAAACATTGTAGTAAGTAAAAGAAGTCAGATACAAAAGGCCACATAGTATATGATTCCATTTACATGAAATGTTCAGAATAGGCAAATCTATGGAGACAGAAAGTAGTTTAATGGTTGCTTAGAAATGAGGGCAAGAGGAGTGAGGGGCTAATGGAGGACTGCAAAGGGTATAGTTTCTTTGTGCATGATGAAAGTGTCCTAAATATGATTGTCATGATGGTTGCGTATCTCTATGAATATCCAAAAAGCCACTGAAGTGTACACTGTAGGTGTGAATTATATGGTAGGTGAATTATAGCTCAATAAAACTGTTAGAAAAAACCCACAAGAAAGCAAAACCTGTTATTAAATTCAAACCAGATATTGTTACCTAATCTCAAAACAAAACAAGACAAAACAAAATTCACAATGTCCTCCCTAAGTAATTATTAAATTCTATAATGTTGAGTTAGCCAGAGGTGCCTATTGTGGTCTCACGTGAGACCACAGTTGACACGTTCCATTGTGCATGAGGACCTTCTGTGGCTATACTCTAGTGATTCCCTTCATTTGGGTGAAACATTTCAATAAGTCCTGATTTTTATCAGAACCTACCCAATTAGATTAAACTAGTTGGACAAATTTATACTTAGTTGTTAGAAGTTATGTTACTTGGTTTGTTATTTTGTTCTAGGGAACAATATAATTTGCAATATGTTTAATTTTTGTGTGATTTTTTAGTTTCGTCATGCTTTTTATTTCCTGTAATATTTTATTATGAAAAAATTCAGACATATAGTAGAAAAATTATAGTTAACATCAGTCTATCTACCACCAAGATTTCATTAACATTTTATTATGCTTGTTTTAGCACATATTTATCCATATTTCCATCCCTCTATCTTTCCATTCACCCATTTTTCAAAGTAACTTGTAGATTATCAGCACATGTCCCCCTTAATACTTCAGCATTCACATCATTAGGTAGAGTTTGATATATGTTTATAGTTTTTTCTTTTGATGTAAAATTTACATACAATGAAATATATAAATCATTTTTTTTTTTTTTTTTTTGAGACAGAGTCTCACTTTGTTGCCCGGGCTAGAGTGAGTGCCGTGGCATCAGCCTAGCTCACAGCAACCTCAAACTCCTGGGCTCAAGCAATCCTACTGCCTCAGCCTCCCGAGTAGCTGGGACTACAGGCATGCACCACCATGCCCGGCTAATTTTTTCTATATATATTTTTAGTTGGCCAGATCATTTCTTCCTATTTTTAGTAGAGATGGGGTCTCGCTCTTGCTCAGGCTGGTCTTGAACTCCTGAGCTCAAACGATCCACCCGCCTCGGCCTCCCACAGTGCTAGGATTACAGGCGTGAGCCACCACACCCAGCCTAAAATATATAAATCTTAAGTGTACATTTGCTATGTTTCGATAAGTGCTTACACTTGTGCAACTCAAACCCCTGTCAAGGTATAGAACATGATCATTACTCCAGAAAATTCCCTTTTCCCCTTCCCAGTTAATCTCCAAGCTCCCTGTTCTTGCAGAAGCTCCCACAGTTCTCTTTTTTTCTATTTTAGTTACTTTTTAAAAGTGAGGTTAGAGAAAGAGAATACAAAATATGAGAACAGGTTGTGGATGTAGTTCTGTCAGAATAGAATCATATTTTTGTGGAATGTTTATATCTGGTCAGACCATAGTAAATACTATCAACATTACTTTTCACTTGGTGTTAGTGACTTAGAGTGAGATATTTCCATTCTTTTACTCTATAAATAATGTTGTGATGAGCATTTGCCTATGAATCTTTATACACTGCATGATTATTAATAGTCAAAATTAGTAATATCTTCTTTTATCTGAACCAGATGAAACTTTGGTTCTTTGATGGCATGAATGGGTCATAGTTTTTCACATGCCCTGTATTTCCAATTAAATGCAATGTTTAAACAATATCCAGAAATCTGCACAGCTTGTAGCCCTTTGCCTGGAGAGGCAACATCAGTCATTAGATGGCCTGGTCCGGAGCCCTTGGCAATTTGAGAGTGGACAGAAGATGGGTTTTGCTCCAAGCCAACTGCTAAGGCCTTATAGGCAATATCTGGTAAATGTTCCCGCCAAATAGAGGTGTCTGACCCTTCTTATTACTTTCCCAGAGGCTGGAATTGGGGTCCTAAGGTGAAATCCAGTTGTAAATAACTTTTTCTTTATCTGGAATATGAAACAAAAAAAAATATGTATTCTTAATCGAATCATCTAAATATGTATCAAAAAGAACAAGCAAGCTGTATTTCTCAGCAAAGACTCTCTAAGCAGGTGACACACAGATGTTACTCTTTCTCTGTGGTCTCCTTCAGGACAGGGCACTTTGATCTTGCCATACCTTGCTCTTAGCAATGATCTTAATCTGTTATTCTCATCCATGCTAGTGGAAGGAAAAATCATTACAACAGCTGAGCCAGGAGTTTCAGGCCCATTTGGGGATTTCCTCAAGGATTTCTTATAAATGTTAATTTGCTGGTTATTGATACAGATTGCTTAATTGCCTTCCCCTCTCCCCAATGATTATGCCAGCTACCATTATTATTACTATAATAAAAGAGATAAACTTCTTTTCAGCTATTCATTTTTTTGAACTCTGTATTAGTTTGCTAGGGGTTCCATAGCAAAGTACCACAGACTGGGTTGCTTAAACAACAGTAATTTATTTAAGGGAAGTTGAAATAAAAGAGCAATATATAACTAATCAGGTTTTAATCAGGTTTTTGTCTAATAATACCTAATTCTGGGTTTGTGTTAAAACTGACATATACTTGCATTGCTGTTGGTACTATAAACTGGTGGATAAGAACCAGGGACAAGAGACACTAATTAGGTCCACACTTGAGCAAACAAAAGAAAGGACCTTGATTTGTGAGAACTGATTAAGCTATGTGTGAGCTTATGTTATGGAGGCTGGAAGTCCAAAGTGTGAGCAGGGTTAGTTTCTTTTGAGGCCTCTTTCCTTGGCTTGTAGATGGTCATCTTCTCTTTGTGTCTTCACGTGGCTCTCCCCCTGTGTTTGCTTCTATCATATCCTAATCTTTTTACAAGGACAACAGCCATATTGGATAAGGGGCCATCCATACAATCTTGTTTTACTTTAATTACCTCTTTAAAGACTCTATCTGCAAATGTAGTCACATTCTGAGATACTGGGAGTTATGACTACAACATATGATTTTGAGTGGGGGGACAAATTAAGTCCATAACAAACTATAAAACACAAATATATAAGAAAAATATGTGCATAAGAAAAGGTAAAAAGCTCATACAAAGCTCAATCAGTTCTCACAAATCAAGGTCCTTTCTTATGTTTACCCATATACAGACCTAATTAGTGTCTCTTGTCCCTGGTTCTTATCCACTAGTTTATAGTACCAACAGCAATGCAAGTATATGTCAGTTTTAACACAAACACAAAATTAGGTGTTATTAGACAACAACCTGATTAAAACCTGGCTATCTATTGCCTTTTTAATTCAACTTCCCTGAATGAATTTGCTAGGTTGAATGTTACCCTTAGATTTATTTGTCACTTATGGGGTTTTCTCATTTATGTTAATTTTTCTTACTTGATTAAATTCATTTTGAACAACCAATATACAATATAAAAGAATACTGGGACTGGGTGTGGTGGCTTAGACCTGCAATCCCAGCACTTTGGGAGGCTGAGGTGGGAGGATTGCTTGAGCCTAGGAGTTAGAGACCAGCCAGGGCAACATAGTGAGACCCTGTCTCAAAAGAAAGAAAAAAAAAAGAAAGAAAGAAAGAAAGAAGGGAAAGAAGGAAGGAAGGAAAGAAAGAAAGAAAGAAGAAGGAATGAAGGAAAGAAAAAGAAAGAAAGAGAGAGAAAGAAAATTAGCCAGATGCAGTGGCATGTGCCTGTATTCCCAGCTACTCAGGAGGCTAAGGCAGGAGGATCACTTGAGCTCAGGAGTTTGAAATTGCGGTGAGCTGCCTGGGTGAGACCTGGTCTCAACAACAACAACAATGACAAAAAAAAGACAACAAAATTGGATATATATGTAATAATTTTCTAGTAGTTTCCTAATCTCTAGTATTGCTTCTGGGATTTCTATTAAAGGAATATACATATATATATATTCAACTTCTATTAAGAAATATGTATAATTAGAAAAGGAGGCTTATAGCCCTTTACATAAGACTATGAATATATCAACTGTACACATCAAACAATGGGGGCAGGGAGACTAAAAGTTCTTTAAGCCATTTCTTGGTATAATTCCAGTTCCCAAGGAACTGGAAAACAGAAATGAGGCACATACAACAATGACATTTAGATAAACAAAAATGGTTGGGAACCCTACTGGCAGGTACTGGAATGAAGTGTCAGAAAATTGGTCCTATAGAACTGTTTGGTATCAGTTCATCTTGCATTGAGAGCTTGGTGATGACAGGATACTACATTTGGGACATTTGCCAGCCAACTACAGGGCTGTTGAAGGCTTTTTCCTGTATGCCAAAGTAGCCAAGCCAAACAAAATACAAAAGTATTTTATTGAGGTGGGGAGGTTCCCTATTTTTCTGCATCTATCTTTTCTAATCATTGGCAAGTTGTGTTGATGTTTTGAAAGAAGTATTTCATTTTATATTTGATATTCCTCTAGGCATTAAAATATAAACCCTAAAGTAAAGGAAGCCACCGTGCAACCTGCACCTTAAAAGGAGATAATAATAGGGAGCCACTACGGCTTCTCCTTTTCTTTGTCATTTGTTGTATCTCTTCCCATCTTCCTGGCAGCACTATGCAGAAGATGTAGATAGAATATTTAGCCTGTACTGAGCTGAAAAACTTGGATAGGAACTTTTCCTGTCTGGTTCTGATAAGATTTCCCCTTCAACAACATCACATTTAGGATGCCCCAGGACCAACAAGAGCAGGGCGGGGATTTGGTAATGTTTATAATGACCTAGAGATATCACTTAGTCAGCTAAACCCTCAGAGGAGAGAGTTCTGGAAGCCTCTCCACGTAAGTATATCTACCTGCACTCACCTTCAGTTTGCCTGTATTGCCTCCCACTTGACTTTTATGGCTAGTCACTGTTAGAATCTAAGCAATCAAGGTGATGGATGAGGTTGGGTTTGGAGCAAGAAGGCAGGGCCAATTTGAAGTGGGAAACATTGGCAATATGCTATGAGGAAAGTCCAGCATCAGATAAGGTCCGGATGTAAAGAGTTTTGAGAAGGATGTCCAAGTATAGATTGCGCAATGCTTCTAAAGGGCAGAAAACACCCAACTCTATGGCTTAGATTCTTTGGGATGTAGGATAGCTGATCATTCTATTACAGGCAGCAAGACTGTCCAGAAACTCATGTCCTAGCATTCCAAGTACATTGCAGTTGGCCCAGAAACCCCTAGCCTCATAGAGGACTATTTTTCTGCTTTTAGCTGATGCCTTCCTAAAATAAAAGTCTTTGTGCAAAGCACTGAAAGAAACCTGATATTGTTTTCTAGGGTTATCATTTTATGTACTTATAATAATGACTATGGCTGCTCTTATATAACATATAGAGGATTTGGGGGAAGGAATCCAGTTTGTGTGTGGGGAGAAATGGTGATATAGTTAGTTTTGGGAGGCCAGGGAGAGTTGGGTGCTTAAGACATGATTCTCAAATTTAGTGTACATATGAATTACCTGGAGATATTAAAATGTAGACACTAATTCAGTGTCTTCAGGGATGGGTCCATGAACAACACTTTGGGTAGCACCCCCTTAGGACTCCTTCTCCCCGCAGGGAGGTGTAGAGGGTTGGGGTATTAGGCAGTGTTTAATAGGAGCTCCAAACTGTATCCAAAGGTATAGCTAATTCCCCTCTGGAAGCAATGTGTCAGAGACTGGACAAGAAGCATGACCTCTGGGATCTCTTTCAGCTTTACTTTTCTAATTTTGAATTCTGAGATTCCGAAAAGGGATTCTAAAACTTTTGGGGTCACGTACCTCCGTGGAAATGATGAAAGCTGTGTGCCCTCCTTCCCCCCAAATGCACACGCACTGCTGATGCTGCAAACCCCTTTAGGCTCCGTGGACCTGTAGCCCTGGTCCAGGAATCCTGTCTGCCTTTCAGGTCGCGCACTCGGACCGGGACCAGGGCGGTTCGGCGCTCAGCTGCCGGGGCGGGCTCCCCCTCAGGCTTGGGGGCGTGTCTGGAGGCGGGCCAGGGGCGTGTCGGGGCGGGGCCAAGGCGGGCGCAGGCCGCGCCCCTCGGCCGTGCAAGAGGCCGAGCTTGCTGCATTGCAGCCGCCGCGGCGCCGCTCGGCTCCTCACTCCCAACAATGGCGGCTCCGAGCCCGAGCGGCGGCGGCGGCTCCGGGGGCGGCAGCGGCAGCGGTACCCCGGGCCCCGTAGGGTCCCCGGCGCCGGGCCACCCGGCCGTCAGCAGCATGCAGGGTAAGAAACGCGGCCGCGCCAAGACCCCGGTCCTCTCGCTCGGCCGTCGGCGTCGTCGCGGCCTGCCCCGCCGCCGCGGACGCCCCCGGACCCGGCTAAGGAAGCCTCTGGGGCCGGCGGCGTCTCCCTCTCTCTTTCCTTCCCGGCTTCCCGCCCCGCTGCTGGCCGCCTCCGGCCCGGCCTGGATTCAGGTTCCGGCCTGCACAGGCCCGGGCCGCGGCCTCTGCCTGCGCTCGGCCCCTCGGCCCTGCGGGGCGCGCCGCCGGCCCGCGGGGCCCACCTGGTCCGGGACCGCCCCCGCGGCCGCCTCCATCGCGGTCGCCGCTTACCTGGCACCCGCCCGGCCTCCGTTTCCGGGAACGCGCTGGCCGGGGGCTGCGGCGGGGCGGGAGGCGCCGCCGGGCCTGGCTGCCGGTCCCTGCCGCCTCAGGTAGGAGCCTGCGGCGGAGACGGCGGCCCCGGCCCCGGCCCCGGCGCCCCTCGGCCCCGCCGCCCCAGCGCGGCTCCCTGCAGCCGCAGTGGGACCCGCTCAGGGCCATCTTGGTTCTTGCCAGGACACCTCAGGAGCCGGACCACAGAGCTGACCTCTAGGCTCCAGGGTCCTCTTGGAACCTACGTTTTCATACTTTTGCAGGGTTTCTGTGCTCTGGAAGGGGCAGGGGTGGCGGGCGGGCGGTTGCTCAGGCCTGTGCCACCTGTAAGGTAGGCAGACAGCCATCGGCCTGGGCATTTTGTTCCAGACCAGAGATTTCTGTGTTAGCATTGCAGGCAGGGGATTGGGGGCGGGGGAGGGGAAGAAAAAGAAAAAAAACATAGCAGACGACGATTGAATTCAGTCTAAATGGAGAGATACAGGAAATAGGAAGGCAGGGGTCAAAGTGATACTGTGGTGTCTGGACATCTGAGGCAGCTCTCTTAATTAATGGCTTTCCCCACTGGGAGTACTTATTAGCTCTATATGGCTTTTGACAGGGGGTGCTGTGAAAATACCATGCCCAAGTCCGTTCGGGACCGTTTCCTTAAATTTACTGGGGAATTTTGAGTAGTAGTGCTATTTTTAAAACAGGGAATCTCAGAAATCTCTTGACAACTTTAGCAAACTGCTTATGTTGAATTATTAACAGAATTGGTCGAGATAATCTGGTAGTCAGTGTGACCATGGTTACTTTTTGATTAACCTCTTCCTAAAAGCACCTTGTATTTAGTTAAATTCAACAGATTATTGAATATTTCTTGTTTATGAGAGCATGCTGTGATAGGATTTTATTAATCTTTACAACCTTGTTTCCCTCCACATGAGATAATTTTAATATACATAAAAAACAGTAATAGATATATAGACAGGATGATGTCAGAGCTCAGAGCACACTTTGTGTAAGCCCTAAGATAATTAATTTAAATTGAATTAGTTATTGGATGCCGACACAGCACATACAGATGAAGTACAGGATTGGTTTCCTGATTCTACAGCTTTATAATCTAGTTGGTGGTAGGGGGAAATGAAACAGCAAAATGACAATTTAGGATTATATTGCTTGTCCAAAGTGGGCGACTTATAAAGTTTATAAAAATAACTCAAAGTTTTTTTTTGGGGGGGGGGAATGGGAATGGGAAGGCTGACAGTTTGGAAAGCTGGAAAGCTGTATAAATTTATTTTTTTTGGTTCAGAAAATAATTGCGCATCTGCCACATGTCAGGCACAGTACTCTAGTGCTGAATTTATAGAGAAGAGTGAATTGGACAGTCTTTGTGATGGAGCTTACCCTTCTGTGAGGATGGGGGAGGAAAGACTATGCAGGTAAATAAGAAGAACTTCTAATTGAGAAAAGTGATGGAGGTGGCAGGTTGGGTTTTGTGAGAGAAGATAATAGGGGGAGGGCAGTCTGCTTGATAAGATGTTAAGAGAAGGCCTGTCTGAAAAGCTGACCCTCTTTACTGGTAGAGGGTTCTAGGCAGAGGGAACAGTGTGTGTGAAGATTCCAAAACAGGAAAGAGCTTAGAATGTTCTAGGAATGCAGTGTAAGTTGTTTGGTTAGAAATTATCCTGATGCTCTCCATTCTCCCGTCACTCCTATATTTTGATACCCAGTAAACTAAACTTTCTAGTAAGCAGAACCCATTTTAAAAGGGAGAAGTACCTAAGACCTTTCTTTGAATTATTGCTGAATTTTTTTTATCAATATTGTGTCTAGCCTTGATTGATTCAGGAATGTGTTCGTTGGATCTTGTTCTTGAACCTCTTTTGATTACTTGTAGTGGAGAGAAGCACTTGAAATTCTCAAGATGTTGTCTAGCACTATCCAAGGTATAGTTTGAGTTTAAGCAGAAATTTGGGATCTTTTTGTTTGTTATGTTAGAGTCAAACCTTGCATACCATACTTCATCTACCAAGTACCTTTTTTGGCTTTAGATCAGACTTCGCAGAATGGTCCTTAGATGTTTGGTATACTGCCACTCCCTACCCTCAATCTGGTTCTACTTGCTACCCAAAAAACTGCCTTTCTGGAAGTTCTTGATGACCGTGTTCTTTCAAACACCAGGATTCAGTTGTGGGACGTAAGGAATATGTTTCATCCAACAGACATTGGACATCCTCCTGTGTGATAAGCACTATGTTGGCACTGGATAACCCTGTATACTTTTTCATGGCTTGACATTCATGGCCCAAGAGTGGTCCAAGTTGAGAACCATTTTTGTAATATCATAAGAGGCAGAGCTCTGCAGTCCTGGGTTTGAATCCCTTCTCAAGGACTTATGTATGCTTTTTGTGACCTTGGACAAGGTACTTAACTTCTCTAAGCCTCAGTTTCTCAATTGGAAAGTAAGAATTATGCTTACTTCACAGGTACTTTGAGAATGCATGTAAACATGGGACCAGCATAGTAAGGATGCAGTACATGTTAGCTGTCATTGTTAGTAGCAACAATATTGTTATGTTCTCATTCATTATTAGTACATGATCTACCACACAGTTTTTTAATCTTCATTATTACTGGTTCCTACCCTTGTTTCTAACTATTGTTGATTTAACCATTTTTTGTTATTGAGCAAATCCTTCAGGATGTCCTAGGTGAGACTTTATTCTATTTCATACCCCAAATCTTCTATCTTTTCAGGATCTTAGCAGTCTCAAATGAATTGTAATGTGAATGATATGAAATAGAAATCTCTCTATAAATTTGCTCTACTCATTTTTTTCATGGGGCAGTAGATGGCTGGAATGGGATTAATGATGAGCTTAGTCATCAAAAGACCTAGCTTTGGTTACATTTTTATACTAACAGTTGTGGCTTCTAATCTGGCCATTTTTTTCTTTTAACATTTTTCTCACTGTCCCTCAGATAATGGAGAGTTGCTGCTAATTTTGTTATTACTCATACATTTGATTGTTTTCACTCTTTCTCATATCCATTCACAAACACACCCAATCTTTACAAGTTGAGTAGTTTTTATGCTTTGGTTGTTTGGTGACTAAAAGTAGCAAAATGTAGATCTGTTTGCCAAGTTAGGTGAATGGTTTTATAAAAATATATTTGACATTAGGATGAATTTGCATTCGAGGAAGGAAAAAATACTCAAGCTACTGTGAGATATAATTTTATTCTTAATGTTTCATCAATAATTTGTCAATGTAGGTGAATTTAATACGGAGATTTCTTGCATATTAGGGCCAAGTACTATAGAATTGTATGATTCCTAGTCCAAGAAATTTGAGTAAACTTAAAGTATGGAATTGGCTTGTAACATTCAAGAACCTTCCTAGCCATGGCTTGAATTTTTTGTTGTGTTAAATCAAAAGCCCAGTGAATTTAGCCAGGTTAGTGTGAAGCATGTGAAGAGAAGCAGATCCCACTACACCACGTAATCTCAGGTGAGCAAGTCTTATGTCTAGCAAATAGTATTAGATAGTGTCACTGTTGCCATGTGGAGAATAGCATATTCTGGGCAGTACAGCTTGCCAGTTAGTTGAGAGTTCAACAACTTCTATAATGAAATTGCATAGGGGGGATGATTTCTTCTCTACTAGTAGCTGGTAACAACTAACTTTCCTATTGCATGGACTAGTGTTTAAGAAACAAAGGATGTTGAAGTGGAGAAAGCACTGGATTTGAACCCAGAAAGTTGGGGTTAAGGTATCTTCTCTTCTGGGTATAAGCTCTGTGACCTTGGGGAAATTACCCATTTGTTAAAATCGCAATAATACCTAACTTATAGGGCTGTTGTGAAAATCACATTATTAAATTGGTGCATGTGAAAGTGCTTTGAAAATTATAAAATGTCCATAAGTATGTAAGGATTGTTAATAAACATGGTTGTTTACTTGCTTTAGTTACTAGTTACCAAAAATGTAATAAATTTAAAAGATCTCTTAAACATAAGAAATTAAATTTATTATAGAAGACTTAGAGTAGGGAAAAATAAAACCTTTCCTTGAACTTAGGTAGCTAGGAAATGTCAGTTGTTAAAAAAGATATTTTCTTAAAATGGTTAGAATAGTTAGAACATATAATTTATTCTGAGAAACACAACCATTTGTAAAATATATAAGAAATAGTTATAAAGTATATGTCGTAGGTGTCTTTGATTCTCTTAATGTGCTGATCTAGGCAGTTTTTCTTTTTCTTTCCTTAGGTCTTAAATATAGGTTTATAATAGAAGACTTCTGGACTAGTCTTTGTCTGTTTACCCTTAGCAGAGCATTTTTCATATATCAGTTTAAGTAAAAGTATGATAGATTGGTTCTACTTTAAAAACACACAGAAAACTTTAATGAAGTGTATCTGTTAAGAAAAAGTGAAGTAAGATTTAACATCAGTGTGGTTTTTTTCCAGTAATATTTGAATATATAAAGTATATATGAAATACCCTGCTTTTGATTATATTTGACTCTTTTTCTGTTTTTACCAATTAGCATGTAGTTTTCAAGAACCATAGGAGACCTTTATCTTAATTTTGAAGAACTGAATTTTGCAGACGGTGAAGAGTTCCAAACCTTTGCTTGTTTTTCCCAATGTGTTACATGTCCTTTCTTTTACTATTTATTAAACATAACCTGATACAAGTCCAGCTCAGCAAATTAGTCCCTTCTCAAAGCACATATTGTATTTCTTATATGTTCCCTTAAAAATGAGAGCAACTGTAATATTAAAAAAGTAGAAAAACATCTTACTTTTAGAATACATATTTTCTCACATTTTCCTGTAATGTATCTTATCAGAGTGAATGTGTGCTGAAACTTAAGATGGAATGTTAGTTAATCCTGTTTTTTGAGTCTTTTTTTCTTTTTTTATAAATTTCTGTTCTTTTACACCATTTCTTTTACCTAATTTGAGAAGCTGGATTGATTGGGGCCCATAGAGTTTTTCTTATTTTTAGGGAACTGGATATCATAATCAACTCCATCCTCCATAATGTAGGTCAGTCTCCTTGCAATCTTTAGGAGATAGATGGCCCAAATGATACAACCTGAGGAACTTTAATTCAGATTGAAAGAAGGGAAAACTAACAGTTAACACAACTGTTTTTCACTGTCCTTAGCTAATTTGATGATCATAGCCCCTCTTTCAGGGTAGGTGGGCATAGCCCCTTCCATAGATTAGGGAATTGACTTTCAAGTTAAGTAATTTGTTTTAGTAGAGGTAGGTTTTCATCCAGCTGTGCGACTGGTAGCCTTTGCTCTTCTTACTACTGTACTACATGGAATATGCAAGTTCTCTTTAAGACATTTTAGCCATTCAGGTCTGAAGGAAGAATCTTTGCCAGAAGTGATGCAGATTCAGGAATAGAAACACAAGATTATTTTAGGTTTCAGTCAGGGGGTGGAAGCTGTAAGGCACCTTCTGGGTTGATTTTGGAGCCTTGGTGTTCTTTATGTTATAGAATCCTAAACTTGCAGAGAGGGTTTACAGTGACATTTTGAATCTGGAGACATCTTAATTGGGAATCTGCAAGTAAGTATTAATAGAAGACTTTAATTACAGGAGACCAGTATAGATTTGAAAAGTAATAGAATCCTCCTAACACTATATATAACATAAAAGGAACTCATTTAGTATAAAAGATAACATACGTTGCCATTCTGGCTAAATTTGATGTCTGGACAAATTACTGTTTTTGCTAATGGGCATGGGTTAGCTTCTAACCTTTTTCCTCCAACTTCAGAAAATCTTCACGTGTCTCTTCACACTCTTGGTTAAGTTGGGAATTTAATGTGTACTTATAGAAAGGGATCAAGGAAAAGGAGCCAGCTATAGGTTTGGCCTAACTTGTGGCTGTTTAGTGAGAGGAAACATTGGTCAGTAGATAATATGACTCAAGATGGGCATGGGCCTTTTGAAAGAAGAAAACAGTTACATTGTATGCAGCTTGATTCTTCAAGAACAACACATGATTCCTCACCACAGGGAAAGACGATTGCTGTGGACACCACAGCAGCTTTTTCAAGCTATGTTGTATTTCATCTTACCCAGAATTGCTCAAATAAAATTTAAAAAAAGGGAAACTGAGAAAAATGTTGCCAGACGTCTCTCTCTCTCTATATATGTGACATGCCTATATCTATTTATTGCCTGGCTTTGCTAAAAAATAAGTGACATTAAGCGACTCCCCTCATGCTTTTGGCAGTTTACCTGGAATCTAGGTTGGGTGCCTGTCAAGGGGAAGTACCCATCTTTTGGGGGTTGTTAGAGTCCTCAGGACACCAGACTGTGCCTAGGAATGGTTGTGGTAGAGGTGCACAGAGTGGGGTGGGGATCCCCAGGGCCACTGGGAGTCCGGCTTCTCTTTCTTTTCTTTTCTTTTTTTTTTTTTAAAGAGATGGCTCACTCTATCGCCCAACCCAGGCTGGAGTGCAGTGGCTATTCACAGGTGTGATCATAACCCCTGCAGCCTTGAAGTCCTGGGCTCAAGCAGTCTTCCACCTTAGTCTCCCAAGTAGCTGGGACTACAGGCACTTGCCACCACACCCAGCTAAGGGAGTCATTTCCTTTTAACTCTCAAAATGGCTGGGAATGAAAGGAGCAGGACTGGTTTTGTGTAGGTTAAGCTGGTCTGGTGAACACTTAGAAAAGGTCAGGAGGGTGCCGTGATTATTGCTCATCTGAGGGAGAGACCAGGAATAATAATGACGGATAATAATAACCTGCTCTAGTCTAGGCTCTTTGTTGGACATTTTATGTATATTTTCTCATTTAATCATCACAAATCACTTTGGGTATTATTCTGTTTTATAGATGAGGCAATTGAGGCTCACAGAAGTTAGATACTTGCCGAAACTCACATAATTTATAAGTTGCTGTGCCTGAGTATACATACTGTGCTTCATTGAACAGGCTCGAGAAGACAATATGGCATTTGGTTACATAGCCAAAGAGTAAATAAATAAGATGGTCATTGACCAAAGGAAGAAAAAGAGCTGGCATATGAGGAGGAGAAAATCCTGAATTTAAAAAACATGGAAAAGATTTGATTAGTATTTTATAAAGTCATGACTGGTTCTGGTTGATGCAAACAACCTAGAATTACTAAATTAGGATGGCTCCCTTTTGATAAAGTTTGAGAAAGTTCAAGTAAAGAAATCTAAAGAAATAACCCAGCAGAAAATAAATCTTGTGGAATTCACTCTGAGAACAATGAAAATACAAATTAGGGCAAGTTTAGATAACTCCTTAGATTTAGAGCCATGATGATGTTCTTTGGGTAGCTGCAGTTTAAGGCACATGCCTTAATTTTGAGGTTGAAGTTGGAAGGCATCAAACAAGAGTCTTCAATGCTCGTGACAGAAGACTTTGTAGCATGGTCTATGATGACCCAGTACGCCAGCTCTGATTTTCTATAAGTGTGGGTTCATATTAGTTCATAGTACACCTTCAGCAGTACAAAATTCCAGAATGTCCAAGGAATCAGAAGGGACTACTGAGGAGGAGGGAAACCACTTATGCCCTGTCTCTTCCCTGGTTTATACTTTCAACCTAAAGGAAGGGGAATGGAAATTACTGCAAAATCCCGTAAAGGCTATTACACAGGCAAAATTAGGTTTAGAAACACTGTTTTCAAACTCTACGAGATGATTATTTGATATTCTTAACTTTATATGAAAATGAGAAAACTAGTGTTCAAGTGAAATGACTTAAGTTTCACAGTTGGAACTAGAATTCTGGTGTCTGACACTCTTCATTTTGTTTTCTACTCTATCAAATACTCTCTGCCTTTTGTTTTTATTAATATATACACTTACATACAGCCTCTTAGACTAATATGTACTACCTCACTTTATTTGGTAAAAACAGTAAATTGTAGATTTTGATTTATGGCCATACAAAAGATCTCAAAATTAAGGTAGGAGGGTGAGAATGAGGGACAAATGCAGGAACGAGGGTGGGAGAGACCTACAGAGAAAGAGGGAGAAAAAAATCTCCACATAGCTTTATTTCTATTGTAGGCTTACATGCATTCTGTGCTATGCATCTTGGTATTTATTCTTGGAAGGATCTAAGAGTTAATTAAAATAAACCTGCCTGGGCCAGGAACAATGAAAAAGACTCACATTTGCCCCCACTTACATTAGGGAAATTTAAGGGAAGGATCATGTAAAATTAAGTCCCAGGGTACAGATAGCTCACCAGGATATAAAACAGTAAGGCACACAAGACAAATTAGCTGGTTACTATCAACAAATTAAGCTGATATCTAGTGTTCCCAGACATGTAGGAATTGGTAAGTGAATAGGGAGACAGAATTTAGGAGACAAGGGAGACCTCAAAAATTGAACATATGTGAATGAATATTAAGGGATTTTATAGCGTAGCCACAGATTTGCATTTTGTAAAGTTAAAGGTATTGGAAATTTTCCTCGCTTTTCTTTCCCACCATCTTTCTCTTGTATGAAATTGGTGGTTCCCTTCATCCTTCCCTGCTCTTTGGATGTAATGAGCTAGTGGAACTATTTGGTACTTTCCTACGTGTATACTGTAAGCACTAACTCTGACTTTTGCAGGTCTTTTTCATATATATTTTTATATAGTCTTTTAGAGGTACAGAGAGACGTAGCTGGAAAAAAAGCTTTTTACCTGATTTAATTGATAATATTAAAAAAGTTATAGAATTGCCAAAGAAAAGGTGAGCCATTATGTTCCAGTTAATTTAGCTCTTAGTGGCCACTGGTCTCTGGGTTAGTTACCAAGTCTTTTCTTAGTGAGAGATAATGCAGAGAGATAGATGTTTGTATGAGGCCCCAGAATCCATTCTTCTGGTCACTTCATCCATATTTAGATAAAAAGAGCAAGTCTGTATTTACGCTTTAAAAATTTCATCCCCCTGCTTTTTTTAAGCTACTTACATTGAGTCCATACTGATGACAGAACTTCAAATTTTGAGAATTTTTTAGCACTTAAACTGGGGGCTTAGCTTCTAATGTGTTTGAGCAGTGGTTGGTGATATTCTACTGTTCTCAGTCACATATACTTTTTAACTTTCTATTTGTTATACATTTTATTCTATACCTTCTATTTTACATAATCTTACATACAGATCGAACTTAATTTCTTTTTCATATATCTTCGAAATTTATTTTTCTTGCTCTTTCCACCATTCAAATTCTTCACCTCTTCTCTCACCTTTTCTTTTTGCTACCTAGTAACAACCATTCATCACAGTATTTAGAGCTACAAAGAGAAGAGTAACAGTTGCTTTAAAGTTGAGTGTTTCCACAGCCGCCTCTTCGGCTGTGGTAGGAGGTGAGTTTTACCTCTTCTCTTCCAGTGGGATGGGGAGAAGACTTGCCTGCTGCTTCCAGTGAGCCCTTTTCTCTTGACTTGTGCTCAGCTCCAAAATTTTGCCTGGTAGGAGGCCGACTGGCTTTTAGTTGCTTAACCTTAGAAGACCCACGGATCTCTGATTTTTCTTTCTGAATTCTATTCCTGCTGCACATTTGGTGGGGCAGCCTATTGACCTTCAGTGTCAGAGAGAACAGGGCCATTTCAGATTTGTCCCAAGGACTTCTTTCCCATGAAGTCTCTCCATGCCCACTTCTTCCTGCATTGTCATTTGTGTCTTTAGGTAGTCAGCTGGGTGACTTTTATGGTGCACCAAGGGTACCATCATGTCAGAGAGCTCCATTAGGATTTTTCAGTTTTTGTACATTATTGATATCTTCTTAGAATCCTAGGAATTTTGATAACCAGATGGGAAAGACTACTTAAACATATCCTTCCTTCAGTACTAGCTCTTTTTCCTACAGGTTTTCATTGAATTTATATAAATACAAACTCATTCTAAATTTACTTCCCCCATTTTGTTCCCCAAAGCAATAATATACACAAACATAGTCTACCACTAAGAAAACCAGATATTCACTAAATAAACTAGAGAGTGAAAGAAAGCTTTTATTTTAAATGTATTATTTTACTGAGTACATTTTATAAAAAATTGTGTCTATATACAATATGTATAAGGTATAACCAGATCTAATTGGATTTGTAAGATGTGTTTATGTTTCTAAGGGGAATTCACATGTTTTTTTTCCCTGTAACTTCTGAAGTCCTACTTTGCCTTTCTTTTTAGAAGAATTTTAGCCCCTGCTCAGCAGTTTACCATCTCATCATTTGAAGTTAGCTAATTGACTAGAAAATGTTGCTTTATGTGTGTTTCACAATTTAAGAACTACTAAAACTTTTGAATCATGGGTGATAGTTAATCATGGGTAGTTCTGAATCAGTAATTTGAATTAGCAAAATAACTTGTAATACATTATGAATTTGTAGGTTGAAAACACTGAAAAAATTGACAACTATCTTAAAAGTTTCTGTTAACTTCTAGGGGCTAATAGCAATTCTTTTTATTGAATAGATATGAAAAATAAAGATTAAGATAGTGTAACAGAATTTAAACTTGATTTCAGTTCCATACAATGCAATACATTGAAAGAGCTTGAGTTTTTTAAAGAAAGCCCATGTGTTGCCATTGTCTCTGGTGGGGGTAATGTGATTTGAACTGGTCTTGAGTTAGCTTTATTCAAAATGTAATATAAAAATGCAACGTCATGTTCTAATTTCAGTTTGTTTGATTTACAGTAAATGAACTGGAACTTATCTCTTTTACTTTAGGCTTTCAGATAAACTTCTGTGAAAAGGCACAAAGTAAGCTACAAATTTTATGATATTATGCTACTTATTATTTTCATGTCCATCTTGGTATTGGGAATGTATCCTCTGTTGTTTCAACTAACCAACCATGACAATTTTACATTAAAAGAGCTTCCATTTTTCATTCTTTTTTCAAATATAAAAAAATTTTATTGTTATATTCTTGGTTATAAATTATTCTTGTTTTCACTTGAAATTGAAATAAGAACAAGATGTATATAGGTATTCAGATGTATATAAGTACAGAAAGATGTATATAGGTAGATAAAAATGGATATAGATATTCAGACTTAACCATAATTTAATTCACATATTGAAGGAAATTCATTTTAAGACTTTGGTGCAAAAAGTATATAGCTATATTCAGAGATCTTGTGCTTTAAAATTGACTTATTTTAAACCATAGATTGAGTGCATTTTAATTTTTTTTTTAAACAAAATTGTTTCTTTCCCTGCCTCTTTTCCCACCATTCTGTATTAGGACATTAGTCTTCATAGAATATAGAATAGATTTTCCATTAAATAAAAGCAAAGTTTATAAAGTTAAAACAAATGTGTTTTAAATGTCATTTGTATAAAGTGCAATTAAAAAAATTCCATCTCAAGGAGACTACTCTCCAGTTAATGTAAAAATGTCTCAAAATCTAAGTAGTTTTAGCTCCGCTTATTTATTTATGAACCAGTGAAAAATGTTGACCACTCTTTGATATGTATCATTCTAAAGTAAATTGGTTCAAAGGAAAAAAGTTTGACTTGGAGAAGACATTTCTGCTACCTTTAAAAAACTTTTTTGATGGCCTGTAATCCTAGCACTTGGGAGGCCGAGGCGGGTGGATCGTTTGAGCTCAGGAGTTCGAGACCAGCCTGAGCAAGAGCGAGACCCCGTCTCTACTAAAAATAGAAAGAAATTATATGGACAACTAAAAATATATATAGAAAAAATTAGCCGGGCATGGTGGCGCATGCCTGTAGTCCCAGCTACTCGGGAGGCTGAGGCAGGAGGAT
>CM052441.1:103486632-103502742 GCA_028533085.1 Varecia variegata
AAAAAAAAAGGATTTTCCATTTATTTCAGACTTTCTTTAGCCTGAAATAAAACTGTACTCGCTGATTATAAATTTCTTATGGAAAAATAAGTCAAAATAATCAAAAAATCTGAAAGAGGAAAAATAAGAGGATCTAGTTCTGCCAGGTATTAAAATATTTTAAATCTACAATGATTAAAACTGTGTAGAACTGGCACATGGATAGACAGAGTGACGAAACTAATGAGGAAGAGCAGAAATAGACTCACATACTTATGAGAATATGGTATAATTAAGGGTGAGATCCCAATTCAAAGGTAGACATCTGCTAAAAAATAAACTTGAATCTATACCTCAAACTTTAAATCTGGATGAGTTCTAGATGGATCAAAAATGTTGGTGTTAAAGAAAAAATAAGAAACCATTAAAACATAAGATGAGCCCACCATTTCTAAGGATGACACAATGTCAATAGAGAAAAATTTTTTAAAATTCCTCTTGGCAAAAACCATGATAAGCAAAGTCAAAAGACAAGCAACTAACTGGAAAAATTATGTTTCAATGTTTATGACAGATAAAGGATTGATTTCACTGGCAAACATTTCCTACAAATCAACATGAAAAAGAACAACAGCCTAATACAAAATTGGACCAAGGGTATCAACAAACAGATCACAGAAAAGGAATATAAATATTTCTTAAAAATACAAAGATGCTCAACTTCACTAGAAATAAAAGAAATGCAAATTAAAACCACCCTGAGACACAATTGTTCAATTATCTAACAGGTAAATTTCAATAACACAGTATGTTCATGGCAGTGTGGGCAACTGGCATTTTTGTACAATACTGGTGAGAATGCATATTGGTGAGCTCAATGGAGGGCAGTTTAGCAACGGCTATCAAAATTACAAATGTATGTGCCCTTTAACCCACAAATTATACATCTAAAACTTTATTCCTGCAGATATTCTTACAGGTTTAAAAAATGATATATGTACAAGGTTATTGAGTATAGCATTTTTGTGGCAAAGTATTAGAATCAACCTAAATGTCCTTTAGTAGGAGAACAACTAAATACATATGGAGGGAATACTATGCAGCTTTAAAAGAGGAAGCTCTTTGTGTAGTGATATGTAATGATTGTTAATATATGTTGTTGGATTTTTAAAAACCCAGATGAAGAGCACTGGTTACTATGCTAATGTTTGTATAGAGGGGAAATAGATATTTAATAATACCTACTTGTTTCAACTATATTTGGAAGGATACCCAAAACATTACAAATGTTGTTTGTCTCAAGGGAGAGACACTGGGTGATTGGTGGACAGGACTGAGAGGGAGACTACATTGTATACTCCTTGGTAGCTTATGAGTTGTAAATATCATAAATGTAATACCTAATGAAAATCAACGAATTACTATGTAACTAGTCAGGAATGATGGCTGTCCCTTCTTTTGTTGTTACAATGAACATTCCTATAAAACAGTTACAAAATATTTATTACCATATATTTATAGTCTTTTAAGCAGTTTCATTAAAAATATGATTCAGAAACACAAATTTTTTGAAGGCTTTGTTCTGTAAAAAGATATGTCTTTTCCTTATAAATCTATTTTACTTACACAAAATTTTTCCTTTTTTCTCTTAAGGCACCATAAAATAAATTTACTTACTGAGTTTCCATTCTCAGCTCTGATTCAACTAGAATAGCAAAGAATTACAAGATATATAGGTAAAAAATCCTGTAAGAATTCAGTCGGTAAACGTTTATTACTATATTAATATAGTACAATTTATTGATAGTGCTTTTTTACTTAAAATTGTTATTAGGTCTCCTTAAGCCTGAGAATAAAGCCCTGTGAAACTGTCCTCCCCATTTCTATTCTAATATATTCTCAACAGGCACTGCACTAGAGCTTTCACCCTAATTTTGGTCTATTGTGCCCTATTTTCACATCCGAGGCACATGTGCAGTCAGAGAAAAAGTGATGTTCCTTTAGTCATTTCTAAACTACTTTGTCCTCATATTACATAGAAAAGCCATATTTTAGGTATTTTTTCCTACTATCTCGCAAGTCTGTATGTTGCAAATCTAGAAATATATATTTAGACAGTTTGCTGTAGTTCTGTGGTTTTCAAGAAGCAAAGTTAAGATATTTGTTGTATCTTTTTCCTCTCAGCCAGGCAAGAGCAAGGAGGCATGATATTAAAAGACCAGGAATGTACAACACAGAGATGGGTGGAGTCTGATCATGGAGCACCAGAGGACCGTGTTTTCTAGAGGTCTGAGTGATGCAATTTGGAATAAAAGGAACGTGGCTGCACTGAATGCAAGACTGTCCTTCCGGACCCCTGAGTGGAGCAGGTGGTTCTGGGAGCAGCCCTGTAGGATACACAGGCTCACAGAGAAAGTTGTCTGCGCTGATGCATGTCTCTTTGAATATATCTATTTTCAGTGTGTGAACAAAATCCAAAATAATTCCGTGGATTCTTCACTGAGAAAAAAAAGCCCAGATCCCTTTTTACTAGTGAGTATAACCTTAAAAACTTGTCACCCTCTCCCAGACAGGGCTTGATAGTGGAGCTCCTTCTTTCTTCCCTTCATTTCCCCCAGTGAACACAGGCTGAGATCTGGGTAGCTCCTCTGCTTCTGTGTGATCATATGTTAGGAATTTCCCAGGGCAGTCGCAATGTTAAATACTATGCTCCCAATTTTGGACCACTGGGATCTAAATTTTGGTTCTAGGAATATAGTTACAGTATATCTGGGCTAAATTCTTGTATGCTGACCTTGGCCTATTCCTTAGTATTTCTCTCCTGAGTTCCCTAAATAATGGAGATCTTGGGGAACAGCTGTTCCTAGATGCCTAGAATCTGTTGGAGGCAACAGACTGATAAACAAGCAGGTAGTGAACTGTGGGATAAGGGATTTGGCAAGGGCAGCCCCCTGCCCAGTCTGCAGTAACCAGCTTTGCCTCTTCCCCTGAGTACCTCTGACCCTCTGGCCAGCAATGCCTTCAGGCATCCCCAGTAGGCTCTAAAACCCATAATCCAGAGGTGAGCATCATGAACCTCTCAACTCCTCTGCCTTCTGGAGAATATTACTGAGCAATCCTGCTCAATTGCCTTCAGGTTCGGTGGTTAAGGTACTGTAAATATGTAAAGAGACCTGATTTAATGGGATGGTCAAAGCTGGGCATGGTAGCACATGCCTGTAGTCCGAGTTACTCAGGAGACTGAGGTTGTAGCATCCCTTTGAGCCCAGGAGTCTGGAGGCCAGTCTGGGCAAGATAGAGAGACCTTCATCCCTCTTAAAAAAAAAAAAAAAGGAATGGTCAGACTACTTATGGTCAACTTCAAATTGCATACACCACAAAAGGCATTCCAATTCAAAGTAAGAAATTTTAAAATTGCTCTTGCCAAACACAATGCATGCTTCCAGTTTCCAACTCCTGGTTTGGAGGGTCTGCATCAGCATCAGAGAAGAGAACTGATCTTGGATAGAATTCTGTAAGCTTTAATGAATGCATTCTTTTCCTAATTCTTGGTGACCAGTTTCTTCCAAGATGGAGTTTATGTTTTATGCCTTTGGCTACATACTGCTTCTTCTATATATGTCCATGGGCAACCCGAAGCTCTCTGCTCAAGACTTTCTAAAACAGACCACTGCTGCTGATCAACTTTCTTTCTTTCTGTTCTCCTGACACTGCCACATAATAAATAGGCTACATTTTAGAAAATAATTAAAAAAACAAAAACAAAAACAAAGAAAACCCCCTGGTGTCTGGTTAATCCCAGTCATTTTCTCTCTGTGTGTTCCCCAATGTTCAGACCCTTTGTGCTAATTAGCAGTGACAGATGAGTCACCAGTCTTGCTGTTTCTCCAGGGGAAGCAAAAGCTTGCTTCTCTTATTGATCTGGGGGACCTTCAGGAGCCACCACATGCTCCTGGAAGCTTCTGTCAGAGGGAGGAAAATTCAATCTGAAAAAACCAGTGCACACAGAATTTCAAGGTGGGCAGATGTCCAACCATCTCCAGAAGCAGGCAACAGGGACAGATGGGGCTTCCCACTGCTCAGTGCTGATGGGATTTTCAGGAGTCCTGGCCATCAAGGTGAGGTGGATGTCACAGACCCAGCAAAGACAAAGTCTGACTGTCCAAAGTGAGCAGGGCCATCAATCCTGCAGGGGATCAGACACCTTAAAGTGAAGGAGGCCAGCGGGTGCTATCCAGCGACTACACAAAAATAAGAAGTCAGTTAACAAGAGGTCAAGCTGAGACATTTATTGGGACCAACTGAAGAGAATTCTGGGTGGTAAAAAGTTTAAGTGGACATGAGGCCTCTTATCCAATCCCCGTAAGATTGTTACATGAATAGAATTCCCTAAGCTATTTTTTTTTTTTTTTGAGACAGAGTCTCACTCTGTCAGCCCAGGTAGAGTGCAGTGGTGTCATCATAGCTCACTGCAATCTCAAACTCCTGGGCTCAAGCAATCCTCCTGCCTCAGTCTCCTAATAGCTGGGACTACAGGTGGGCATCACAATACCTGGCTAATTTTTCTATGTTTAGTGGAGACAGGGTCTTGTTCTTACTTAGGTTGGTCTGGAACTCCTGAGCTCAAGCAATCCTCCTGCCTCAGCCTCACAGAGTACTAGGATTACAGGCCTTAGCCACCACGCCCACCTGGCCAAATTCCCTGAGCTTTAAAGGGTCCCCAGTCAGTTAATGAGATAAAGAATCACCCACAGAGTTCAGAAGCATTCTAAGTATGCATCTGAAGGCTGGGGCTCTTTTTCTGGCAGGAAATGGAGCCTAATAGGGTGATCAAAATAGAGAGAGTCTGACTTGGTGGAGGAGGATCTGGGGCTGAAGCCCTGATGCACTTCTTGGTGGGAGAGGCCAGAATCTTTTTTTTTTGGTAACCTCCTACATACTCAGGATGGAATCTCGATATCTTACAAAAACAGAGATTGAGCTCAGAGGCACAGGCAGGACACTAAAAAGAAAGAAAAATAAAAGACAGGCCTATCACAGAAAACTGCATTAATAGTAGCTAGGATCTCCTATGAAGCCACATTCACAGTTTTCCTTTGGGCTTTAATCTTGATGTAAAATATGATATTAATATTTATTACAGTATTACAGAATGTCTTACAATTTCCATAATTGAATTTATTTAGTTGAGACTTTTATCATATTTCTGATCATTAAAAATCTTTTTTTTTCCTTCTGGGATATCTGGACAGCATGCTAAAACACTGTGGCAAAAGCAGTATGGTAAAAACAATGTTCATGCTCAGTTATAATAATTTTTTATTACCATTCTCTCCAGGAATCTTTTATCCTAAGTATATAAAAATGATGATAGCAATAATAGCTACATTTTACTATGTGACAGGCACTGTTCTAGGTAGTTTACATACCTTATGTCATTTAATTCTCTTAACAATCCTAAGAAGTAGGTGGTACTATTATCTCATATTGATGAGAGAAGTGAGACACATAAAGATGGTTTAGCTATTATACTACTATAATACATTATTATAGTATGCTATTATACTAAAGAGATTTCTATACTTAGAGTTTCTGGATAAATGTCAGCCCAAACAGCTTGTTCGGTTTCAGCTCCTCCCAAAGGAGTCTGGATTGCAAGTCAACTGCGTTACTCCCTGTGTTGTGTTATCATCATTCCTGCCCATATAAGTTTTGGCCATTGACTACATCTGTTTTTTTCTTGACATTTGAGTTAATAGATGATTATTTATAACAATGAATGATAGTGCTTCTCCTTAGATCCATGCCAAGAGCATCAGTTTGGAAGATTGTTAAATCATATTTCTAGGCCCCATCTCTCAGATAATCTGATTTAGGGCAAAAGGCAATATAATCTGGATTTAACATGCCCCCATATGAGTCTGATGTGCAGCCAAGTTCAGGAAGCACTGATCTAGAGCAGGGGGCACTACACTTTTTTGATCAAGTGCTCTTTACCAATAAAAGTATTTTTAGGCTAGGCAGCCACTATGAGTATTTATTTATAAATAATATATGTGTATTATTTTGACCACATGTTGCATTTTGTAAAACAGATGCAAAACAGAAAGTTAAAAAACACAGAGGTAAAAATGGAAAAATAGTATTTTAAAATGTCTATTTTATTTCTTGAATGAAGTTCTCAGGACCTTAAAAGAGGCTACCAAACATTTTTCATTAGATTTCATGAAGTTTCATAAAGTATTTGATAGAATATTATATGACCTTAAACTTGGTTGAAAGAATTTTCTTCACATTCTGAAAAAAATATATGTATATAATCTGTGTATATATATAAAATTTGTATATATACACATATCACCCATAGATGCATATATAATTATATATAGTATATAACACATACAGGCACAAATATATACACACACGTATATATGCATACATATATATTTACATTTAGTATATGTACACTAGTGTAAATACACATATGTAAATATACATATGTAGTTAAGGTGGCATTCGTCATTAATGATAGTAGATATAAATGCACACTTCTTCATATTTGAAATTATTTTGCTTGACTTTGGTCAGATCTGATTAGGTTGGCATTGTCATTGCTTCCCAACGTATCTGAAAAAGGGCTCAAGTTAGAAGTATAGTTCTGCCATTTTCTTGTTGATTACTTGTGCCTGCATTATTACTGTTATCTTCAAACTGAGATTATTTTGCAGGAAACTTAAAACTACAGGTCCATTCTGGTAGGGTTAGTTTAGTTAAAACTAGTTAAAAAGGTATGAACTTTAGGACTCAAGCCAGGTTTGTGGTGCCCTGTGTCATCTGTAGGCACTATAGGAAGTTACTTCCCTGCCCCACCTGAATCTTCTTGAACATCTTAAAGATCTCCTTTGGGACATCTCACATAAGACAAGTGACATGTTGTTAGGACTTCTCCTAACCAGAAAAGAAGTTACCGTCTTGTTTAATTCTCTATTCTCTCTCTAAATAGCCCTCAAAAGACAATTCAGTTTCCTTCTGCCACGAGTTAAATCACTCCTTGCTCTGTTGAAGTCAACAGGATACAAACCACATCTTGATGGCAGAAAGAGACTGCTGGGACTGGTTTCTGTTCTATCTCCCTTCCCTGTGTGGTCCATGTGGTCAGCCATTTCCATACAGCTTACAGTCAAAGCCTCCACTATAACTAAGTTCCTTTCACCTTGAGTCAATCTGAATCTCTCCCTGAGTCAACATGTCTTTTCAAATTTCTGCTCCTAGGTTTCAGAGGATTTTTGATGAAATAACTGATCCAGCTCACAATAATTTCATGTAATTTAACTTCATCCTTACATTAATGTCAAATTCTCATAGCTCTCCCATAATAGTTGTCCCAAACCCTATACAATCTTTGAAAGCGTGTTCTGTCTGCCCTACTTTATCTTGGAGCAATTGCAGCAGAGTGAGGAGAGAGCATGGGATTTGGAGTCAGAAAAAGCAGAGTTTAAATTCAGGGTCAGCAACTGAATGTCTTAGCAGCTTTGAGTTAGGCACTTACCCACCCTGGATCTCAGTTTTCTTATCTCTGCAATGGGAACAAAGATATTTGATGTGTCTGACTATCATGAGTGTTAGACTATTTCTTTTTCCTAATTTAAAAAGTGAATATCTTTCAGTTTGTAAAAAACAGACTGCTCCTGCAGTTTTATTTTGTTTCCTCCCTCCCACCTGTCCTCATTTCTTTCTTACCCATAATGTTCTTTTGCTTTATGGTTTTTGCTTCTTTTTTTACTGTTTGAACAACTCAGAATTTTTATTTTAAAATCTCTTTTAGTTTGCTCCATTATCTCTGATTTTTTTTGTAACTAGTGACTGTCACTTATGATGGATTTTTTAAATTTATTATTTTTATTTTTAATTGACCAATAATAATTGTATATATTTATGGAGTACAATTTGATGTTTTGGTATATGTATACATTGTAAAAGATTAAATCAAACTAATTAATATACAAATCACCTCACCTCCTTATCATTATTTTTTATGGTGAGAACATTTAAAATCTACCCTTTCAGCAATTTTGAAATATACAATACATTATTAACTATGGTTACCATGCTGTACAGTAGAGCTCTAAAAATTATTCCTCCTGTCTAACTGGAACTTTGTATCCATTGAGCAACGTCTCCTATTTCCCATCTCCTATATATGGAGGATTGTTTGGGTTTTGGTATGGCTTGTAATTTTTTACTTTAAGCTTCTCTTCAGTGGAGATTGTTTTCTGTGGGTGTCCCACATGGACTAGATTGTATGAGTACCCAAGAGCCTTGTTATTCAAACATCAAGCTCTCCTCTACTCAAGGACATTTTTCAGTAGTTGTCCCTTCCCTCTGCTGCAATACATATTTTTCCTCCCTGCTGGATCATTCCAATCAGCAAATAAACATGCAGTAATACATCCTAATTTGCCTCATTTTGCTATTTCCCTTTATAGCAAAACTTCTTGAATGACTTGTCTATATTTGCTGCCCTAATTCTTCTCTTCCTGTTCTCCATTGAACTTGTTCCATTCCGGCTTTCTCTACTCCCAGCCACTCTTTGTCAAGGTCACCAGTGATTCCCCTGTTGCTAAAACCAATAGTGAATTCTCAATGCTCATCTTACATTTGATCACTGGCACTTGATCTAGCTGATTACTCCCTCCTTCTGTGAACACTATGCACTTGGGTTCCAGGACACCACTCTCTCTTTCCTTTCCTTTCCTTTCCTTCTTTTCTTCCTTTTACTTTCTTTTCCTTTGATAGATACTCCTTATTTCCCTTACCCTACACTGGTGTGGCCTGGGGCTCTGTCCTCATACCTCTTCTCTTTATTGTCACTCATTGTTTCCGGGCTTAAACATTTGTTACTTCCTCTGCCTGAAAGATCCCACAAGTATTCTTTACTTCAGATCTGGGTTCAAGGTTGTTTTATCTAATAATCCTTCCCAGACCATCCTATATAAATTACATTCCATCTCTAACACTACCTATCCTCCTTATCCTGATTTAATTTTCTTCACAACCCTTATAATTACTACTTGTGCATTTACTTATTGTCCAGTGCCCCTCACAAAATATAAGTCCTGTGAGGGCTGGTGCTTTGTTCAGTTCACTGTTGTTTATCTAGCCATTGGAATAGTGCTGGGCACATCATCTGATGAATATTTATTGAATGAGTGAGTGAATAAGTAAATAGAAATATATGACACCTTTCCATTATTTCCTAAGCTGAGGTGGATGTCTCCCTATTTTTAAAATATATTTTGGTTGTTCAATCTGTTCTGAAAGAACAAAGCTTTATGTTTCTAAGTTGCCAGTTTACAAAGAAATTATTACACTGCCAAATGTCACTTTCATATCAGGAACCATTTACCAGTATTAGAGTTCTCAATCTGAGGTTTGTGGTTCCAAGAATGGCCTTCAGTACTCTGTTAGCTCCTTGAATTTGAGTACAAAATGTTGTATATAGATGTGTATATGCATCTTCCTTGGGAAAAGTTTATAGCTTCCACCAGATTCACAAAGGAGTCAAAACCCCTTCCATTAGATTCACAACGGGGTCAAAACCCAATTAAAGGTTTTGAAATACTCTTATCCTCCTTTGATGTTGAGCAGCTAAAAACTAACATGAAGATAAAACTCATCATCTTACTCTCTAAAACACCTTATCTCTTGACTTTCTCAGGAGCAAAGCACATTGGTGTTGGAAGTAACACCCAATGAAGGTGTCCTTCTAAACATTCCTGATAGTTGCTGTCTATGCTCTCCTGGGGAACTCATGAAGCAACACTGCCATACAAGTCAACGTTGGAAACTTTCACCTAGTTTAGGCTGAAATAATAGTTTCACACATTGGGTCTTGTTCAGCCGCTGGGACCTAGAGAACATGTCGAATTCCTTTTCCACTGGTCAGTTTTTCAGTTATATGAAGCTATCATGTCCCCCTCCTTCCAGCTTTATTTTTCCAGAGGCTATGGATGACTTCGATTCCTGTAAACATGGGACAGGGACAGGACACTTTGCCACAGTGACAACTCCTTTTTTGAATACTCTGCTGTTTGCCAACTGCCCAAGATTGAACTCCTAAACTTGGACATGATACTTTTATGAATGCAGTTTAGTATCTCAAGATGACTGTTGTGGCTGCGCACAGCATGGTCTGGAAATGGGCACGACTGGAAGCTCCGGAACTTGTGGGAAGGATGTGGCTCTCATCTGGGTTAGAAATGAGGTGGAACCGCTCCGAGGTAGAGGTGGTGGGAATGGCGACAGGGGTAAGTGTTTGAGACAATGAGGTGCAATCATAAGACCTGGCCACTGTTGGCGTGTGGCAAAGGGAGGAGAGAGGGAGGGAAGAGTGAAGGATGACATCTGTGTTGAAGGAGAGTGGGAGAAAGACAGAGAGAAAGAAACGAAGGTGGAAAGAGAGGTTGGCACCACACTGAACTACTACAACACTGAATGGGGAGAAGTGGGAGGAGAGGACCCAGAGAATGCAGAGAAAGAGTAAGGTTGGGGCAAGTCAAATGCCCCAGGGAGGCCAGGTGAGGCAAGGATGACGACTAGGAAAGAGGCGCCGGTTAAGACCGGGAATAATGGCAGACTTCCAGCTTCGGGTGTGGGGCTGGGCAGAGGGGTTGGGAATAGACAACGGAATGGTTCTTTGGAGAACTCGCAGTGCTTGGCCGAGTGCCTGGCACACAGTAGGCACGAAATAAATGGCCGGTGACACGTGAAGGAACGCAGGACCCACGCGCGGACGAAGACCGGAACCGTCGGCGGCGCTGGCTAGGGTTGCCCTGCGAAGCGGCGGAGGTTTGTGGGCCGCGGCGCCAGGGCGGGGCGAAGTAGCCCCGGCGGCCAATCGGAGCCTCGGCCTCGGCTTCGGCCCCGCCTCGTCGCTCCGCCCAGCGACGCGCGTCGCTCCCCGGCCGCCTAAGGCGCGCGCAGCCGCCCTGCTCCCGGAAGTGCGCCCGGAGCCGGCGCCGCGGGCTGAGGTGAGCTCGCGGGCTGGGCGGGCCCGGCCTCCGGCTGCCACGGGTCAGGCCTGGCGCCACCCGCGTCCGCGCCGGACTCGGCTGGGCCCCCGAACAGCTGGGTCGAGGCCAGCGGGCGCGCGCGCCTGTGCGCCTGGGAGCGTGCGCGCGCGGGGACCTGGCGAAGGCGGGGGAGGGGCGGCCGGGGCTGCCCATGGAGCCTGGGCGCGTGGGCTTGCCCGAACCCTGACCCGGCTCCGCGCTCCTGCGCCTGTGGGCCCCGCCGGACGCTCCGGCCGAGTCTCTGCGCTGGCACCGAAAACGGGCTCCTCCCCTCTGTCTTCCCGTAAAGGCTGAAAATGAGCCTCGGGAGGAGGGAACCCGACGGGATAGATGCCTTTGAAGGGCGCGTGGTAGAGACTACATCTCCCATGGGCAGCACTGCGCCGGTCTTGGTGCGCTAAATGTCAGTAGCTCCCCCTAGCTTGTGACAACCCACAAATCACCAAACGTTGGCAGCTGTTCTCCCCAAAGCGAACGAAGGCTTTCGAGCTTTCTTGGTTTGAATCTGGCTGCTGCTTTTGAGCCTCAGAGGTTCCTGATTTGTTGATTAATTAATTAATGACAGGGTCTCACTATGTTGCCTGGGCTAGCTGATCTGTAAACTTTAATACTTTCCTTCCAGGGTGTTTGTGAGAATTAGAAATGACAAGACCAGAGCCTAATGTGCTGATACATAGTAGGTGCTCCACGAATGGTTACTTATATATGTAGCCATGTTCGTAACTCATGTGTGTGTATATCAAGTGTACTTACCTAGAATGTACGTTTAAAAATTCATTTTGTTTATTAAAGCTTTCGTAAGTATAGCAAGTATACATCTGTGATAACCTTAAATTTTTTTCCTAACTAATGGGGGAGCAGATCCTCAAGAAGTCATCGGGATAAAAACCCTCTATAAAGTATTTTAATACTGTATAAAGTAATTTAATTTTGAATAATTGGGACATTTTTCTTACCCCTGCCTGGGAGCATAATAATTGTTAACATCAGGTTTAAATAATTTATAAAATCTATAGTTTTCTTAAATGTCATTTCTCATAAATGTTACCTAAGCTGCTGTCTTAATTTAGGAACTGAATAAATTTGAATAAGTTTACAGATCAGTATCTTGCTGTCTGGAATCTTGCTACTTGTTATTTGAAAGTCAGGAGCCAAATAGACTAGATTTACATAGTGAAGGATTTTTGCATATTCATTTTTTAAACTGATATTTATTTGAAACTTAAGTCTCCCTCTGAGTAATACTTTAGCTGTTTCCCACAAAGTTTGATATGCTGTGTTTTCATTATCATTCATTATGAAAATATATTTTAATTTCCTTTGTGATTTCTTCTTTAACCATGTTATTTAATAATTTCTATAAACTGAGATTTTCCAGATATCTATTGTTATTGACTTCTAATTTAATTTCACTGTGGTCAGGGAATATATACTTTAAGATATCAGTCTTTGGAAACTTAATTATGCAGATGGTCTGTTTGGTGAGTGTTTCTTACATACTTTAAGTGAACATACTTTCTACAGTTTTGGGTCCAGTGTTCTGTAAATGTCAACTAGAGCAGGTTGGTTGATAATGTTGTTCCGATTTTATCTTTACTGATTTTTTTTGGTTTTTTGTTATATATACTTGTCCTGTCCATTATTGAGAGAAGGATGTAAAATCTCCAACTATGGTTGAAGATTTGTCCCTTTAGAATTGATGCTAGGTACATACACATGTAGGGTTATTAAGTGTTCTAGATTATTTGACCCATTTATTGTAATGAAATGTCTTTTTTTCTCTTCATTGTGAAATCTACTTTTCAGTACTAACATAGCCACAGCAATTATATATTTTTGATGAATTGACCCATTTGTCATAATGGATCTCTCTCTTTGTCTTCAAGTCTACTTGATTACATGCTAATATAGCCATATCAGCTTTCATGTTTGCTGTTCATAGAACATTTTTTCCATCTGTTTGTTATCAACCTGTCTTTATATTTAAAATGTCTCTTTCAGACAGCATATAGTTGAATCTTCCTTTTTAAAATTTGACAATCTCTGCCTTGTAATTGGAGTGTTTAGTCTATTTACATTTAATGTAGTTATTGATATGGTTGAGTTTTAGTCTACCATATTGTCTTGCTTTTCATTTGACCTTTCTGGTTTTTGTTTCTGTCTTGTTCCTTTTCTATCACATTTTGGATTTTTGAGGTTTTTTGGTTTTTTTTGGTATTCCTTTATTAGGTTTTTAGCAATATATCTTCTATAATATTTTTTGAGCTAACAATATACATCCTTCACTTATGAAAGTTTATTTAACTTATCAAAGTCTATTTTAATATTGTACCACTTTTTATCCAACAATTCATATTTCTCATTTCCTACCTCTCAACACCTTTATACTCCCATTGCCCACCTGACACTCCCCCACCACTTGCTTCCCACTTCCCGCTTCCTATTTCTCACTTCGGACTTCACAAACACAATAATACAAGAAATTAATTCCATTTATTTCCTCCTTTGTGCTATTTTAATCTTTTTCTTGTGCTGTATTGTTATATGTAATTATTTTTGCTTTTGACAGCTGCCTTTTGAGGAAGTTAGAATAAAAAAGCATAATATTTTATATTTATTCATCAAATATTAACCATTTTTAGTGTTCTTCATTCCTTTCTATAGATCTGAGTTTCCTATCTACTGGAAGAATATCCTTTAGCATTTGTTGTAATGCATATCTACCAGTGACAAAGTCTCCTGGTTTATCTGAAAACTGTATACAATATTTTAATTCTTGTTTTTGAAGAATGTTTTTCCTGTATTTAGGATTTTGCGTTGCAGGTTTTCTTTTTTCTAGAGTTTTTGTTTGTTTCTTTTTAGTTTTCATTTCTCTGTGGAAAGTCCCTATCTTTTTTTCTCATTAAAATTATGCTTTTCTCCAGCTTCCATATCCCTGGGGGAAAAAAAAAAAAAAATTATGCTTTTCTCGAAATCACTGGGCTATCTTGGAATTGGTTTCTCTTGACTACTTTTTCCTATGACTTTGGGTTATATTTTCCTGTTTCTTTACATATCTAGTAATTTTGGCTTGCATCCTGGGTATTATGGATGACACATTGTAGATGCTAAGGGTTCAGTTATCTTCCTCTGAAGAGTGTTGGTGTTTTGTGTTAGCAGGTGGTTCACTTACTGACTGATCACTTTAAAGTTGGGTAGGGTTAGTTTTATGCTTTGATAGAGCAATTCTTTGGAAAGTCCAAGATGTTTCCCAAGTCCTTCTAAGTTGATGGGACCAGACCACTAGGCCGGGTTTCATCTGTAGACCTTATTAAGGCTTGATTTTAGGTTTTATTTGGGCAGGTTAGAGTAGGCCTTACTCTAGGGTGTGGTCTTTACTCCTAACATGTAGCTTTTTTTATATCTTGGGATGCCTTTGGTGTTAATGAGGTCTTTCTACCCTGGATAGTCAAAAACTCCAGTGTCTCTCATTACCAATTGGCCTTTTATATTTCTGCTTTGCTTTTAACTCTGTAGCAACTTCTCTCAGTTAATTCCTGCAGTTTACCCTGCTCATGTGCAGTCCATCCCTTGGCTAAGGGCCTACAGGGGAAATAACATTCATACTTCTGTCCCCGTCCCCACAGCTCCGTCTCTGCCTTGTTCTTCAGTTTCCAGCCACTTCAGCAGCTTCAAATTCTGATTTCTGCCTCCTCAGCTTAGTGAAACCATTGTGCTTAAGCTCAGTACCTGTGCTGTGGTTGGGTAATTGTCTCCAAGCAGACATCTAGGATGATCCTGGGGCTCATGAATTTCTTTTCTCTCAGAGACTACATTCTTGCCTGCCTTGTTGTCCACTGCTTGAAAACAGTTGCATTATATGTTTTCTCCAGGTTTGTAGTTGTTTCCATTGGGCGAGCTAGTCTATATTACCAGTTCCCAAAGCACTTAATATATGTCACTCTAGCACACTGAATGCTGCATGAATATATGAATGAAATATGTGGGTTTCTTTTTAAACCAAAAATAAATTTAGTGAGGTCCACATAAAAAATGTGATATTAAAGTTCGCCCTTGAACAACACGGGTTTGAACTATGTGTCCACTTTTTTGAGGATTTTCTTCCACTTCTGCCACCCTTGAGACAGCATGACCAACTACTCCTCCCTCCCCCTCCGTCTCTATTCCTCCTCCTCTTCTTCCCCCTCCCTCCTCCTCTTCCCCTCCTCTCCCTCTTCTCCCTCCTCCTCCCTACCTACTCAATGTGAAGATGATAAGGATGAAGACCTTTATGATGATTCACTTCCACTTAGTGAATAGTAAATATATTTTCCTTACAATTTTCTTAATAATATTTTCTTTCCTCTAGCTTACTTTATTGTAAGAATATAGTATGTAATACATAAAACATAACAAAATATGTGTTAATCAACTGGTCATGTTATCAGTAAGGCTTCTGGTCAATAGGAGGCTATTAGTAGTTAAGTTTTGGGGGAGTCAAAAGTTGTGTACAGGTTTTTGACTTCATGGGAGTCAGCACTCCTAACCCCTATGTTGTTCAAAGGTCAATTATAATTCTTTTGATCTCTTTTCTTTTTTGGATCCTTGGAAAGATTTGCTTTTTTACTTTTTTTTGTTTTTTAAATGATTTTCTGATGTAGTATACATTATTTGGGTGAGGTGGTAGGGATGAGGACACTGCTTCTTATACCTCAAGAAATAAGCAGCTGTTGAAAGCTAAAGTATTGTACTGATCTGTGATTAAGCCAGACACCCAAGTGATTCGCTGTTTTTTTGATTGTTGTGATTCGTGTTATGAAGAAATCATGACCTTCAGCCCCTTCGTAACATTTAGGTATTTACCCAATAATCCAATATTAGAATTACCTGCAAGAAAGTTAACTAGAAATAGTACATGATCCTTTTAAAATATCATAATATTAACTTTGGCATTTAATATTTCTCTTTTCACTGTCTTAGTTGTAGTCTTCTAAATTTTGATACCATTCACATAAAATAGTGATTATATATTTTGAGGCCATAGGAGTATTTTTGAGGTAGTCAGTATTTGTTCTAAACC
>CM052441.1:103503242-103529856 GCA_028533085.1 Varecia variegata
CGCTAGGCCTGCTGCCATCATTGGCAAAGGCCGAGGACTCCCAGTTCTCTGGACCAGATGCTGCCCTTCAAGAGGAACTCTCCAGCTCTGAGACTGCACGCCAGCTTTTCAGGCAGTTTCGTTACCAGGTGATGTCTGGTCCCCACGAGACCCTGAGACAACTTCGGAAGCTATGTTTCCAGTGGCTGCGGCCAGAGGTTCACACCAAGGAGCAGATCCTAGAGATCCTCATGTTGGAGCAGTTTCTGACCATCCTGCCCGGGGAGATCCAGATGTGGGTTCGGAAACAGTGTCCAGGCAGTGGAGAAGAGGTGGTGACCCTTGTGGAGAGCTTGAAGGGAGACCCCCAGAGACTGTGGCAGTGGGTAAGCAGAGGGTATTGTGGTTTGTGAGTGAAGCACAGACCTCCTCTAGGGTCCTCATCAGGTGTGTTGTCTTTTTTCTGTTATCACTTATGACACGAAATGTATCCACACCAAAGCTGATTCTCTGGCACCAACTGATTGTCCAACAGTTCAATTCCATTCTGAAACTATCTGGAGTTAGTGCAACCCCATAGGTTCAGGGCTCAGTCCCACCAGACCACCTCTCCCCGCTTCAGATGCCATTTCAAGTCCCAGGGGCCACCTATACTTCTGACAAACCGCTTATAAATTCGGGAGTTCTTACAATTATCTCTTTAGGTTTGGTAATTGGTTAGAATGACTTACAGAACTCAGGAAAACACTTTACTCACTGTTACTGTTTTACTATAAAGGATATAACTCACTAACAGTCAAATGGAAGACATGTGTTGGACAAGGTATAGGGGAGGAGGTGTGGAGCGTCCACGCCTTCTGGCATGCCACCTTACTAGAACCTCAATGAGTTCACCAACCTGGAAGCTTCCCGAACCCCACCAGTTACGGATTTTTATGGAGGTTTCACTGTTTCAGCACAGTTGATTAAATCTCTCTTCCTCAGAAGTTGGGCAGTATGGTTGGAAGTTCCAACCCTTTAATCACATGGTTGGTTCATCTGGCAACCAGACCAATCCTGAAGTTATTTAGGGGCTAAAGAGTCACCTCATTTAGCGTAAACTCAGGTATGGTTGAAAAGGACTCATTATGAATAATAAAGATGCTTTCACTCCTGTCACTCAGGAAATTATAAGGGTTTTAGGAGCTCTGCCAGGAACCAGGAGACAAAGACCAAATATGTATTAATATTTCTTATTATATCACATCTGGGTTTTCCCATACCTCACCTAATTCTAAGACTCTCTCTGACTCTCAACACTGTTTAGCTATTGGGGATTAAAGATAAAATCTCCCATCCTGTTCATCTTTAGAATAGAATGTTTGAGAAGTTGTTCAAGAGACACCTGAGTTTTTATTTGTGGGGACTGTCCAGTAGAAGCACATTAGTGGCATGTCCTGAAGGTCTCCCAGGTTCAGGCCTCAGCTTTTGGTGCTTTCTGAATCACTGATTCCTGCTGGACTAGAAATCAAAGCTGCTTTTCTCTTTCTCTACTCCATGCCCCTGAAGACTGTCTTATGATCTGTTGTAGAGGATTTGCTTCGTATCTTTTAGAAATCATGGCTCTGGGTCCTTTAGTAATTGGTACTGTATGGTCTCTAGATCAGCATCCAAGTTCTAGGACAGGAAATCTTATCAGAGAAGATGGAGTCTCCAAGCTACCAAGTGGGCGAAGCAGAGCCCCATCTCATAGTGGTGTCTCAGGAGTTGGGACTTCAGAATTCACCCTCAGGGCCTGGGGAGCTTCTGAGCCACATCGTGAAAGAGGAATCTGATACGGAACCAGAATTAGGTAAGGGCCGTTATTCATGGTGGTGTGTGGTGCTCTCTTGGAGAATTTTGGTATTGTAGTTAGTAGTCCTAAGTGTAAGTTGAAATGATAACGCTGCTCAGATTGCAGTGTCTCTGGAAAGTTTGGAAACAGTGTAGACCTGAATAGACCACTCTGATTTGGAGATTCAAAGTCTGTATTTTAAGCCACTTTATGACTGGCCCAGACTATTTGGATTTTGGTTCTGAGGATGGAGGTAGGAGAAAATATGGGTGAGACTGAAAGGTTGGAGGGAGTTGGAGTTTGTTAGGGAGGTAAACATAATTCTTGAAATGTGAATGACAGAGCAGGTGTCATTCTAGTTTGTAAAGATTTTTATCTGCGCCCTCTGGGGAGTGGTTAAGGGAGACATCTAGAGTCTGAAAACTTCCTTTTCTCACTTCAGCTCTGGCTGCTTCCCAGCTTCCTGCCCAGCCTGAAGACAGGCTCATCAGAGACCAGGACTTCGGGGCTTCACTTCTCCCAACAGCACCCCAGGTGAGCTGGGTTTTCCTGCTTCTCTTACCCATAATCCAGGCTCCAAGGGTGTAGCAGTACTCAGGAGGATTGAAAGGGGACACAGTGTCAGAAGTGGAACAGAGAGGAGGGTCTAGCTAGGATAACAATTATAGTAAATGTGCAATGAACCCCTGAGTTTTAATATTTCTTTCGAGCCAGAATATTTTCTAATTGTCATCTTGAATAATGGAATCTGGCCTCTGGAAAAAGGTACAAGTTGCTGTGAAGAGGCAAATCTTGTCAGTGGTCATCTTTCCTCTTTTATTACCTTTGAGTTATGCTAAGAGAAGACTACTTCATTTTCTAGTCTAGGCTGCCCATAAAGGAGTCAGTCTGAGATTTTGAATGATTATATCTAAAGTGGGACAGGTGAATCTTCCCCCCCCCCCACCAACTTTGTGGAAATATAATTGACAAACAAAAACCTGCACATATTTAAAATTTACAATTTGGTGAGTTTTAATATACATATACACTTGTGAAAGCATGACTATAGTCAAAATAATAAACATATCCATTACATTCTTAAGTTTCCTTTTTATCTTTTGTAATCTTTTCCTCTTGCCCCTTTTCAACCCCTCTCCTTCCTGAGGCAAGCAGTGATCTGCTTTCTGCTACCATATGTTTGTATTATATAGAATTTTGTATAAAATGGAATCATGCCAAATGTACTCTTTGTTCTTCTGCATGTAATGTATTTTTTTTTTTTTTTTGCTTCTTTTAGTGTATTCTCACTGGTTTGAAACCATTTGATTATGATGTCCCATGGAGTCATTTTCATCTTTATTATGCTTGAGGTTCATTGAACTTCTTGGATCTGTGGCTTTATAGTTTCCGTCAAATTTGGAAAAATTTTGGCCATATTTCTTCAGCTATTTTTCTTCTGTCTCCCTTATCTCTTTTCTCCTTTGGAGACTTAGAGAATAATACATGTGGAATGTATATAATGATAATGTATATACATATATTAGTAGTAGAACTCTTCAAATTGTCTCACAGCTTACTGATTTGTTTTTATTTTTAAACATCTTGGTGTTTCATTTTAGACAGTTTCTATTTTTATGTCTTCATTAATCTTCTCTTCTACTGTATCTAATCTGCTGTTATTCTCATCCAGTAAATTTTTCATCTGAGATGTATTTTTCATCTCTAGAAGTTCCATGTCTATACTTAATGTATTCAATCTTTCCTTCAGCTTCTTGAACATATGGAATATAGTTATATTTGTATTAATATCCTTATCTACTGATTATCACCTGTATTGGTTCTAGGTCAGTTTTGCTTGATTAATCTTCTCATTATGGGATGAGTTCTCTTGCTTTTTTGTATGCCTGGTAATCTTTGATAGGATATCAGACATTGTGAATTTTACCTTCTTGGGTGCAGGATATTTTTGTATTCCTATAAATGTTCTCGAGCTTTGCTTTGGGATGCTGTTAAGTTATTTGCACATAGTTTGTTATATAGCACCAAAGAAGCCTTTAGTCTAGGATTAATTTTTCCCCACTACCGAGGTCATACCCTTCTGAATAGGTCTGTCTGGTACCAGGTTTTCCACTCTTACTGGTGGAAATCTGAACAATTTCCAGCACTGTATGAGTTCAGGGGATCATTTCCTCTGATTCTTTTGGGTGGTTATTTCCCAGACTGCAGGGAGACCTTCTGTAGATCTCCAGAGCTCCCTCTTGGGGCAGCTCCCTCCTCTCTGATTTTCTGTTTTTGCTATCTCTAACCATCTTGGGCTTCTCAGACTCTGAGCTCCTTCTGCTCAACTCAGGGAGGCTGCCTGGCTTGACCTGGGTTCCCCCTTCCCGTGTTGCTGCCGGGATCCTCTCTCTAGGCAGTAAGTTTGGACAACTATCTCACTTCATTTGTTTCCCCACTTTCAGGGTTCTCATTCTGCTCTGCTCTGCATAATGTGCAATGTCTGAAAATCATTGTTTCATATATTTTATCCTCTTTTTCAGTTTCAGGCAGGAAGGTAAATCTAGTTTCTGTTACTTCATTTTTACTGTAGACAAAAGTCTCTGTTATAGGTTTATCTTGATCATGTAGTTAACAACCCTGCAAAGTTCAATTTGGTAAAAATAAAAATTTTCAGGAACTTACACACATTAATTGAAACATTGTTTAGAACCTAGAGGGAACTCTTCTTGGGAATTGCCTTGCAAGGTACGTAACCTTTTTGGCACCAGGGACTGGTTTCATGGAAGACAATAGGATAATTTTTCCACAGACTTGGCGGGGGGAGGCAGAGGTCAGGCGGTGATGCGAGTGATGGGGAGCAGCTATAAATAAGATGAAGCTTTGCTCACTCACCTGCTGCTCACCTTCTGCTGTGTGGCTCGGTTTCTAACAGGCCACGGACTGCTACCGATCTGTGGCCTGGGGGCTGGGGACCACAGCTTTAGAGTGAAGGTGAAAATAGAGAAGGCAGTAGGTAGTGCTTAATACAGTGCTTCGGAAGAGGGTCTGAGACATATAGACTAGAATACCAATGTCACAATTTATCCTGAGGGAGGGAAAAGGGGAGATGACGGGGAGGGATATACCTTTTTGGTGAATCGAGGGTACCTTTCTTGCTGCTTTCAAGGTACCCTGTTCTAGATGACTTAAAATCAAAAGATCCGAAATTCCCAGCAGTACCAATTTGTTATTTACAACTACATATACATATACGTGCGTGCGTGTGTGTGTGTGTGTGTGTGTGTGTATGTATCTGTAATTCCCTACATTCAGCTGATACCTGATTAGCAACCACTCAAGACAAACAAAAATATCCCTACCTAATCTGAATATCCCTCCCCCAAACTAACAAAAATTGTCTGCATCAGAAAGACCTTGATATTTAGTGGAATCCTTTAAAAGTAAAGGGAATTTTTAAATGTAAACAATCACTCCTTCTAACCTCTTTAGTAAATTAGGAACTTCATGAATAATGCCAGAATAATGATGGGGTATCATTATCACTGCAAAATAGTACTTCACTATTAGAAACCATGACTGAGATGGAACCTCACATAGACTCTAGGGATGTATTTACTCACATTCTCGTGTTTTCAAACTTAAAGGAAGGGAACTCAATTTAAGTATTAATAACTTTGTGCAAGTCAGTCAGTTGTGGTAATATCTCCTAAAGCCACAAGATGGTGCTAGTTCCTCATAAAAATAGAGATAATTTCTCCATCAAATCTTATACTTCTGTCCTTCCAGAATAGAAAGTTAGGTTTTTTTCTCCTCTTATAAACATGAGAAAAAGGCAAGATGACTGTCGTTGGTGTCTTGCCTCTTAAGTAGGGGGTTTTATTCAAGTATCCCCAGCTTCTTGGCAGTTCCTTAAGTAAGTTTGTAATTTTAAGCTTGAAGTACCCTGGTCAGAGGCTCCTGAAGCAACTTTTCTGGTTTTTGAATGAGCTGATTATGATCCTTGGTGGCTGATTTTGGTGGCTGTATCCTTTTTTTGCCTTGTACTGATCTTAGTAGCTACTGTTTTTGTGCCCATGGAATGGGCCCTGTGTCCAGCAAGCCAGGCAGCCACCCAGTCAGATACTACCGTGCTTGGCATTCGCATCCCTTTCACTGCCAGCACTGAAGCAAGGGTCTGTGTGCTCTGACCACAAAGCCCGAGAATGCCTATATTCAGCAGTGTTTGTTCAAACTGGCTATTTTCAGAGGGCTGTTAAAATAGCCTCATTCACAGAAGATTAGCAGAATAAGTTGCTAGCAGTGTATACTTTAAAAATTAAACATTTTAAATTAAAATTCATATTAAAATGTTATAATTAATAGTTGAATATATAGTTAAATGTATTGAAGTCACTTTTCAGGTTCGTATCCTGTCCTTTCCAGCCTAAAAAATCCAACCCCTCTTGCTTTCCCTGAGTAGTAGTATATTGTGTATACTAGGGAGATGACTTCATAATTCCTCTCCTCGTTTCTGTTCCCTGAAGCCTGGCTATTCATGACATAATGCATGGCTATCAATTCTGGGGTTCCTGAAAGTGGTGCAGAATCCTTTAATTGTCTCTGCAAACCCTTGGGGAGAGTCTGAGAGACTGCATATGATAGTAATAATATATACTGTCTACTGAGGACTTATTTGCTAAGGGCTTTATTTCACCCTGACAACGTATATTGAGTGCCTGCTCTGCCCTGGCAGGGTCTTGGGGACTAGTTGAAAGTACAGTGGAGAGTATGACAGACAGAATCCTTTTCTCACGGAGCTTACATTGCTAGTAGAGGCAATAATTAATCAAATGCTTACGTGTGTGCACACATACATATATATACACACATAAATATTTAATAAACTGTGTGAATGCTATGAATGATGAGTATAGTATGCTATGAAAAAGGTGACATTGCATTATTTTTCCCAAATCTTCTAACAATATTTTGATTTCAGTACTATCATTGGGTGAAGCCTGAGACTCTGAAGGGTTAAATCACTTGCTCAAGGCCATACAGCTAGAATGTGGCAAGGCTAGGACTTGAAACCCAGTATATCTAACTCTACAGAATGGGCCGCTAGTCACTCTGCTATACAATCTTTGTTTCTAATGGTTGGCCTTTTGGTGGAGAGATTAAAATTTGAGGTCACGAAAACAGACCCTAGCTATATGCCATTCCCAGTTTTAAGTCTCTAGTCTGTAGTTCCATAAGAAAAGAAGAACTCCTTTGGGGGATAATGGAGGGACACCTTGCTCTAAAGAAGCCATCAATTTCCTACTAAATGGGAAGAAAACTGGTTTAATGTAAGACCCTAAATGCAGAAATTTCCAAGTGTGTATGGCTGCAACATCTTTCTCTTCTCTGAACACACCACCAGTCTTTGTTTGAGGGCAAGGCTTCCAATGCGTTTGACTTCATTGTTGATTCCTCCCATGTTTTCACTGATTTGCACTTGTTTTCTCAACAAATTCCTTTTACATTTCTTTCTTTTCCCTCTTGAATTTTCAGAATTTAATTAATAGTGAGAATATCAGGCTCTTACTGTTCAAAGACTCCTACTGAAAGCACTTGAAAAAGTTAAAAAAAAGAACAGTGTAGAAAAGGCTCCTGTCTTCTGTAGTTCCCCACTCTTAAATACATGCAACTGAGAAAAAAAACAAAATCAAACACAGAACTTAAAGCCTCAATATCTTCTAACCAGGGCAAGAAATACTGATATAGGGACCGTCATATTCCTGTTGGCCTTTTTGCCCCTTGAACTGTGCTCCCATGATTTATTAGACTTTCTGATGGCCAGGGTCCCACGGCACATTTCTTTCTTCACAGCTTTCCTTTGGCAGGGAAAGCAGGTTCAGAAACATTCACTGGAGTCATGGTGTTGTATTTTTTTCAGGAGCAGTGGAGACACCTAGATTCCACTCAAAAGGAGCAATACTGGGATCTCATGCTGGAGACCTATGGGAAAATGGTCTCAGGAGGTGAGGGGATGGGTTAGCCTGATGGAAGGACTGGAACACTGTTAGGCGTATTCCATGTGTTCATAGAAATGTCTGCTCAACTTAAAGCCTCTAGGTGAAGGAAATCATACAGACACAGTTGGGAACTGGGGCAAGTTGGAGATAGCAGAGTTATGTATAGTAAGAGCTTCTTCGTATTGAAACTATTCCGTATGCTGGGACCTGTAGTGGGTGCATTCCATACAGTAGCTTCTTTAATCTGTGAGATGGGTGATGGCATTCCCATTTTAAAGATGATGAAATTGAGTATCAGATTAGTACTTGCTCACTGTCATCTATCTCGTAAGTGCTGAGTTACAATGGAACTCGGTTGTTGCTGGCTCTGAGTCCATGCTCTTTTCTGATGAACACTCTGCCCCAGCCAACCATAGGTGGGGTACCAGTCATGCATCAGCCTGCCAGGTGGTCTGCAGGCCCTTCGGGTGACCTGCCCAGACTCTTGTTTTTGTGGCCTTTACCCTATATCCTTCTTGGTCATCTTGTGGGTAATGGTATCTTATAAGCCCCACACACAGTTTTAAGATGAGTTTTCCTAAGTGGCCTCCAGAGCCTTCATATTTTCATGTTTACGGTGCTCCTTTGAAAGACAGGCCTACATGCTTATCTCTCTCTGTAGCAGGCATTTCCACTTCCAGACCTGACCTGACTAATTCTGCAGAATACGGGGAAGAGCTGGCAGGACTGCACCTTCATGTCAACGAGAAGCTCCCAAGACCCACCTGCATAGGTGAGTGATATTTCATTGCTCTGGACCCATTTATGACCTGTCATTAAATTGGAGGTGGTAGAGGAGGTAAGTGGCGGAGGTGGGGGTAGTATATTCTATTACATTGGTTACAACTAGCCATGATCTGGCTGGTCCATTTTGAATATCAAGATTGGGTCTCCACATCTCTGGCTATAGGGCTGTTGATACATATTTTTAACCATGGAAGGAAGACCACACATGAATGTGCTATCTTCAATCTTGCCTGTAATCCCAGCGCTTTGGGAGGCCGAGGTGGGAGGATTGCTTGAGGTTAGGAGTTTGAGACCAGCCTGGGCAACATAGTGAGACCCTGTGTCTACAAAAAATAAAAAAAAAATTAGCCAGGTGTGGTGGTGTGCACCTGTGGTCCTAGCTACTCTGCAGACTGGGGCAGGAGACTCGCTTGAGTCCAGAGTCTGAGGTTGCCCTGAGCTATGATTGTACCACTGCACTCCAGCGTGAGCAACAGAGTGAGACCCCCATCTCTTAAAACAAACAAGCAAACAAACAAAAAACAGATACGGGGAGAATTCCATTACAAAAAAGATTATGTAGCAGCCATTATTAACCTTTCTACCAAGAAGGTGCAGAGTAAACTATTCTTTTCTTATTCTTGTTACAGTGGAAAGTAACCAATCCACCCTCAGCAAAATAAAATAAAACAAACAGAAAACCATGTTTTATCTCATCTCTATGTACCCAACAGCAACATCGACAAACACATCTTATGAATCATATATTTTAAGACTAGGGAAGAAGATATCTGAACTTCTTGTCTTGTATGATAGCAGTCATCCTTTGCTTTCTATACTTTCTAAACATTGCAGTTATGTAAAATCTAACTGCCAACCCCCCCCACCCACCCCCACTCTTTTACATATACAATAAATCCCAGAACCTTAGAGGAAGAAAAGGACCAAGGCTGGGAATTCTGGGAATTTTGTATTCTTTCTCCCAAGTGGGATCTAATTATTTTCCTTTGCTAATATACCACAGAGAGAGCAATGATCAACTGAGACACATGATTTTAATTTTAAGCAATATATTTATCATTATACTATTACACAAGGATTCCTTTTGAAACAGTATTTTTCAAACTGCCTTTCATGACCAATTAGTGAGTTTTGAAATCATTTTGTAGGGTTGCAACCAGCATTTAAAAAAAATAAAACAATAAAATTGAATAAAAAGTATCAGATGTAGGGGTGGGTAGTGTTTCAGGAAATATTTGTTTCAAATAGGTGTGTGTACTGTATTTTCATATAAATGTATTTATTTCTGTCTTAGCACGGGCTGCTATAACAAAATACCTTAGACTGGGTGGCTTAAACCAGAGGTCTCCAGCCTTTTTGGCACCAGGGACTGGTTTCATGGAAGACAGTTTTTCCACGGACTGGGGGATGGGAGGGGATGGTTTCGGGATGATTCAAGTGCATTACATTTATTGTGCCCTTTATTTCTATTACTATTACATTATAACATATAATGAAGTAATTATACTACTCACCATAATAAAGAATCAGTGAGAGCCTGAGCTTGTTTTCCTACAACTACACAACCACCTGGGGGTGATGGGAGACAGCGATTTATTTTGGTCTCTGTGCAGTCAAACCTCTTTGCTAATGACAATCTGTATTTGTAACCGCTCCCCAGCACTAGTCACTGCCTCAGCTCCACCCCAGATCATCAGGCTTTAGATTCTCATAAGGAGCACACAACCTAGATCCCTTGCATGCTCAGTTTACAGTTTATAGTAGGGTTCACGCTTCTATGAGAATCTATTGCTGCCGCTGATCTGATGGCAGCAGTGGAGGTGGAGCTCAGGCAGTGATGTGAGCAATGGACAGTGGCTGTAAATACAGATGAAGTTTCCCTGGCTTGCCTACAGCTCACCTCCTGCTATATGGCCCGCTTCTAACAGGCCGAGGACTGGTGGGGGCTTGGGGACCACAGGCTTAAACAACAGACATTTATTTCTCAAAGTTCTGGAGGCTGGGAAATCCAAGATTAGGGTGCCCCATGGCTTGCTGATTTCGCTCTTCTTGCTGTGTCTCAGCAGAGAGAGCTTTCTCCTGTCTCTTCTTATAAGGGTACTAATGCCATCATGATGACTCCACCCTCATGACCTCGTCTAGACCTAATCCCCTCCCAATGGCCCCACCTCCAAATACCATCACACTGGGGGCTAGAGCTTCAACGTATGAATTTTGGGGGATCACAATTTAGTTCATAGCACTTACTATGGGTAGTAGTCAGAAAAGTTTGAAAATACTGCCTTAGAGTTTGTTGCAGTAGGATTTTATTTTTGGATAGACTTTATTTTTAGAGCAGTTTTAGGTTCATGGCAAAATTGAGTAGAAGGTACAGAGATTTCCCATATACCCCCTTGCAGTCAGATCTTATTTGTGATATATAGTGTAGTATATCTCCACTCATTCTGTTTTTTGTTTGTTTTTTCCTTTTTCCTTCATCCCACTTGCTGACATGACCCCATTAGGTCCTACCTCAAACCAGACTGCGGAGTCTATAAGGCCAGCTTGCCTTGATAGGCAAAAAAGAAAAAAAAAACGCAATTGTAGATTCTTGAGAGAAAGGATATGTTTCCACATATTGATTGATCTGGGAGCAATGTTCAGGACAGATTGTAAGGGAACACTCAGAGGAGAGGAGCCTGTGGAAAGTCAATGCAGGAGTCCAGGGGTGTAGGGAAGAGACCCCAGATGGAGTGTGGAAGCCACAGTAACCAGATGGGAAAGGCCTGGTCTGAAAAATACAATAATTCACCAGCCTGCCAGATCTAGACTCACTCCAGGGGCAAAAGCCACAGACGAGAGTGAATATGCTGTTTTGTTTGACCATATGGGGCCAGTCTCAAAAAGCCATATACTTACACTTCTAATCAGAATCCTGAGGGATTAAAATAATTATTTGGTAAAATGATTCCTAAGTTGTTAATCTAGAAGAATACAACATGTAAGAATAGTAAAAAAAAAAAAAAAATTTTGAAAGAAGAATGTTTCATGAATGTTTGATCTATGAATATTAACAATCTATGTTAAAGTTAAATCATTATAATAGGGTGATACTGATATAAAAATAGATGTATAGGCTGGCCGCAGTGGCTCACTCCTGTAATCCCAGCACTATGGGAGGCTGAGGTGGGAGGATCGCTTGAGCCCAGGAGTTCAAGACCAACCTGGCAACATAGCGAGACTCTGTCTCTACAAAAAATAAAACAATTAGCCAGGGTGGTGGTGTATACCTGTAGTCTCAGCTACTAGGGAGACTGAGACAGGAGGATTCCTTGAGCCTAGGAATTCAAGGTTATAGTGAGCTATGATTGTGCCACTGCACTCTAGCTCAGGCAATAGAGTGAAACCCTGTCTCTAAAATAATTAAATTAAAAAAATAGATATATAGGTCAATGGAACAGAAAAGTGAGCCTCAAAAGAAATTCTGGTCAATATAAGGATTTAACATATGCTCAGGGAGGAAACATCACAAGTCCATGGAGATGCGCTGTTCTTCAATGAGCAGGGCTGGGAAAAGAGACTCTTTGGGAAAAAGAATAGATTTAGATTTTGTTACGTTATATACCAAAATGAGTTGGAAACAGGTTAAAAAGAGACATAATTTGAAAATAAAATAATAAAGAAAATGAGTAGATACTCAAATTTTATCTTGGTGGGGAAGATTTCTAGAAGCATAAAAGCAATGGAAAAAATCATTAAGGAAAAGATTCATAGACTTGAATATACTTAAAAAGAAAAAAACCCACAACTTCTATATATGAAAATAACCCCAAACAAAATTAGGGTAACTAAATTGGTGCAAAACATTTTTCATGACCAGGAGAGATAGATGATTTGTTTTGTTAATATAGAAAAAGTTAAAACAAGTTGATAAGAAAAAATGACTTTCCCACTAAAAAACAGGCAGCAGTCTTAGGATGAAAAATAGCTCATAAATGTGAAAAAGATTCATCCTTTCATAACTTACGAATTAAAATTTAAAACAAAGAAAAACCATTTTTCACCCATCTAAATGGCATATATTTTAAAAATATTCAATATTTAAGTATTGAATATACTTCAGTACTTAATATTGACTATTCACCTCCTTCTCTGCCCAGTTTCACATACCAGAGGAGGGCAGAGTCATTCTGGAAATTGGGTTGCCAGTAGTTGTCAAGAGCCTTTTTATGCCTGTTGACACAGTAATTCTACTTAAGGTATTGTTTAGAAATGTGGGCAAAAACATAGGAGGAAAAATGTTTAAAACAGCATTATTTATAGTAGCAAAAACACAATAAATAACTTAGATTTCCATGGCAGGGGAATTCTTAAGTAAATTATGTGTTTATTATGACATCTTTATGATGTGCCATTACTTGGTTCTTCAAAATGATATTTATAAAGGCTTCTTTAACGACAAGAGAAAGTAGCTTTGCCATTTGAGAGGAATATGTTCTAAGGCTTTGTGAACTACCAAGTTCAGGTCTAGTTCTCTAGCAGATGCCTAGATCTCTGGCAGGTAATTAGTGTCTTACACTAATATATGAAAGAGAAAGGTAAATAGCTTGTTTAGATCTATAGGGGTAAAGTAATTTATAAAAGTTGAAAATCCCATCGCCAAAATAAAAATCTTTATCAGATGCATCATTAAATGGTAATAACCAAAAACCTAAGTTATGATGAGAAAAACAAACCTAACTGCTAATGAGTTAATAAAGCACATGTAAATGCTAGATTCAAACATAGACTGAGAGATTCACTTTTATACTATAGCTTCACTGCATTGCAACCGTAGTAAAATTACACATTAATGCATTTCATGGATTTTTAGGTTTCTTGTGAATGTGAGAATCCATGTCAAATTGATCAATAATACTATTTACAACTTAAATGCTACATAGCTGGATATAGAACTATATATACGATATGATATCAGCTATGTCAGAAAATAGCATATACATGCAAACATGTAGGTTAAGTTAAAAAGACTAGAAATGTATGCTCATAGTTGTTATCTTTGGGTAGTAAAGTTGAGGTTGATTTGGTTTTCTTCTGGATACTTTTCTTTCTTTCCAAATTTTTTTCAGTGATCATATTTATCTTATATAATCAGATAAAAAATCATTTTTAAAGTAATACTTGCATATAAAATACTTGTTCTTCCTGGGCCTTTAGAAATATGTGCTACTTACTAATGGAGGGGTCAGAAAAGCACTCTGTGGGTCTTCATATGTTATTTAAAAATTCTTAGCTCTGGGCAAGTGAGGTGAGTCCTGGGCATTCAGGCTGAATGATTATTTTCTTCCTCACTCCCTAATGCTCTCTTGGTAAAAAGAATGAATGTTTTATGATGAACCCTGTCTTTGACATATGAGTTAGAAAACAAGCATAATATTCCTTGAATCATTTCACATCTTTCTTTTTTTAGGAGATAGACAAGAGAATGACAAAGAGAACCTAAACTTGGAAAATCACAGGGACCAGGAACCTCTGGATGCCTCCTGTCAGGCCTCAGGAGGGGCACCTTCCCAGGCTTCGCTGAGGGGCTTCTTCAGCGAGGATGAGCCAGGGTGCTTTGGAGAAGGAGAGACTCTCCCTGAGGCTCCAGAAAACCTTCAGGATGAGGGGCCAGGGGGACAACTCTCTTCTCAAGAAAGGAATTCTGGGAAACAACTAAGTCAGCATTTGTCTAATCCTCACCCAGAACTGCCCACCATGTGGCTTGAGGAGAAGAGAGACGCCCCCCAGAAAGGGCAGCTGAGAGCCCCCATGGCCCAGAAGCTCCCCACCTGCAGGGAGTGTGGGAAAACCTTTTATAGGAATTCTCAGCTTGTTTTTCATCAAAGAACTCACACCGGAGAGACATACTTTCAGTGTTCCATCTGCAAAAAAGCCTTTCTGCGGAGTTCAGACTTTGTGAAGCATCAGAGAACTCACACAGGAGAGAAGCCCTGTAAATGCGATTACTGTGGGAAAGGCTTTAGTGACTTCTCAGGATTGCGCCACCATGAGAAAATCCACACGGGAGAGAAACCCTATAAATGCCCCATCTGTGAGAAAAGTTTTATTCAAAGATCAAACTTTAATAGACATCAGAGGGTTCACACAGGAGAGAAACCTTATAAATGTTCCCACTGTGGGAAAAGTTTCAGCTGGAGCTCAAGCCTTGACAAACATCAGAAATCCCACTTAGGAAAGAAGCCCTTTCAATAGTCAGTAGACAAACTCTCTTGGCCCATTTCTATTTCACAGTCCCTTTAAAAAATACTCAGCTCCATCTGGAGGAATTCCATCTCTGAGAGGATGTCCCTGCTCTCTCTTTTTTTCATGGACAGGAGAAGAGAGAACCTCTCCAATGGTCTTGAACTTGGAGGTTATACCGGATTTCACAATGGCTTAATTTCTTGCTTCTGGATCAGGAGAAAAAATACTCCTCATGTTCCAGCCCATCTTTCCTTTTGGACCCATTGGAAAAATGTCTTCAATTGGAGATCCAGTTTTAGAAATGCTATCTGGGAAGCATTTAGCTGGATTAGCTGCAGTCATTGCTCATGGAAAGAACCTCGGATCATCCCTTTAGAACTGTGATCTAGAGCAGGTCTTCTGTTAGAGCAGGGGAGAAGCATAGGGGGCCAGTGAGCTTACATGTGTTCTTTGTCATACGGGTGAAAAATTAATTTCAGCTGCTCCTCTTTTGAAATAAACTTAGCAGAGTCATTTCTTATCTTATTTGTGTCTGAAGTGTCCACTGTGTGTTGACTACAGCTCAAAGCACTTTTTTTAAATAGAAGACCCTAAATGGTAGTTGAGCGCCAAGATCAGCCCATATAAACCTAATCAAGTTTATGATGTAGCAGAATAGTAATAGGAAAGTACTAACCTAATGCCCAGGTTGTGAGAGGTTGGGCAGTGCTGGGCACTCCTTTATCTCAGGTAAGTTTGTCCGTGGTATCTTCTTTCTGAGCCTACCTCCCACTTGATAGCTTGCCGTAAGCTGCCGTTCTTTCTCCTGGCATCCCACTTGGCTAGAAACTTTACCAAAGTTCTCTATGCTTTAGAATTATCTTTATTATAATCTGATTTTGTCTGTGGGTGTTAGGAAGAAATCAATGGTATTGATCTAATTTATAATACTGTCCAGAGGTTTATTAACACATATATCTAACCTGTACACTTGTCCTTGTCTTCAAAAGTTACATGCCTCAAATCGTTCTACCCTTGTGTAGTGAGACTTCCACCTACCACCGTCTTGGTCCTCTTCTTGCCTGGTCTTATGGTACTGTTCTGGGTGAGGGTTAGGAAGGATGATGCTAATGAGAAGGACAGAATTATCTCCCCCAAAACAGATTAATCTATAGGCAGTAACCTAAGACATTGGCAAACAACAGAAAGTATATTACTGGTTAATGGAAGAGGAGGGACAAAACCCAAGTTGGAGTTCCTGGATTCCAGGAGGAGTTAGTTAACTCCCTTAGCACATGAAGATAAGGAATAAGGCCCCACTGAAGGGAGTACAGGAACCACAGGGGAAGAAAGCAGGAAAACCATGAAGGAATTGTTTAGATTCTATATTCTGCGTAGCAGAAATTTGTAGGACGGTGGGATTTGAGGTTTTACATCTGGGGTTCTCAAAGTGTCAGACTGGCAGCATTGGCAATTTGTTAAACTTATTGAATTAAATATACTGAGGCGTGGGACCCAGCAATCTTTGTTTCAGCAAGCCCTCTATGAGATTCTGATGCCACCTCATGTTTAAGAACCACTGTTCTAAATAGTAATTAATCCAGAAATTAAGTCTGTGCAAGGACATGTGGGAATAATGATCCTGGAAGGAATACTGGGCCCTTGTAGACTTTTCTTGCCAAACAGTCTCCCTCATAGAGCTCTTTAAAACTCATCAAAACCATGGAACACTTTGGGCTTCCAGTGAAAATTTCTTCCCCAGAGGAAAAGCTAGAAAACTTTTAGATTAAAAAGCTTTAGGGGAAGGTTTTCTCCTTGGGTCCCTCTTAAATGATCTAAAGGGTGATAGAGACACAGAAAAACAACCTGCTTGTTTGTTCACAGCTGTATCACAGCAAGTAGTAGGTGTTAGATAAAAATGTAATGAGTAGATGTGTGAATTAATGAAAGGTAAATACCACGTATATACTTCCCTTATCCTCTACAGCAGGGATCAGCAAGATATGGCCCATTGCTTGTTTTTGTAAATAAAGTTTATTGGAATGCAGCCACACTCCTAAATTTACTTATCGTCCATGGGTGCTTTTGGGCTGCTGTGGCAAAGCTGAGTAGCTGAAACAGAGACATTATGACCTGCAAATCCTAAAGTATTTACAGTCTAGCTCTTTACAGAAAAATTTTGTTGACCTCTCATCCAGGGTAGTGTTTCTCAAACTAGAGTGTGCATACAGATTGCCCAGAGAGCTTGTTAAAATGGAGATTCCGATTCATGGGTGGTGTCAGTGGTGCTGGCCAGAGGACTGCATGGGGTAGCTGGGAACAAGAGCACTTAGGATAGTGTTGTGTAACAAGGACAGGGCTCATGTGTTTGCAGCTTTTTTCTCTTGGTTTCTTTATGTTCATTTATGACTCAGCAGCTCACAAAGCCTGGACCAGACATAGCTGAAGAATAAATCACTTTATTGGGAAAGGTTCAACATTACACAATTCTCTTCCCCTAGTTCCTGGGCCTGCACTCCTCCAGCTCAGCCTCACATCAGGCATTCCTCTCCATGTTCCATAGATGAATTCTACAGAAGTGTGGGTGCTCATGATTTCTTGTCTTTTTAAGTATCTTGTGTGGTCACCCCTCACCCACCTGTCCCTCTGGGCAGCCTCCAGCCCAGCCTCTTTCCTTATTTTTTCAGTGCCTCTGCAGGAAGCTAAATCTGGAGAAGCAAGGCTACTCCAGCGAGAACCCACTTGGATGGACTCTCCTTAGTCTTCAGGTTGAAAGTCCACACATAGGTGGGTCCCCGCTGACTTGTCTTGTACACAGGACAGGAGTAGACTCTGTGGCGATCCTGCTTATCTGCCGGAATGGCCTTGATGAACATCACAGGCATGGGGGGTGTCAGATCCTTCAGCTTTGCCTCTGTAATAGTCCCAGCCTGAGGACAAAAAGCATGAGAAGAGCCATTTTAGATCAGACCCAGAGCCCAGCCCGTCAACCTTACCCCTGTCAGAAGATCCAAGGGGAGAGAGACGAGGATGGGCTGGCTGCCTATATGCTTGTCCTCTTCCAGGTTCTCTCGGCAACACATGAGGGAATGCGTCTGATATGTGGAAAACACATTTCTGTTTTTTCAGCCTAAATCACTTCTTGAAGCAGAGTTCCAAAAGCTATTTATCATGTACAGATTAATCCCTTTGGAGCTTGATTCTCTCCTAGTTTGTTCATTCATTCATTTCATAAGCATATTGAGTGCAACTATTTGCCAGATGTCGTGCTAGGTGCTGGGGATTTAAAGATGATTAAGACACAGTTCCTGCCAGCAAATGCTTTAGATTTAAAGGCTTTGGTTTTGTCCTGTTTCTTTTTCTTTTTAGTTTCATGTGCAAATTCATCAACCCTCTAGAGCATTTTGACTTTTTGAGGAGAGAGCTACATTCTATCCTTACTCATGTAATAGGGACCTGACCATTCTGTAGCTTTCCAGATGAGGCCTTGCTGTGATTTTCTGAGATGTCTCAATAGAGCCGTCTAGAGCAATTTTTCCTATATTAGTCCTGAGGAGCAATAGGGTCCTTTAGTAAAATAAATTTGGGAAATGGTGCTCACCATACTCTGGACTTGACACTTTACAACATACATAAGCCCATTGAAGATGAGATGTCCTAGCAGAAAAGAAAACAGTTTAACTTCATTTAATCTAGTGTTTCCCAAATTTATTTGACCACAGAACCCTTTTCTTTGCAACGTGTCCATTTCCCATGGTACTAGTGCTTTGTGGAACGTACTACGGGAAATGTTGATTCAGAGCGATTCACAGATTCTTTGTGTCCATGTGACTCTAAGCCCCTTATGCTATGGACGGAGTTTGGTTTGTGTTCATGAAATTTACTTGAAGGGAAGGATGTACCTTTTCAGTTTCTTTAGAGGCTGATATAAAGCATGGTGAGTAAGAGAACTAAGGTAAACCATGAGGACTCCCTTACCCGCCCCCCCAGAATTGAGTGTTTATGGCAAGGAATAGAAGGAGGGTTAGCATATTTTTCTTTCACATACCATAAAACCAGTGTTTTAAAAGTAAATAATTCATTGGTTTTTAGTATATTAAAAAGTTATACAATCATCATCATTGTCGAATTCCAAAACATTTTTGTCACCCCAAAAAGAAACCATTTGCAGTCACCCTTATCAATGGGGGATTGATAGCTCCAATTATTATGGTTGAATTTCTTTCTTTCTTCAATTCTGTCAGTTTTTGTTTTGTGTATTTTAGGGGCTCTTTTGTTAGGTGCATATACATTTATAATTGTTATATCTTCTTGATGGATTGACCTTTTTATTATCACAAAATGTTCTTTTTTGTCTCTATAATTTCTATCTCTTCTATCTTTTCTCCAGTAACATCTTTTGTCTTATAAAGTCTATTTTGTCTGATATTAGTGTAGCCTCTTAACTTTCTTTTGGTTTCTGCTTACATGGCATCTTTTTCCCTCTGTTTACTTTCAACCTACTGGTGTTTTTGAATCTGAAGTGTGTCTCTTGTGAACATAATATAGTTGGATCATGGTGGGATTTTTTAGTATGTTTTTAAAAATTCATTCTGCCAATCTTTGCTTTTTAGTTGTAGTGTTTAACCCATTTACATTTAGTATACTTACTGATAAAGTAGGATTTATGTCTGCCACTTTGCTGCTTGTTTTCTATATGTTTATGTCTTTTTTGTTTTTCTATTCCTCCATTATTGTCTTTTTTGTGTGTTAATAGATATATTCTAGTGTAGCATTTAAATTCCCTTGTTTACTATATCTTTTTGAATTATTCTTGTAGTGATTGCCCTGGGGATTACAATTAACATTTGAATGTATAAAAATCTACTTCAGATTAATTCTAACTTAATTTCAATAGTATACAAAAACTTTATTCTTATATAGCTCCATTCCCTCTTCCTCCTTTGTGCTGTTTGCATCATTCAAATTACATCTTTGTACATTTGATGCCCATCAACACAGATTTATAATTATTGACTTATGCAATTGTCCTTTAAATCAGATATGAGAGAAATAAAAGTGATAAACAAACATGTATTTATATTATCTTTCATATTTGCACATGTAATTACCTTTACCAATATTCTATTTCTTTATATGGGCTTGAGTTACTGTAGAGTGTCCTTTCCTTTCAGTCTGAAGGACTCCCTTTAGTATTTATTGAAGGGCTGGGCTGGTAGTGATGAATTCTGTCTGTTCTTAAAATCTGAAAATATCTTTCTTCTTCATTTTTGAAGATAATTTTGCTGAATGTAGAATTCTTCAGTGACAGTCTTTTAGTTCAGCACTTGGATTATGTCATCTGTCTGCCCTCTGGCCTTCATGGTTTCTGACAAGAAATCAGCTATTATTCTCATTGAGGACCCCTTGTAAGTGATGCATCACTTTTCTCTGGCTATTTCAAGATTCTCTCTTTGTCTTTATCTTTCACCAGTTTGATTTTAGTATGTCTAGGTATGGATCTCTGAGTTTATTCTACTTGGATTTCACTGAGCTTCTTGGATGTGTAGATTAATGTTTTTCTTCAAATTTTCTCTTCACATATTCTTTCTGGCCTTTTATTTCTCCTCTCCTTCTGAAATTCCCACTATGTATACGTTGGTATGCTTGTTGGTGTCTCAAAGGTCTCTGAGACTTTGAATTTTTCTTCATTCTTTTTTTTTCTGTTTTTTAGACTGGATCATCTCAATTGACCTATTTCCAAGTTTGCTAATTTTTCTGCCTATCCAAATCTGTTGTTTCATTCCTCTGTTCAATTTTTATTTCAGGTATCATACTTTCAAACTCCAGAGTTTCTACTTGGTTCTTTTTAAAATATGCATAATTTCTCTGTCTGTATTAATATCCTCTACTCAGTGATATATTGTTCACATAATTTTCTTTGGTTATTGGACATGATTTCCTTTAGTTCTTGGAACATATTTGAAATAGTGATTTAAAGTCTTTATTTAGCAAGTCCAGCATTTGGACTTCTTCAGGGATAGTTCCTGTTGATTGCTTTTTTCCTTGTGTATGGGCCCTTCCTTTTTCTTTGCGTGTCTCATAATTTTTGTTAAAGTCTGGACGCTTTAAATAACGTGGCCACTCTGGAAATCTCTCTCTCTGTAGAGTATGTTGCTGTTTGTTTATTTAGTGACTTTTCTGAATTGATTCTGTAAAGTCTATCTATATTCTTTGTCATATATGACCACTGAAATGGCCTGCTCAGTTAGCTTAGCGGTCAGCAAATAATTGGACAGAGATTTCTTAAGTAACTGGAACCAGTAAGTCTCGAAGCCTTTGCTGAAGGGCTGAGTGTGTTGGAGCATACCTCCAATGCTCAACCAGACAGTTTAAAACTCTGCTAACTTAGACTTCACTTCCCTGCTTTCACAGAACCTCAAAGTTAGCTAGAAGTGAGAGTGTATGGCCTTCTCAAGTCTTCCTTGAGCATGTGCACAGCTCTGGGTATGTGCACAGCTCTACACATAGGCATGGCTTTTTAGATTTTGAGGTTTTCCAAGCCCCCTGTGGACATCCCACTTTCTAGTTTGTCCTTTTAAACTTTTTGGTTAGCCTATTATTTGCTCCGCTGTCATCTACTGTCTCAGGCAAGCTACAGTGTTAAGCAGTTGTCTTTGTTTTTGAACAAATGCCCATGGGGAAAAGGTTGTTGCCTTGGTTGAGTTCCAACTCATATCAAATAAGACAGACTTGTGAGTGAGGTCTTCCAGGAAACCACTAGAGAGGCAAAATAATGACAATTTTTGGGTGGCAGAGGGTTGAGAGATCAAAAATTACATATTAGGTACAATGTACACTATTCTGGTGACAGGTACACTACAAGCCCTGACTTCAGTATTATACAATTCATCCATAGAACAAAAAACACTTGTGTTTCCAAATATATTGAAATTTAAAAAAAGGTAATTAAGAAAAATAATGACAACTTTCTGGGAATGGGGCTTTGAAGGTGCTCCCACCCCACTGTGCAGTCACCAGTGGCTGCCAGGCTGCTGGTTTCCACTGTGATTGTGGCCTGTCTGTTCTGGAGGCTACCTCAGAGCAGGGGATGGGGTGGGGATGGTAACAGGGAAAGTTAAAAGGCTGTAATCTTTGTCCTTACCAAGATTCAGCTATTTTGCTTAAATAAACACTTGCTTGGATTGCTGGAAAACTTTGGTTTAATATCCAGAGTTCTGAAAAAGTTGATTCTGACTTTTTTTTTTTTTTTTTTTTTGCCAGTATTCTCATTGTTTTATGGAGGAGGGGGTTTTTGGAAGTCCTGCTTCTTCCATTTTTGCTGACATCTTTTTGGGATAGAACTTTTAAGAACAAGAGCTCCTGGTGAACAGGTATTGATTTTTGGAAAGTTTTTATTATTTACAATCAGATATGAAAAGTGGGGGCTGATGATTGGAATAGATATCCTTTTGTTTCCCCCACAGTGCCTTTGCCCTTCTTCTGAGCTTTTCCCCTGCTTTCCTTTTTGTACTTCTCTCATTTTGGTGGTTTTTTCTTTTTTTGGATGCTGGCTGTGACTTGGCCTAGCCCACCCTATATCTGACATGGTTCATGTGTGATCTCCAGTGACAGAATCTTGTGCAAATGTTCAGGTGGAAAGAGGGAAGTCAACTTCCTTCTCAAGATTCAGGCTGTCTGAACACTGTCCCACTTTACTGTCCTTGTTGGCTCTTGGATTGGTTTCCTAAGGCTGGTGTGACAAATTGCCACAAATGTGGTGGCTGAAAACCACAGAAATTTATTCTGTCACAGTTCTGGAGGCTGGAAGTCCTAAGTCAAGGTGTGGGAAGAGTTGGTTCTTCTGGAAGCTCTGAGGAAGAAACCAACCCAGGCCTCTCCTCGCTTCTGGTGGTTGCTGGCAATCCTTGGCATTCCTCGCCTTGTAGATGCATCACTCCTATCTCTGCCTCCACCTTTATGGGCATTCTCTTCTGTGGCTCCACATGGCCTTCTTACAAGGGCACTAGTCATCGGGTTTAGGGTCCATGCTAATCTAGTATGACCTTATCTTAACTAATTACATCTGCGAAGACCCTATTTCTAAATAAAGTCTCATTCTGAAGTTCTGGGTGGACATGAATTTTTGGGGGGTACTATTGAATCCAGTACATCTCTATGTGCATATTCACATGGAGCCCTGGGATCTTCCAGATCTTCTCACAGTTTCACTCCATTAGCTTAGTGTCGACTGACTGCTAGGAATAGGTTAGCGTCACCTGCCAAGTGGGATATTTGACTCGGCACTCTTTCCAGATCATGTGTATAACAAGCACAAACTTGCTTTAGAGTTACCCATCCTTGTTTACTTCATTTATCCCAGCCCTCTGTGCTTGCTTGCCAGTTTCTTATCCATGACAAAACATCTTCTCCATCTTGTGGTGACTCCAGTTTTTATTAGCCCTCAGTGAGGAATCCTTTCAAAATGTCACTTTGAATGACATCTACTGGCTCCTCTTTGCTGACATAGAACAACATGAAAGTCAAAAGGGATTCTTGCCTTTTGAGAGCTCATGAATGAGGAAAGCAGACCAGGGAGGTGACTTGACACCCAAGACACAAAGCAGCAAGGACAGCTGACTCCAAAACCTTTTGAGCACTGCCTATGTGCTGGGCACTGTTCCAGTGTCTTACATATTAACTCCTTTAATTTTCACAATGAATCTGTTCTCTCATATAGCAGTTGAGATCTGGAGAGGTGAAAATATATCCAAGGTCACAGATACAGTTTCTGGTGCAGATCCAGCCAGTCTGGTCCCAGAGCCCACACTGTTAACCTCTCTGCAAAGCCCATGTGCTTTGCACCACCCCTGGCTGGGTACAAATGGCTTGATGGCCTCAAGGAAAGAAAGGTTATCTAGGTAAAAAGATGCAGGGGCACCCCCTTTAGTAATCACACTTTACAGGGACAGTGTATGCACATGTGCAATGTGTACTAGAGGAGTCCTTTGACTCATCTCAGGATTTACCTGTGTGTCCCAGCGGGCACCTTCCATGAAGAGGCCGTGAACGTAGGCCCCTTCCCGAGGAGGGCTCCTGAACTCTTCTCTGTTCTTCTTTGTCACGTCACATTGCAGGGCCATCTGGTCCAGTGGCCACTCGTTCTTGCGGGCCATGGACTGCATGATGGCAGTCAGGAAGGACTGGGGGTTGAAGAAGCCTGTGAGCCACACAGTGGAGGGCATTGCAAAGTCCCCCATCCAAGCCTCCAGCTCCTTGATTCGGTTGAGGAGATCCAGAAACCAGGCTGCCAGGCCTGCCGTGGAAGGGTAGGCTCGCCTGGCCCAGGGCTCTGGCACCGTATCTAAGTACAGGGCATTCTGTAAGTTCTCCATGTCGCTGGTCATGGTCAGCTCCCCCTGAAGACAAAGAGAGGGGAGACAGTGAGGGGGTGGGGGTGGGCTGTCCCTGGAAACAACCGGCCTCAGAGACCTCTGGCTCATGGCAGCCAGGCAGATGAGAGATGACTCCAGGGATGGGTGACACAATGACTGTTTCTGTCTAGTACTTGCTTTGCAAGGTTTATCTCACAGAGGCTGGTCCTTGAAAACCCTGTCTGCTCTGGTGATGTCAGTCTTGCCTGTCTACTGACATGGTTTCAAACAACACAATTGCTTCCCAATGTGGACCTTAAACCACCTGTGGGTTCCATGCTGCATGACCCTACCCTAAAGTTTGAGTTCTACCATGCCCATGCATGCAGCTTAGAAACTCAAGAAGCAAAGATCTACATTCCCCCAAATCAAGGATTTCCTCCAGAAATCAAGCTATTAGATACATAGTCAACTTTAAGGGATCCTCTTTCAACTGCTAGATGGAATTTGTAAAGAAAGGTTTACAATGAAAACTATCTTTAAATTAAACTCTGTAACTTTGGCTCTGCCAAAAATCTGTGGCAATTTCTTGAAGACCCCATTTCTGTTGTAATGTTTTCTGTAACAGGGGTTAGTGTGCCCGACACGGTTTGGCTCTCTTACTAAGGACAGACTGCTAAAACGTGAGACAAGTCTCCACCCACACTGGGCCTGGAGTCACTTTGCCTGTGGGACGGGAAACTGGCATCATGGAGTACTAGGTCCAATTCTTTCTCTTAACTTTTGAAACTGTTAGAAAGAGTTTAGAAAGAGCGCTTACCTCAAGATGAGCATATTGCAGTGTCCAGAGTGGTAGCCATAAACTCCTGATTTATAAGAAATAGACTGAACTAATAACTTCTTTATGAACTTCACATATCAGGTGCAGTTATCACAGATACACTTTCTTTTTTTTTTTTTTTACTCTTTTTTAATTTTTTTTTTTTTTACTTTACTCTTTTAAATTTTTTTTTTTTTTTAACTTGGGTCTTTTGGTGAGGACCAGAAAACCTGCTAGACGAATTCTAAAAGAGCTGTGACACGCAGATACACTTTCTATGCTGTAGTGTCTGGTGGCTGGACTACTTTAAGATGTTAGTACCTTAATCTTTTAAAGAACAGACAAACATCCCTAACCAGTGCCAGGTATGCCAGGCTGAATGGGTACAGCCTGAATTACAGACTTTTCCCCCTCAAGTAAAAGCACTTTGTTATGGGACATTATAATGATTTTCTATAACTGTATCCAGTGTGTCTACTCAGATGTATTGCAGTGACAGACCAGAGCAGTGTGTTGTGAAGGAATCCGAGACCACACCCAGGCCCCATGGTGCTCTAAGTGCCCTGTATCTGCCACCACAGTTTATCACTTTCAACCACACCCAAATTAGGTGAATGAATTTCTTCTGGTAAATTTCCTTAAGGATCTGCTGAAATAAATACCCTTATTAGGTTAAAATAGAAAAAATTGTTCCCTTTGTTTGGAATCTCTGCTTTAGTGTACACAGGCTTTTAAAAGGAAGAAGTAATATACTACTTGTATATCTCAGCCCAAATCAAGCTTCTGTATGATCCCCATGGCTGCATTTATGTGATGATTCATTATTATGTGCAATCTATAACTTATGTGATAATTAATTTCTCATAAAATAGCTGATTATTTAATAAAGTAACATTGAGTATAAAGAACAAATTTAGTGCAAAGGGCAAACAAATGATCAAAGAAGTTCATACCCTTTGTTCTATGAGACTCCATCTGTGTAACTATTTCTTGCCTTAGTGCACTATCTGGGACCTTCATTACAATGAGGAATAAAAGTGATGAGGGTGGACATCTTTGCCTTGTTCCCAAACTTAGAGAGAAAGCATTCAGTCTTCACCATTAAATAAGTTTTTCTTAGATGTCCTTTAAGTTGAGGAAATTCCTTTTTATTTCTGTTTTTCTGATATTTTAAGATCAAGATTTGGTGTTAAATTTTATCAAATGCCTTTTCTGCATTTATGAAGATGACAACGTGATTTTCTTAATATGATGAACTCATTGTTTGTTTTCTTTTCTCTCTCTTTTTTTTTTTTTTTTTTTTTAAAGAGAGACAGAGTCTCGCTCTGTTGCCCAGGCTGGAGTGCGTGGCCCCATCATAGCTCACTGTAACCTTGAACTCCTGGGCTCAAATGATCCTCTTGCCTCAGCCTCCCGAGTAGCTGGGACCACAGGCATGCACCTGGCTAATTAAAAAATTTGTTTTTGTAGGGATGGGGTCTCACTATGTTGCTCAGGCTGGTCTCGAACTCCTGATCTCAAGTGATCCTCCTGCCTCAGCTTCCTAAAGTGCTGGGATCACAGGCATGAGCTATCACACCTGGCCCATTGATTGATTTTTGAATGTTAAAACCAGTCTTGTATTCCTGGGATAAACCTATTAGCCCATGGTGTATTATCTTTTTCTTATATTGTGTGATTT
>CM052441.1:103530356-103580038 GCA_028533085.1 Varecia variegata
CTTTCCTCTCCAGGTGTTTCGAGTAGTCCTTCACAGTTCTTCTTATGATCGCGGGAAAATAGCCCCCAAGTTTAGCTCCTATTATGATTGTTTTCCTAATATGCTTTTGATGATTTCTTGGTATTATTAACATCTAGTCTAAGTAAAAGATTGCTCCTTCCTCAAAGGCAAATTTGAGTGTTTATTTAATTTCTGTATTCCCTCCAGTACTTACCACATGCCTGGGTTCTTCGTAGCTGCCCTATAACATCTGTTATCTGCCATATAAAGAGAGGTACTAAGAAAGAACAGCGGACCTCAGTCATTTGGAAGTGTGCAAACCACGTTATTGTGGATAAGAGAACAGCCCTGCCAGAGGATTCTTCTCACTTTGCCCATCACTTGTTCCAGTCTCTGTCAAATTACCCCGTGGACACTAGGGGATGCTATTGCACAATTTTCCTGGCCTTGAAGCCTTTCGTCAAGGCATTAAAAAAATTCCTCTTTTTTCCTTAAAGAGTCTTATTGTTTTTAACTTCTTCTCATAGGTCCAGTTTTCCTGGATCAAATGGCTTTTGTGACTTACCTTCTTAAGTTTTATGAATTAAAAAAATTATTTTAAAGCTTATAGTTAATATCCCTATGACCAGTATTTCCCTTGAGCTTGGTATTCAAGAGTTCTTCTTGGCATGTTCAAAAGTCCAGCAATAAAAACTTTTTTTGTGTTTCTTTTAAATGATCTTTTAATATATTTTCCATGGCAGGTGAAATAGGCAAAGATGAATACTTTAAAAATAGCTGTGGTAATAGCAACATGAAAAACCAAGGTAATAGTAAGGAAACCTCTATGAGAACACTGTTCTTGGGATACGTGTGTGGTCTGTGTGCCTGTGTTCATAGCAATTGACAGGGACTGGGAGAGGTGAGTGATCTGGCCACAAGATCATGTTTTCCTGAAGATGTTTGAATCACTGGTATAAACTTTACCAAAAGTTAGCTAACTTCGTACCTGAAATTTTGCTCCATTAATAATGGCTTTGTCAATGTCCTGAGTGAAAAGCACCAAATAACTGCCCCAGATGTTACTTGTAGAAAAAAGAGCAACCAATAGAATTATCTAAGCAGACATCAAGAATAAGAAGCTCCCCAAAGGGTCAATTTTGTTATTAATCTGAGGCTAGAAATCCCATGGTTTTCAAGTTGAACAGGGCAAGCGTGGGGCGGAGGACCAAACCTGATATAAGCTCGGCTGTCTGAGCCACTCCCCGGCCCCCGCCCGGGCATTCCGGTTGTGCAGGGAAGGAGGTGAGCACCGTCACGCAGCCGTCACAGGCAAACAGCAGAGCCTCACCTGATGGTAACCAGGGTAGTCCAAGTTGCCTGGGAGCGGGAACCCTGGGGCCAGAGACAGTTCTCCCTCCAACATTTCCGGCTTAACAAATTCCTCCAGATAGGTTCTGCAGAGTCTCCTGTCCCAGTCGTCTGTGATATGGCCTCCGTACATGATCTCACCAAACAGGTAGCGCAAGTCATCGTAGGGGACCTGAGGGACAGGGGAAAGACGGAAAGGGTGACGTCCACACAGGCTTGGGGCTGGCCTTACTCATGGGCGGTGCACGAGCTGCCAGATGGGACATTTCTCGAGATTAGAAGCAACATCTTACTGGTCTTCATTCTCCCTCACACACATGCCCTCCCTCTTTCCTGGTCATTAACTGTGACAATCTGCAAAGTCAGACTCTACTAGAAGCCCTTTAAATAGGTGAATGTCAAAGGGAGATAAGTGAGGACCAGGACACTTTTCTAATTTTCTGTCCTTAATTATAGGATTAATTAACCATCTCCTAGGAAAGTCTGGGGTGAACAGCGCACAGGTTCACTGGTGTGACACTTTGGGAGGGAAGCCACTTGGGGACAGCCAGCAGGTGAAGGGACAGTGTGTGGGGGCCGGGCTTCCTGGGAGGCAGAAAGATCTCCCGGGACGTCTGGGCCGATTCATTTCCCCACCAGGAAGAGACAATGGCCTCGCTGAGGCCGTGTTTGGCCCATGAACTAAAATAACCTTGATGGTGTGAAAGTCCCTTACTTGGAAGAGCATCCGTTGTTGATGTAAGTTTTCTTTGAAATGGAGACATCAGACAGAGAAGAAAGGAGATGGGGTTTCTTCTCAACCTTGGCAAGACCATTCCTGTGTGAGGGGCTGTGTGCCCCCCGAGAGGAGGTCTGCACCTTTGACTAGTTAAATTGGGAACTTAGGTGAGTGTGGGGTCTCTTCCCGCTGGTCGGCAGCCCACCTGCCACGCTGCGAGTACGCAGGGGTGGTCTGGGGGCTGCGACAAACTCTCATGGGCTGACTCCCCTGTGACAGGGGTCACTAGCTTGCTTTCCTGAGCTCTGAGCTCATCGTTGTACCGATCTCAGCCTCGGGCTGGTCCTGGGGTTGGCACTTCCTTGTCCCCCTTGTGCAGGGTGCGACTCTTCCCTGGCACACGCTCCCCTCCCTCTGTGTGGTGACACCACATTGTCCTTCTGAGAGGTGGCCCTCCTGACCTCCTCCCAGCTGGTCCCTGAATGTCTGTCCCTTTTACCTTCGTGTTGGCCTCCAAGAAGTTGTAGAGGACATTCACGGAGATGGTGAGGTCCCCCGTGTTAAAGGGGTAGGAGCGATTCCACCCCTGGGGCCCAAACTTGCGTCTTTCTGCCACCACCGCGTGAAAGTAACAAAGAGCGAAGAGGATGCTCTTAAACTCCGTCTCCCGGGAGCACATCTCCAGAGTGTCCTGAAAGGAAAGCATCGCTTCCGATGTTGACACGCGGTTTCCCCTACCCGGGGCAGGCGAGCACGGGGTGACGACTGGGGTTCACGCTGGGGAAAGTGACTGTATACCCTAGGCAGGGGTTGAGCTCCTGTGAGACTACAGCTTGCACTGAGGCTAGGCTTGGGGCCGGGGCTTGAGGGGAACTCGCAGAGGTTTAGAATCTGAGTTTAGGTTTAGATTCACGTTATAACAGGGTTTGGTTTATGGCTCACGTGTGGGCATGTAGAAGTGCTAGTCAGGTTCCCTAGCACAGCTAACAGAGAACAAGGCCACGGGAATGTCATGTTTGTTATGTTACTTTCACGGAGCACCGGGAGGCGGGTGGGGACTCCCACAGCGTCAGCTCTAAGATCTCCCCTTCCTGCGAGGCTTTCCTGGCCTTCACAGAAGCTTAGTGGGTGTGCTTACTGCCTGTCCGCTGGGGAGCTGCAGACACGAGGGAGGACAGGAACCAAGTCACAGGGAGCCGAGGTGTGCTGTGCTCCTCCCTGTCCCCGCTGCACCTCCGAACCCGGGCAGGGGCGACCAGACACGAGCTGAGGAGACAAGGCTCCCCCGGGGTCCTGGCTGCAGAGCACGATGCCAGAGAAAGAATGTGGTGCATGGGGAAGGGATGAAAGACGGGACAGAGGGAAGGAAAGAGGATCAGGGGATGGTTCAGAGGCAGACAATGGAGCTGTGCTTGGCGGGTGTTCAGGGGGCTGGTGACGGTGGGGAGAAGGAAAGTCTGCATTTTGAAGGGATAATGGGAAAGGAACCTCTGGACTCTTTGGAATTAAAAATAATTTCCTCCGAGTGAGATTTTCTCTGTTCAGGATAGAGCAAGATGTTGCGGCTGGAGCCCCAGAGAGGAACTCTCTAAGCCCACACAAATTGCACTGGGTTCAGTCCTGACATTTCTTCTGGGACTTGGTCTTAGACTCGCTCACACAAATGAGAGCGCCAGGGGAAATAGGACAGAGGGGCTTCTAGGGCATCTGACTTTTCCATGGAGAACCCATGACAGAGTCTCTCTCTCTCTCTCTCTCTGGGCACGTGGGGTACTACAATGCTTTTGTCGGTGTCATGCTTGCCACAAAGGCATGGATGTGAAAGGTCAGAGGTGGTGCAGAGGACAAGGCCATTGCCTTGTGCAAGCAAGAATTTGAGAACTGCTTTCTGCATGGAGCTGTTCTCTACAGACATGCAGGATGCTTCGCTTGTTACTTCTTGCACATTTGAAAAAACTGAGTCCTGCTGAAAAATGCCTTTATGCACAAAGACAAGAAATCATATGTTAAGATGCCAAAACCGGCTGACAGTGGCACACTCAAACACAAGTCAGAATAAAATAATCATTCCCCGAACAGCACAGCTTTCAGGGAAGCAGGGATTAAAAAAGAGCTCCGTTCTGCAATTTGTCCTTTAAATGGCTGCGACGGGCTCTGAAGGAGCGGGCCGAGTGTGGGGCGTTCCACGGGCTGCCGTCCCAGGGCACGTGTACGGGAGAACGGGGCGGTTCAAACTCTCACGGACAGTGAATACGCTCTTAAGTCCATCACTCTTTCTTAGAACAAGGTGCTGAACGTGGCCATGAATGGTGAAAGAACCAACTGAGGCAGGGACAGAATAACCAGGAAAAGCCATCAGCTCTTGGAATGCATTTCCCAGTTGCCCAATGACCAAGATCTGACATCAGGCTTGCAAGGAGATAAGCCCAAGAACGACGGCCCAGGAGGACGCTGGGAAGATGAAGCCAGGTGTGGCTCTAGATGATAATAATCCTACTGGGGCCCCATATTAACCATTAGGAGACACGGCATGTGTGGCATCTGCTCCTGTCCTTCCAAGGCGGAAGAGCTGAGAACGGTGTACTCCCAGAGCCTTTAATGGAGCCAACTCCCTGCATCCTAATGCCTTTTTTTCAACTTTTAATTTTAAAACTGTGGTAAAATAACATAAAACTTATGATCTTCACCATTTCTAAGTGCACAGTTCAGCGGCATTATGTGCACTCACATTATTGTGCAACCCAATGTCTTTTAAAGGCAGAAATGTCTGCTTGAAACCAGTTACAGCTTCCTGTAAAGAAGGCTGTAGATTTAAAACTTAAGAATGTATGTTTTCCCCACCTGGAATATGAAACCTAGAAAATGGAGAAGTGTTGGCCTCTGGTACAGAGCACCTAGCAGTTAGTCAAGGCTGACTGGAGGAGGCCTGGAAGGAAGGAAGATGGCCTTGGACAAGAGCCTGCCCCACCTTTCACTCCACGATGGGTGGATATTTAGCAACTTCCAGCTAAAATATTCTGAGTCTCCTGGGAACGTTCACGCATTCTCTGTTCCAGATGACACGTAAGTTCTGGAGTTGGGTTGGGAAGGGGTGTGGAAAAGGTGACTGGATGTGTTTTGCTTCTCAAATCTTTGCAGAAGCTTCCCTCTCCAAGCTGGGCTGTGCGAGTCCTACCCCATGAGGGTATCACGCAGTCGGTAAAATCTTTGGAGACTCTGACTGCCATGTGCTCGTCATCTAAGTTTAAACCAGGCCCCAAAGGTTTTCGTTGGGCCAACTGGCACAGCTTCCTGTTGGATGGCTTATTTCAAGTTACGTAGGTGACCCACATGGGACTTAGGAGTTTTAGCACCAGCTCTGTGAAACCAGAGACCTATTGGTGCTATTAAAAGGTGACTTCAGACAGGAAAACCTCCCCAACCACTTCTAGAACCTGCCCCTAGGATTCCACCAAGGCCTGGTGTGGTAGATGGATTTTAAGGTGATCCCCTGGGCTCCCACCCTCCTGATATTCATGCCTTTGTGTACTCCCCTCCTCAGGAAGGTGCAGCTCCCAAGGGAGAAGCAACAAGAAATGGGACCTTCCTGAGAAGATGGAAGAGGCCTGAGTTGCAGAGCTTGCTGGTGCAACTTCACATAGGTAGTCAGCCACCATGGGTACGGACTTGGCCATAAATAAACACTCCACAACATGAGTCGTAGAATTTCCCAGTAGTGAAATTTCCAAGGAACATAGTTGCCTTAATTTGAACCCTGTGCTTTGATATTCTGGGTGTCTCTGGAGCGGAGGGTTCTCAAACTTGCCTGTGCATTAAACTTACCTGTGGAGCTCATTAAAACACAGATTCCTAGGTGCCACCCCAGAGTTTCAGATTCAGCAGGTCTCAGGTGGTGCCTGAGAATTTGCATTTTTAACATGTTCCCAGGTGATGCAGGTGCCGCTGGTCTGTGGGTCACACTTGTAGAGTCTAACATATAGTTACATCTCAAGTCCAATTCCCAACTGTCTCACACCTTGATACTCAAGATTCATGCATATGTCAAGTGATGTCATCCCCCTGCACCTGAAGATAGCATGCTTAGCTAATCAGCACGGGACCCAGTATTAGGTTTTCAGTAACGTGGCCTTCTCTATCTTGGAATATTAGTTAACTGTAGACTTGGAGAAAGTTCTCCCATTCTTCTTGTCAAAGAAAGGCCCTAAGTGTGACTCCCTCCACCGGTGTACCTGGCAGTGGAGAGTGGGGTTGTCCTGAGTGGGCACCGGCTGGAGGTGATTCATAGAGGGAACGTATTTCACCCCTGCTGGCATTGCCCCGTAGCCCAGCAGCACCCCAGTGCCCCCTGAGTTGCATGCTCTTCTCCCACCCAGTTTGTGTCTGCTCTTTTGCAGGAGGGACGCTCTTCTCCTCTCCCTCCCAGGGCAGTACCTGCGTGAAGTTGTCCAGGGCTTTGTGCAGGTTGGCATGCATGCCCGTGGGGGGCTCGTTGGTGATCTTAATGGAGTTCTCCAGGATGCCCTGCGGGATGATGTGGCCCTCGGGGGAGGGTGCCGGCTCTGCACTGATGAAGACCCTGAACTCTGGGTGGCTGTTCTCACTGTGCTCCTCCAGCTTCTTCTCCAGGGTGCTGAGCCACTTGGCCACCAGGTGGATGTTCTGGTGGAAAAGGAAGACCCCCGTGTAGGCATCTGCTTAGCTCTGTTAGCAGTAATCAGTTATCAGGAAGGCAGCTAGAGGGGGAGCCTGGTCTTAGCATCAAATAATTTTTTAAAAATCATGATAAGATAGACATAACATATAATTTACCATCTCAACCCCTTTTGAGCATATGGTTCAATAGCATTACACACACTCAGATGATTGTGCAACCCAGTACTTTTTAAGGGCAGAAATGTCTTAAATCACATCACAGAGTCTTGCAATCAGGCTCTATCCCTTGATATCCTAAGTTTTTCCAGCTAGTGTTCTTGATTGTGCATGCGAATCACTGGAAGGGCTTATTAAAATGCAGATTCCTTTGCCCCCCAACCTCAGAATTTCAGATTTGGCAGGTCTAGGTTGAGGCCTAAAAATTTGCATTTCTAACAAGTTCCCACAATTTCAGAATCTAACACGTGGTTAAATCCCAAGTCCAATTCCCTATGACCTGACTCTTAGATTGTTTGAACTCTTGATAGCTAAAACTGGGCCCATGGACCAGCATTGCTGGCATTACCTAGGAGCTAGTTAGAAATGCAGAATCTTAGATCCTACCCAGACTTACCGAATCAGCACATTTTAACGAGATCCTTGGGCAGTAATTCGTATGCACGTTAAAATTTGAAAGGCACTGATTTAAATTCCTTCTAGCTAGCTTTCCTGAGTTGTCTCTCCTCCTCCCCAAACCATTCTGCTAATTGTTGCCAAACTTATCTTCCTAAAACACACTGAGTCAATGCTGTTCAAAGACGACAAAGCCTCTCTTCTCCAATCCCAAATTTCTCTGTCTGGTCTTTGAGCCTTTCTCCTTCCCCCAAATCTGATTCTTATCTGTCTGTCTACATATCGAACCCTACATTTATTTCTTAGCATTAATTTGCAGGATGCACCTTTCACTTTAGTGAGGATAGTCACTTGGATTCATTGCAATGTGTTTCATTATAGTGGATAGATAAAAGCTCCTTGGTAAATATTTGAGGAAGTAGGCATGCAGAGCCTTAAATACACAGATCAGCACTAGGCACAGTACTTGGACCACAGGAATTTGGTCTCTGAGTGCTGTTTTCTCTTCTGTAAAAAGAGAAATAATAATAATGTTTGCCATACTTATTTCACAGAGTTGCTGCAAATAACCAAAGGTAGTGGATTTGAAAGGGCTTTGTATATTGCAAAATGCAATGTAAGATCAGTAGTTGTTGAGATGAAAATTTGCTAAATTAAGGAATTCACTTACAATCACTCTATTGGAGCAGAGAGTTTAGTAGGCTACCTAGAGATACAGGGTTCCTGTTAGCTGGCATCGCCAGCAACCCACAAATGAGCAATTTGGCCGCTTCTGCTTCTTCAGAAACCCCAACTTCTGCCACTGGGCAGGGCAGGGCTGGGGGAAAGAACCCCTGTTGTTTGAGGATAGAACCTGGGGTAGATTCAGAGATCCCTGAGGATGCCTCCCTGGGTTTACGGGCCAGGATATGGCAGGGCCTGTGAAACCCACCCAACAGCCACTGCAGACAGGAAGGAGGAGGGGAAAGAGTAGCTTTGTTCTCTTGCCCAGGTCCTGAGAAGCCAGCTTTCCCAAGAGACAATCCCTAGTTCATCTGGGCTAGGATCCTCAAGCGGTATTTCCCAAAAGTGTGCCATGGGATGTTAACAGATGTTAGGTCCATAAAGGAGGTCTGTGTTCAACTAAATTTGGGAGGTACTGGATTGAACGAGATTTCTATATGACTAACCTATGAATATATTGAAAATCTTCTTTATTTTTAAGATATGGGTCTATCACCCATATCACTCACTTTAGTACCCAGGCTGGAGTGCAGTGGCTCGATCATAGATCACTGCAACCTGCAACTCCTGGGCTCAAGTGATCCTCCTGCCCCAGTTTGCTGAGTAGCTGGACCACAGGTATGAGCCACTGTGCCCGGCTGAAAATCTTCCTGAAAGGGATTTGTGTGCAGGGTTTTCCAAAGTTTGCAAGATGACCTTGTTAATGGTTTTTCCTTTTTTCCAGTGAATCTCTCAGGTTTATAGGCTGGGAAATACTGTTCTGTGGGATTCTGGTCCAGTCTAGTTCAGAACACCAGGGAATTCTTAGAACCAGGGTAGCTAGGATTCCTAAGAGAGATATTACAAATCAGCAGGAGTCTTTTGTTTCTGTTAGCATTTTATAGTTTGGACAGATTATATCTATTCAACACTCAAATGCTTCCTTGGGTGGGGGCAGAGGCAGGCACCCAGGTTTTTCATTATAATTTCCCTTCGAAATGCCCAATCATCAGGGATTAAAGAGGGATTTCTGAGTTCAGTATTTGAGAGCTCCCAGCAGTCACATCTGCACCAGATTCCGGTGCCCTGGGCAGCCAGTTGGTGCTGGGGGATGGGTTCGTTGGAGGCAGCAGCACAGTCTGAGAAACAGACGCCCACCTCCAGGCTGAGCAGCTGGCTTCCCCAAGGCACTAGTGCCCAGAAGGGGTCTCTTGGCAAGTCAGCCTGTGCTGATCCGAGTGGGAGGAAGCAGGGACCCCAGCTGTCATCATCTTTTCTCCTGAGATTCCTGCTGCTTCTGGAAAAGGAGTCCCAGGGAGTGGCAGAGCCCTCAGTTGCTAGACTCCGAATAAATAACGGAACAATTAATGGTGAAGCCCCAAGATGTGGTGCCGTGAGTGAATCGGGAGACAGAGGGGGGTCTTGGTAATGGAAGTCAGGATGGGATGGGAGTGACTGGCTTTTTCATTTATGCTTGCTTTCTTTAATTTCTTCATTGATTCTTTCACCCACCAGGCTTTGGTTTTGGTGTTTACTATGTTCAAGGCAGTGGGCTGGTGGTAAAAGGTAAATAAGGAACATCTCTTTTTGTAAGGAAATTTAGTGAAGAGTGCAGTCATATAACAAACCGTGTCAACACAGCCATGGAGCTGTAATAGAGGTGACTGTAGAATATTCTGCTCCAGCATCCACACACGTTGTATAAGAAAGGATTAAGAGGACAGGCCATGATAGAAGAGAGGCAGCCTTTTCCCTTGTAACTGTCTGATGAAATTGCTAGTACTAGGGGTTCCAGATTTCCAAACACCAGCATGAACTCCCAGCGAAGAGGCTAAGGTTGTTCGCACATTCTAGTCACATGTGTAATGAAGGGCATATGACACATAGCACAGTATAAAGGGACAACAGAGGAAGTTTCCACAAAGTTCACAGGAAAGAATCCGGCTGCCATGACCTTCGATTAAATGCCACCTTGCTGCACGTGCACAGGAGCGGGAATCCGCTCCCTTTTGTGAGCAGAGCTACGTAGACTAGGGAGAGCAGCGGAGCAGGTGAGGGCGGAGAAGAGTTATTAGAGGTGGTGCAGGGAGGAGAGCGTGTGCATGGGGAGACCTGGAAGGAGAGATTAGGACGTGAAGGGGACAGGGGTGTGGAAGGACAGGTGGGTGTGAAGGCAAGAGTGGACTGAGAAGCCCAGAGACCTTGGGATGAAGCCCAGCAGGTACGGGGACAAGAATGACCAGATCAGGGCAGAGAGGCATACCTGCAAAATAACCCAGTGACCTTTCTTGGCAGCGAGGTCCAGCGCAGCCTCCGCCACTACCTCCTGTCCTTGCCCCAGAGACACGTTGTGAAAGTTCCGATTGTTGAAGGTATAGCCAAGTTTTTTTCCTAAAAGGAGGGTGCAGTTGTTATTTTTTCTTGTGTCTGATGATCCGTGTTGCTTAATATTCATAAGGAAATGCATACCCTCCTATCAGCCCTCAAACACAGGCATGCCTGAACCCATCTCCCGATCCTCAGAGATGTCAGTGCTTCCAGCTTTTTGTTCCCAAATAAAAAGGAAACACTTGTTCAGATCAAAATCGCGTAACTCCTCCCTCCTCACTTAATCTCCAAGGATGGGCAGCGATGCTGATGTTCTGATCAGCTCTCATTTGAGGACCAGACATTGGCCCGCTATCCTGGAGAGTGCTGATGTGAAAAGGGTCACAGAGTAGCGAGCATGTGGCTGTGGTCCCTTCTGGCTTGCTTTGTCCTTGGAGTAGACACTGGGTCTTCCCTGGAGCTTTACTGGAAGGTGCAGTTGGTGTGGGCAGCGTTCAGGTAGTTGTGGCTTCATGTGCTTTACTCCTTATTAACCTCCTCCGCTCTCGTTCCCCACACAGAGGCAAGTGTGATCTCATCATTTTGCAAGAGTTGGAGTGAAGAGAGGAAAGATACAAGACAGGAAGCGGCTTGGTTGCTTACGTGTGAACCTCCTGTTGGATGGATCCTCATAAAGTTGCAGGTGTTGCGAATGGACCAAGGAACAACCACCCAAACACAAACATCGCAGCCACACTGTCCAAGCAAGGGCAAAGCCCACAAGCTACTCTCCAAGCCCAAGGAAAACAACACAAAGAAATGCCCTTCATATAGACGACCAATTCTGCTTAGACATTAGCTATTAACTCAATCCCATAATGTTTAGAGAAATCATATAATATTCTTTAGACAAAAGGATCATAAAGATATCCTCAAGCAATTTTTCTAGGAAGGTGAAGTAGATGAGAAAAAAAGAGGAAAAATTAAAAAGGAAAAACAGAACAAAAGCTTGTACTTTAAACGAATTAGTTTCAGAGGAACTGAAACTGAAGAATGAACTTTGATTCTTGCACAGAACAGTTTTGAAAAAAACTGTTAATATTGGATATTTCTTTTAAATATTAAAAAAATATATATAGACTCTTGTTCAAATGTATAGGACAAAGCAAGACGATGACTTTTTACAGTGAGAAATAGTTATTATAGATTTAACTGAGATGAACCCAAGAAACACCTTTATTAAACTCCATAAATCCTAGCTGGCAATAAATTTGATGTCAGCTTTGGAACTGGGGAGATAAACAACTTATTCCAGAGAAAATACCAGGATAAAAGGTGCTGGGATTATTAGATGGCTTCTGTGACATTTCTGCTCACAAAGGAGCCTATTATTTTCTTTAATAGCAAGAGAAGGATACAGGGAAGGAGGTGCTTAAGAAAGATGCGTTTGAAAACCGCAGACTGGCAGGATCAATGGGAGCAGAGCCCGGTGCTGCAGAGCCCGCTAGGATCAGCCTGCATTAATGGGCCTGGAGGCATGACAATGGGGCCAGGAAGAAAGAAATGGATTTTGGAAACATTGAGAAGGAGAAAAATGGGTAGGATTCTCGCTGTCTGAACACCCAGCCAAAGATGACTGCATCGCATGAGAGCCTCAGGGCTTGCTGAGTTCACCTGGCAGAGTCCTGCCATCTGCAACCTTGAGGCTCTCAATGTATTTTGCTGGGAACTGAGCAAGGCCCTCCGGCCAGCTAAGTTCTCTCGGGATTTCACTTCAGTTTTGTGCTATGGCTTCCGTGCCTCCACCCCACTGCCTTTCTGACCTTGCTTCCAACTCTCCATATGGGGGTGTCACCTGGAACTGTGCCCCACTGTAAACCTCTCCTAATATCTTCATGGTGAGCTTCATCAGCCTCCAGGCCCTTGCAGGACACTGCCACTCCTGGGGTCCTCTCTCTAGCTCCATGCACCTGTGGTACTTGGAGGCAGGGGAGCATTTTTCTAGTGTTCTCTTGCTGCTTGCAGGCTCTTTCTTTCCCACCCTCATATAGAGACCCTTCCTCATTGAAGCACTTGCCACCTGGCTATATTATCTGTGAACTTTTATGTTCTCTGCCTTCTACCAATTTCTCAGTGAGACTCACTTTTTCAGGGGCTTTGGAGCTTGGTTCCTGTTTCATCACTGTCCTGGTAAGCTTTAATGTCAGTATGGATGACTCAGACACAGCCAGCCTCATGCTTCCTCATCCTCCTCATCTTCAAAGAGCTTAATGCCCATCCATTTCCGCTACCGACTCCCGATGGCTGCACCCAGGGCTTTGTCATGTCTGAGATCTGTCCCACGTCTGGAGCATCGTTCTCTCGTGTCCGCCCATGACCGTCACTTCCCACTTCCCAAATTATTCCCTCTCTCACTCCCTCCCCACCTCAGACTCTGCTCCAGTGAAATGTCTAGTCCTTTGCTCCTCCATTTTTTCCAATCTTCACCTTTACCTCCCCTTTTGTTTTAATACGGACCCAATAATCCTTAATTTGGAGCATGACCTTACAAAATCCTCAACTCCATTGCCCCCTGCCACTTCTGCATTATCTGACTTTTGTAAAACCCCAGCTCTGAGTCCAAGCATTAATAAAAGAGAAAAGTAATACATTTTGGTGAATTCTCAACCTGAGTGCTGTTTGTCACTTTTTCCGTGTGTCCAGAAGTCAGCTACAGTACCCTATGCCTGTGTCCTTAAGCTTCCTAATGGACCCCACCCTCTGACTCTCCGGTTCCCTGAGGAAGCACATGTCCTCTGGTAGAAACCCCCCCATTTTACTGCCACGTTGTCTGCACATCCCCCCTCAGTGTGCTCCCCTCTGCTCCCCCTCTGCCTGCTCTCTAAATCCCATCTCTTTTGGTATCTTCAACCTTTTTGTATATCTCTGTTCATTCTCCTGCTCCCTGGCACATGAACCAATGAACATCTCTCATCGCAAAAAACAATATTCCATTAATCTTGAAGCCACTCACTAAACACTATACTTGCCCCAGCCTAACCAACTTTTAATTGCCTCCTAAGGAAAAGTGAATGAGGCCAGGACGAATGAAAAAGAGACTCAAAGCAAAGAATGCACCATCTGGCTCCAAAGACACTGAACTGAAAACCGCTTCTTTGGACACGTCTGGTAGCTGGCCTCCCAGCCTCTAAGCGAGCTCATGGTTCTGAACAGAACACTGGGAAGGGAAACGGGAGGCGGCAGAAGGCAAAGGTGGAAAATACAGCTTCTTTCTGATCGCCAGGTGGAAATAACAGAATTCATTTTGTCAAAGCCAGGTAATTGGACAAGAAGGGTGAAGACCAAGTGAGATCCCACCGCAGACAAGCAAAAGAAAGACTGGAGCAGATGCCTGCACAAGGGCAGGAAGGCAAGGGCCAAAGAGGAAGCTGTGCTTTGAAAGGATGTGACAAAAAGCTGTGACGGAAGGGACAAACTGCGCTGCCTCAAAGCACAAACGAACCATCATCATCATCATCAGAATGCCATGTGGTGCTACTGTGCTGTGCAACGCGACTGCGGTGCTGACTTTCCAAAGCCTTTTCACATCTGGGATGTCACTGTCATCCTCACAGCAACCCAAGGAGGTAGGTGTCATGGGTCACTGAAAACAAGGAAGAAGTAGATGGAGCAAAAACCAAAAGCCAAAATAGATGTGCATGAGGAAGTGTGGCTCATTCAGGAAGAAGGTGATGAGCAAAGAGAGAAGGGGACACGATGACAGCACTGTCACAGGATTGATCAGAGGAGGCAGGAAGGAAGCAGTGAGGGTGGATGGTGGTAGATTTCACGTTAGAACAGAGGCCAAGAAAAACAGAAGGAATTTCCCCTCCACTTCCCGTTCTTCCTCCTCCTCCTCCTCCATTATAATCATTGAGGGAGGAAAATCCTGGAGGAGACTTGGAAGCACAAAAATGCTAGAAAAATATAGATTCTTAATCAAGGGAATTATTAATTTACCAATGGATGAGCTTCAGGGGCTTAGGGAACTCCCACAATCATATACAGCATTTTGTTTGGTGTGGGTACATGCGTTTTTTTTGGGGGGATGGAGTGAGGACAAGGAACAAATCCTCAGTCTGACTCTCAGGGTTTTAAAGCCCTACCCAGTATCAAGAACTGTTATGTTGAAACAAAAGAACAGAGAACATGCATCAAATACCCAAAGATGGGAAAGGATTCCAAGCTTTTTAAGCATCCAAATGGAGGAAAACAGTGAATTGCCTGAGAAACAGACTGCACAAGCAATGAGACAGTAAGTTTAGCTAATACGCTGAGGCCGGGGACTTAGGGGAGAGTGTTTAGCTCAGCCACGTGGATTCCAAACGTGAGACTAGGAGCCCATCAGCTAAGCTGATTGGATTCAAGATGTGGGAACTATGGATGTCACCGCAATATATGTTCTAAATGGGTGAATTAGAAAATAAATCAAAGCGTCAGGGAGGCAGGGAGGAAGAGAGAGAGAAAGAGGCACAGGTGCCTAAGTAATCTCTAGTTGATGAACAGCAATATTGCTTCTGGTAAGGAAATATCTGTTAAGATTCAGCCAAGGACAGGCTCGAGGTAATGTATTCAGAGACAAATAACCAATATAGATCAAGGGGAGGTTAGTTTGCCTGAGATGACAGGAAGCTTCAAACGACATGATGGAATAGTTGGAGGTCAATAGGCTAAGAACAGTAGGAAATTGCTCATAAACAGGGTATATAAAAGCTTCCAAAAGGGAAAATACTGAATGAAAATGAAGAAACTAGATTTATCAATATGAAAGGAGCAAAGCCTCCAGGGGACATTGGAAGGAACACAGAACTCTATAAAGTGTGAAAGTCAGGAATGACTTAGCCATGGCAACAGTTCTGACGTCATTCATTCGTTTGTTAATTCGCTCAACAAATATTTACTGAGCACCTTCTCTGTGCCGGTTACACTGTTAGATGCTGGTAAGAAAACGATGAGCAAGATGACATGGTCCCTGACCTCAAGGATGTTAGTGACAGAAGGCAGGCACACATAAGCTAAAAATATAAAAGGATGATTAAATTAGAGTTGTATTAAATGCTCCAGAGCAAACATATAGGTGCTGCAAGAACACATCACGGGGCACCAAGTGGTCTTATAGGGAATAGGCTGGGAGTGACTGACACCTGCAGGGTGAGTAGGCAATAGAAGGTTGAAAACATTTCAGACAAAAGGAAGCCTTTGCGAAGATGCTCTAGGTCAGGAAGGCTCCTGTGTGACTGGGGATCTCAAAGGGCTGCTGGCTGGAGTAGACTGAGCATGAGGGAAGGTAAGATCCCCAGCCGGACAGAAAAGCCAGGCCATGCAGGCCACACGGATCATGTTAATGATGGACTTTACCTTTAAAACAGTGGGAGGCTACTAGAAAGTTTATTTATTTGTTTATTTATTAATTTTGAGACTGGGTCTCGCTCTGTCGTCCAGGCTAGAGTGCAGTGGCATCACCATAGCTCATTGCAACCTCAAACTTCTGGGCTCAGTGATCCTCCTGCCTCAGCTTCCCAAAGTGCTAGGATTACAGGAATGAGCCACCATGACTGGCCCTAGAAAGTTTTCAGTAGAAGAGAGATACAATCAGATTTGAGATTGAGTAAGATGACTCTGGCTGCAGGGTGGCAAAGGATCGCAGAGGGGGAGGAGCGGAGATGAGTTAGGAGGCTACTGTGATAATCCAGGTGAGAGATTATGGTGAATCAGACTGGAGGGGCAACAGGAAAAATGGAGGCAATTAGATGAATTTAAACATATTGAGGAGGTAGAATCAATAGGACGAAATGTGGTGGGTGGTGGAGGAGGTGTCTGAGATGACTGAGTCCCAGGTTTCTGGTGTGAGTGACTTGGTGAACAGTGGTGGCATTTACCAAAAATAATAGAGCAAAATTTCTGGAGCTAAAGAGAGGTGAGACTTCCATTTGTAATGGCATGCTGAGTGCTGAGCCAATGAATGAAAAGGACCCACACCTAGGATGCATCTCATGAAATCTCAGAACACAATGTAGAGAGATGATCCTAAAGTTTCCAGGTCACCAACAAAGAAACAAGAGAAGAATATCATTCTATTGTCATATGCTCTTTCTTGAGCAAAACTGGCTTCTAAAAGACAATACAGCCATGTATCCAAAGCCATGTATCCAGAAGTCATTTTAGACTTTGCAAAACTATCAAAGTATATGGGCACAATGGAAGACACCCAACACTTGGGTGTCCTTAAGCAACCAAGGATTCAGAAATTGTACTTCTCATGATTTTCTGAGGATTTATACCAGAATAATAAAGATAAAAACTTAAAATAAAAGACATGGGATACAAAGACAGTAGTACTAATCCAGAATATCAAGAAAAAAAGTCCCAGGATAATAGCTTCCAAGAAGGCTAAAATACAACTTATCTGTGTTAGAATAGGATGCCAGTGGGCTCTAGGAGAGTATCTGCAAAAAGAATAAAATGGATTCTTTCAGTATAATAGAATGAATAAGAAGTTAGTGATAATGGTAAATGGGGCATTTACTTCTTCTCCCAAGAAAAATAAAAGACAATTTGCAACTCCAGGAAAAACTAAAAGCTTTCAAAAAATTGTCATCATCATCTTGACCCATAATTAAGACATAAATGTTATGAATGATAGTAATTTGCTGTACTCTTTTCTTTTAAAGAACTTGGATATACACAACCTAGACAGGGCCAAAAGCAGATATTTCTTGAATTATAACAGTAATTCCATGTGTCCTCTGGTTAGTACTCTTGTTTTAGTGTGCACATATAACTTGGGCTTGGAGGGATTCAAAAATAAAAATATTAAATCATAAAAAATTATCTATGAAGCAAACTGAAATTTGACATGATTTTGAACCTCTGTGGTAAGAAAATTCTTTTTTGAGAGACCCTTAGAGATTATGACATTGGATCAAAATGAAGGAAATGTAATCCTAGACATTACTTTCCTCTGCAGTGGATAACATATTTATATTCATTAGGATGTAAATGCTATTTGTTGATTTTCAAGTTTAAAAACTAATCCATGGACTGGGCACACATAAAATTAATAATGGTAACAGAATAGAATGACTGTGTATTCTTTCTTAACTATATAAAAATCAAAGCATAGCTGACACAAGTTGGGAAAGGGAAGCCTTGGCTTACATGGGTGGAAATCAAAAGAAATTATCTGAAGTTCTAACAGTATTTAGTTATGATATATCCAATAGAGTAAGTAAACATTTCAACATAGATTTCAAAATTTGGAAGGTGTTTGCTAACAAATTATATAACTTAGGTGAAATGGACAAAGTCCTAGAAAGAAACAAATTACTGTAACTGACTCAAAGAGAAACAGCAAATCTGAATAGACATAATTAGTAAAGAGATTGAACTAGTAATTTAAAAACTTCCTACTCAGAAAAGCTCAGCAAAAAATCCCAAAACAACAAATGCTGGCGAGGATGTGGAGAGATAGGAACACTCTCACACTGCTGGTGGGACTGCAGATTGGTACAACCTCTGTGGAAAAGAATCTGGAAATACCTCAAAGAGCTGGGAGTGGAAATACCGTTCGATCCAGCAATAGCACTGTTGGGCATCTACCCAAAAGATCAAAAGACATTCTATAATAAAGACATCTGCACCTGAATGTTTATGGCAGCACAATTCACTATTGCAAGGATCTGGAAACAACCCAAGTGCCCGTCAATTCATGAGTGGATTACTAAAATTTGGTATATGTTTACAATGGAATATTACTCAATTATAAGAAATGACAGTGACCTAGCGCCACTTATATTTTCATGGATTGAGCTTGAGCCTATTATCCGCAGTGAGGTATCACAAGATCGGAGGAATAGTCTACACGTATACTCGCCGTCAAATTGGTACTAACTGATCAACACTATGGTGCTCACATGGTAGTAATCTTCTCCAGGGATTAGGCAGTTGGGAGGAACAAACTCACAACTAAGGGTCACAGACACGGTGAGCATTGTAGAGGGGAAGGGCATCCCTCTAAACCTCGCTTGGGTGAGGCAAAGTCATAAAGTGTAACCAGAAGATATTTGAACTTCAGTGTTTATTGCAGCACTATTCACAATGGCTAAATTATGGAATCAGCTTAAGGGTTTACCAAGGGATGAATGGATAAAAATGATGTGGTATATGTACACAAAGGAATATTATTTAGCCATGAAAAAGAAGGTAATTTTGTCATTTGCAGAAACATGGATAGATCTGGAGGACATTATTTTAAGTGAAATAAACCAGGCACAGAAAGACAAATACTTCATTTTCACACTCAAATATGGTACCTAAAAAAAATTGATCTCAAGGAAGTAGTGAATAGAATGGTGGCTACTAGAGATTGGTCAGGGTGGTGGGATGGGGTAATGAAGAGATGTTGGTGAAGGGGTAATTATGTTTAAAAGAAGGAAGAAGTTCTGATGTTCAGTGGTACAATGGGGCAACTACAGTTGACGGTAGTTTACTATATTTCAGAATAGCTAGAAGTTTTCAAATGCTCCCAACATAAAGCAATGATGAATGTTTCAGGTGAATCTTGTTCCAGTTACCCTGATTTGATCATTGTATGTTGTGTGCTTGTTTCAAGATGTAACATGTAATCCATGAATATGTATGATTATTATGTATCAATTAAAAAAAATAAAAAATATAAAAAAAAGAAAAGCTCAGCCTATGAGCTGGGCATGGTGGTAATCTCAGCTACTCAGGAGGCCAAGGCTGGAAGATCACTTCAGCCCAGGAGTTTGAGACGAGCCTGAGCAACATAGTAAGATCTGTCTTTATGTAAAAAAAAAAAAAAGAAAAAAGAAAAGAAGAGAAAAGCAAAGAAAAGAAAAGAAAGGAAAAGCTCAGCCCAGATGGCTTTACCACTGAATTCTACCAAACATTCATGGCAATTAATACTAATCTTTCACAAAATCTTCCAAAAGAAAAAGAATCAGAAAGAATACTTTCCAACTCATTCTGATGTATGGAGATTAGTGGTATTATTCTGATACCAAAAACAGACAAAGACATTACAAAGAAAGAAAACAACAGGTCAATATCCCTTGTGAATATGCATATATGCAAATATTCTCAATAAAATACTAGAAAATTGAATCCAGTAATATGTAAAAAGGATTATACAGTAGGACTAATTGAGACCCCAAGAATGCAAGGTTGTTTTAACTTCCAAAAATCAATTAATGTAATATACTGTATAATAGAATAAAGAAAAAATCTATATTATCACCACAAAAGAAGCAGCAAAACCACTGACAAAATCCAACATCTTTTTACAATTAAGAAAAAGAAAAACTCAACAAAGTAGAAATAGAAGGCAACTTTCTCAATCTGATAAAGGACATCTACAAAAAATCCACAGCTAACATCATATTTAATGATGAAAACTGAACTCTTCCTCTAAGATCAGGAATAAGACAAGGATGTCCAAATTTGACACTTCTATTTAACATTGTATTAGAAATTTTAGCCAGGGCAATTAGGCAAGAAAAAAGAAATAAAAAGGCATCCATATTGAAAAGAAATAGTAAAACTACTTCTATTCGCAGATGACATGGTCTTATATCTAGAAAATCCTGAGGAATTCACCAAAAGACTGTTTGAACTAATAAACAAGTTCAGCAAGTTTTCAGGCTAAAAGATTAATATATAAAAATTCACTAGCAATGAAACTGAAACTAAGGAAACAATTCCATTTACAACAAAATCTAAAAGAAAAAAACTTAGGAATAAATTTGACAAAAGAAGAGCAAGATGTGAACACCAAAAACCATAAAACATTCTTAAAAATTAAAGAAAACTAACAAATGGAAAGATAGTCCACGTTCATGGATCAGACTTAATATCATTCAGATGGCAATACTCCCTAAATTGCTCTATATATTCAGTGTAACACTTATTGAAATCTGAACTGCATTTATTTTATTTTTTGCTGAAAATGACAAGCTAATCCTAAAATTTAAGAGACCCAGAGTAGACAAAACAATCAAGGAAAGAACAAAGTTGTAGGACTCATACTTCCTGATTTCAAAATTTATTATAAAGCTACAGTAATCAAGATTGTTACTGGCATACAGATAGACACATAGATGAATGGAATAGTAATAATCCAGAAATAAGCTCTTACATTGAGGGCCAATTTATTTTTCACAAAGATTTCAAGACAATCCAATCAGCAAAGAATAGTCTTTTCAACAAATGGTACAGGAGCAAATGTATATCCACAGGCTGAAGGACAAAGCTGGACCTCCTCTTCCCTACACCAAATGCAAACATTAACCAAAATGGATCATAGACCTAAATGTAATAGCTAAAAATTAAACTCTTAGAAGAAAATAAAGGAGAGTAAAGCTTTGTGATCTTGAGTTAGGCATTAGTTTTTCAGATACAATACAAAAGCACAAGTGGCCAATGGTAGATAAATTGATTTTTTTTTTTTTGAGGAGAAGGAAAGAGGAGTTTATTCATTTGCTGGCAAATGAGGAGGATGGGGACTCCTTTCTAAAAATGCCATTGTCTTAATAATAAGCAGAAATTCAGACCTTTTAAAGGGAAGGTTCTCAGCTTCAGGCTGTATTCTGATCCGTCCCACCTCCAGGGAAGACAATCTTGTGACCTCTGCCCAACAGGGAGGCCCACCCAGACCTCCCTGAAAATGTTGATGTTTGAAAAATGGATTTTAGCAAAAGTAAAAACTTTTGTGCTTTGAAGAATATCATTAAGAAAGTGAACGAAAAACCACAGAATGGGAGAAAATATTTGCAAATCATATATCTGATAAGGAACTTGTATCCAGAATATATAAATAGTTCTTATAACTCACAAAGGCAAATAACCCAATTTTAAAAATGAGCAAAGAATTTGAGTAAACATTTCTCCCAAGAAGATATATAAGTGTCCTATAGGCATATAAAAAGATGCTAAACATCATTTGGGAAATGCAAATCCAAACCACAATGAGCTACCATGTCCTACTCACTATAGTGGCTACAATTAAAAGATGGACAATAACAAATATGGACAAAGATGTGCAGAAATTGGGACTTGCATATTGCTGGTAGGAATGTAGAATGGTGCAGCTGTTTTGGAAAACAGTTTGGCAGTTCCTGAAAGAGTTAGACATAAAGTTACCACATGACCCAGCAATTCTACCCCTAGGTAAATACTCAAGAGAATTGAAAACAAAAGTTCACACAAAAACTTGCACAGGGATGGTCGTGGCAGTGGCATTCACAGCAGCCAAAAGATGAAACAGCCCAGGTGTCCATCAACTGAGGAATGGAGAGATGAGTGTGGTATCGCCAACCAATGGACTATTATCCAGACGTAAAAAGGAGTACAGTTCTGATACATGCAATGACATGGTTAAATTTTGAAAACATGATGCTAAGTGAAAGAAGCTATCACAACAAAGCACATTCTTTATGATTTCATGTATATGAAATGTCCAGAATAGTCAAATATTTAGAGACAGACAGTAAGTTGATGGCTGACTAGGGTTGGGGAGGTTGTGGGATGCAATGGGAGTGATTGCTAGTGGAGATACGGTTTCTTTTAGGGGAAACAACATTTTTCTAAAATGAGACTATCCTGATGGTTGCACAGGCTTGTGAATATCCTAAAATACTTTGAATTGCACACTTTAAATGGGTGAATTGTATGGGTTGTGAATTACATCTCCCTGAAGCTGCTGAAAAATTTGAGAGAAAGAGGCATGTCTTGGTGAGCAGTAGTGTGTCTTGTTTGCGTGGGTGGGATTTTAATTGATAGAGGCGGCTGAGCGATGACACAGAGGGGCAAATGCCACTGATAGAAGATTGTTATTACTTATGTTTTCTGAGGGCAAACAGTTTAGGACTGGCTAATTTGAATAATTCTGGTGGGTTTTGGGGCAACGGGACTATCCCTACGTGCCTGCTACTAGGCACTGGGTTGATTTAGGGCAGGGAGACTGCTGGCTTGGTGTGTGAGAGTTAGATAAAGGAATGGTTGGGAGTGTGGACTCTGGGTGGTCAGGTAGCATGTGAAAGGCATGCTCCCAGGTGAGCCTTTTGCCATCTCTACGAATTGGCTGGCTTTGGGAGGAGCAGTCTAGCTCAGTCAGTGAAGCCACTAATGCCAAAGCCTCAAGGCTATAGTCAACAATAATAAATTACATAGTTTTAAATAGCCAGAAGGAGGATATTAGACATTCCCAACACAATGAAGTGATAAGTGTTTAGATGATGGATATGCTAATTATTCTGCTCTGATCACTACACAGCATATGCATCACATCATCACTATGCACCTGGTGAGTATGTCCAATTACTGCCTGTCAATTAAAAAAAAAGAATACAGAAAATAAGAAAGTACAGTTGACCATTGAAAAACCCGCACAGGTTTGAACTGTGTGGGTCCACCTATACACAGATTTTTTTCAAGCAAACTCAGATAGAAGAATACAGTGGTATTGGAGAGATGTGAAATCCCTGTATACAGAGGGCCGACTTCTCGTACACACAGGGCCCACTGTGGGACTTGAGTATGCGAAGATTTTGGTATATGCAGGGGTCCTGCAACCAATACGCCATGTATAAGGGGGGACAACTGTATAGTTAATCCATTTGGCTCTGTGATGCATGGCTGCCAGACAGAAACAGACAGACTCTAAGACCACACAGATAGAACATAGTGGTCTTTTTCATATCGAGAATTGATACTGTATATAAAATTGCTAAGTTCAAAAATAGCGATATAAGATTATTAGTAGGAAAAAGAGAAGTCACTCTCAAGATGACTAAATTCAGAAATGGACAAAAGCATAGGCCTGGGACGTGGGGCTGAGTGTAGGAAGCCCTGGAGCTGGGGACTGTTGCTTTTCATTTCAAATTCTCCTTTATATCTTGTTTATATAGACTGTTAAAAATTGCCAATGCTGTCTCTATTGCAAGTTGTCACAGTGGGGTATTGGGAAAAGTTTTCCATTAACAATAATCAAATCTTGGATAAACCCCATTGGCTACACCATTACTCAGAGCTGCTTCTTTATTATTGATTCTGTTAAAAAATTATGAGAGGTGTTACTTGCATTTTTTAGGAGACTATGAAAATGCACATTAATTAGTGAATAAGATAATTCTTTTCATTATACACTTCTTATCCATTCTGTAGGGCCAAGTTAGCTTTATCTCACCTCCCCCAAAGCGCAAAGCATACGCTGTATTTTTCATTCATTCCATAATGAATAATACAATGATCGCCCATGGATTTGTATTACACAGTCTGAATTATTTATTATAAAGAACTTGTTTTATAAAAACCTGTTGGGTATTTATTTAACTTTGCAAAATGTCAAAGCATTGCCAGTTTTATAGTTCTGATGAGCCACTCATTTGCTTATTCCTTCATTAAATATATTTAATACATATTATGTGTGTATATATATATTTATTGAGTGCCCATCACATGAAAGACACAGTGCGAGGGGAAGTGGTGGGGGACACTAAGCAAAAAAGACACTCGATTCCCAAGGACTTTTCACTCATAGTAAGACACAGCAGTTACTAGACAATGCCAGTGTGGCACACATAAAGACAAGGTGCTCTAGGAGCACATGGGAGGGAAACCTAGCACCTTGGCATTCAAGAGGGGCTTCCTGGAGGTGGTGACATTGAAGTTGGTATCTGAAGGATGAGTAGAGGCTACCCTGGTGGTGGGGATGCAGGAGTGGAAGCAGCCTGTTTTAGAGAATGGCAAGTCATTAAATGTGACGGCTGCAGTGCAGGGTGGGAGAGAGAGAAGTAGGGAAATGCAGTAGGCAGAATAACTGGCTCCAAAAGATGTCCACGCCTGAGTCCCGGAGCCTGTGAATATGTTACTTTACACGGCAAAAAGGACTCTACAGATGCGATTAAATCAAGCATTCTGAGGTTTGGGGATTATCCTTGATTGTCTGGGTGGCTCAGTGTAATCGCAAGCGTCCTTATAAGGAAAAGAGACCCACTTATGACTTCTGACCTCCAGAATGGTAAGATTTTCAATTTCCATTGTTTTAAGCCTCCAGCTTTGTGGTAATTGGTTATGGCAGCTGTAGGAAACTAATCAGGAATAGGGGAGGACAAGGGACATAAAACCATTGTAAGGAGTTTGGACTTTACTTTGAAAGGACTGTACTAGCATTTCAGAAAGATTGCTCTGGCTAGAGTGTGGGGGATGGCTGAGGTGGCGTGGAGGGGACCAGGCCTCCTCGTGACACTGTTGCTGTAGATTCTGCCTCATATAGCTCAGAGTGGTCCTTCCTCTCTCTGGCAGGTGATCTTCTGGTTTTGCTCAGCAAGGACCCTGACTTCTGTATGTTGCACATGTTGGGTATTACGCGATGACCCTTGAATTCAAGGGAGAGACCGATAGATCCAAAGAATGACAGGGCAGGGGGCTGGTGCAGCCTCGGCTCCATGATGGGGCCTTTCTCACCTTGGCTCTCCACATCCTTCAGGGGGTCCACCCCTGGAGACAGGATAAAAAACATGGGCGTGGCTGGTCCTGATTCTTCAAATGAGGCAGCAAAATCCAGTGCTCTTCCCACCACGTATTTGCTTCCCAACTTCTCCTCAACAAAATCTCTGCCAGAAAAAAAAGTCCATATATATTTATATATGTAAATCAATTGCAAAATTGATATACATGATATCATGATATACCTATGAGACATGGAGGCCTATAGAAATGAAGGTCGTGCTCAAGGTCAGGGGCTGAGGCAGTTACGGAGCTAGGACTGGCTCCAAGTTCACTACTTATTAAGTCAAAACTTAGCAACAGGTGCTGCTCGTTGCCAGGCTGCTCACCCAGACCCAGGCTCCTGAACACCCATCCTCCCGGGCCATCACTGACTCCCTCCCGGGAGCCGGGGGTCTTTTCACATCACCCCATCCACCAGGAGACTGTCAGGGTGATGCCTTCTGAAAGCTTGTAGGCAGCTAAATCCTCCATACTCAATATCCCTGCTATCTCCTAGCCCTGCCCACCTGTTCCCTGCCAAAGTAGCTCATTTTATGCCAATCAGATCCTCACAGCTGTAACCACTTACTGAATGTCTGCCCCAACTCCCGGCCTTAACTGGGACTTCCACTCTCCCTCAAGGACACTATTTTCCCTGTAGCCTTCTCAGCTGGGCTCATTCTCCTACACCTGACATACCTCAGGGCTGGCAGGTGGGACTGGGGTCCTTCTCAATGCCCACTGCTGTTTTCAAGCCATTCCCTCTCCACTCTCGCAGCACCTTTGAGGCTCATGTCCCCAGGCTGTGTCACCATGACCCCTGCATATCCATGTCATCTATTGCCCCCTTGGTCACTTTCTCTCCTTCAGCCAGGGTGACAGCACCATCCGTGTGGACAATCCTCTAGATTCTTAGTGATCTCGACTCAAATGATCTGGTTTCTACCCCCCCCCCCCCATTCAGCCACCTAATTCCATGGTCACACCCTCACCCCTGTCATTACTTGGGAACTTTTTCTATGTCTGAAAACATAAATGGAAACATCCCATTCTTGGACCCAAACCTCCTATGCTTGCAGTTCTTTTGACAATTTACTGGGCTGCACCCGTTCTTCGCCCGTATTGGTGCCACAACAGATGCAGGGATTTTGGTACCTTGGCCTCCCTGGAATTTTCTCTCATCCCTTATTCTCACTTCTTTCCTATCCAGCATAGACTCCATGGCCAACAACTTCTTTTGTTTTTCAAAATAACTTTATTAAGGTGTAATCAACATAGCATAAGATTTACCCATTTTAAATGTACTAGTCAATGATTTTTTAATAAATTTACCCAGTTGTACAATCTTCACCATCATCCAGTTTTACGTTTCCATCACACCAGTGAGCTTCCTCATGCCTATGTAGTTAATTCCTATTCCCAGTCCCAGGCAATCACTAACCTGCTTGCTGCCTCTATGGATTGCATGACCTATGACCTGTAACCCTTCTCTTGCCAACACTATCACCTCCCTTGTCTAACGCTTATTCCAGCCCACCAACTGGAGATGACCTGAGCTCTGGTTCGGCTCTGAATCTGCACCTGGGCCTCTGGAGAAAACCACCCAGTGGTGAAGATTAGCACCACCACAGTGCAGGGGCTTGGCTAGGTGGGCCCTCAATGCTACCTGGAATTCTTTGGGTTTCCCTGGTCAGTCTTCTACCTGACTTTTTCACAGATCCTATTTCAAATTTCTCTGCTCTTTGCAAATACCCACCCCCACCACCTTCCCTTCCACACAAATGCAACTGATGATCTTGTTTCCTACTTCTCAGAGAAAGTAGAAGCTGGGAGATGAAGTCCTTCTCAACTTCTAGCCATCTGTTTGCCACCTTAACTACAGCCACACCCACCTCTCTCCCCCTTGTTTGTGATGAAGAAATGTTTTTTCTAGAAGGATGATCCCTCCATCTGTCCTCTGAAACCCATCATCTCCTACCACATTAGACGTGGTCAGCACCCTTTTCAATGCTGACATTGATTCGCACCTCTTTCCAGACTGTCCACTAAGACTGCGGTCCCCAACCCCCTGGTCTGTGGCCTGTTAAGAACCCGGCTGCACAGCAGGAGGTGAGCGAAGCTTCCTCTGTATTTATAGCCGCTCCCCATCACTGGAGTCACCTCCTGTCAGATCAGTGGGGGCATTAGATTCTCATAGGAGTGCAAACCCTACTGTAAACTGCACATGCCAGGGATCTAGGCTGTGAGCTCCGCATGAGAATCTAATGCCTGATGACCTGAGGTGGAGCTGAGGCTGTGATGTTAGCGCTGGGGAGCGGCTGCAAATACAGATTCTCATTAGCAGAGAGGTTTGACTGCACAGAGATCATAATAAATCAATTGCTTGCAGACTCATATGAAAACCCTATCAGTGAGTGGCCAATGACAATATAAGAATAATAATAATAGAAATAAAGTGTGCAATAAATGTAATGTGCTAGAATCATCCCTAAACCATCCCCTTATGCCCACCCCCATCTGTGGAAAAATTGTCTTCCGTGAAACCAGTCCCTGGTGCCAAAAACGTTGGGGACCGCTGCACTAAGACATTAAGAAGGTACGTGGCATATACAGAGCGGCAGGCCTCACAAGATTGTGGATGTAGGTGCAAAGGCCCCCATTACTGTGTACACATGTCCGTGGAGCTCAGCCCTGCTAACCTGGCCACGCTGAGAGTGCCCCTGCCCCTGGCCTATCCTGGGCCTTCCACCGTGCCGGTTCCCTACCGCATGGCATAGGTCATCCGGTCAGGCCGCATGGCTCTCATCATGCAGAGGCGCTGCAGGGCCGTCTTGTTCTTCCACTCCTGCGGGAACTTCTCCTTCTCGGGACATTCTGACTCCACAAATTTCCTCCAGCTCTTGGCAGATCCCTCTATGTCCCGATCCAGGTTACAGAATTCCTCCATTGATGAAAGTGCCTGGGAAATTCCAGAGAATCTTGCTCTGAAATGCAGTTTCTCCAGAAAGTTGTCATTTGCATTGTGTTGGGGTTGAGAGACAAGAGGGTGTTATATACATGATTCTGTCTCATTTATACTCTTGTCTGGAGCCTTGGATCTTCCCCCAGGGAAAAGCAAGGAAAAGGAAGGATATTGATCAGCTCATCCTCAGCAAACTACCCCAGTAATGGGCAAGGCTTAGCAAATAAAATTCTGGCGATATTATTAGCAGCAGAGACTGAGCCACACCTGCCTGCAGGGTATTGCATGGAAAAGGCGGAGAGAAGAGGTAGCATAATTATTCTGGTCACGGAGCCTGAACACTTAAAGTCACTGACTTCTCTCTTGCAGCCCCAAACTCATTCTGCCACCAAACCCTGTCAATTCCTTTTTTCAAATGTCTCTAAAATCATTCATTGGCTTTATATTAATACCAGCTCTTAAAATTTCCATAGGTTGTCTATTTCTATAAAGATTAAGTCCAAATGAATCACTTGGTAACCAGATCTCTTCATTTGGTGCCTTCCTTCAGCCAGCAAACCGGGTGTCCTATTCTGTGCCCCTCTGTCCAAGCTTATCTGCCCCCAACCTTAGAAATGCGCCTGACTCGGTCCCAACTCAGTCCTTTGTTCGTACTACTTTCACCGTAGATAAGATCCTGTTCTCCACCAAATTTTACTTCTTCCTTTTCTTTCATTGGCACAATTATTATTTGTTAAGATTCTACAAGTTGTAAAGTCCAGTTCAAAAATCTGCAACCTCCCTTGGGCACATCCTCCCTATCCCAGGACACGTAAACCTCCCATCCTTTTGCAGACCACTGAGAGCTACTCACCGTGTTGACATCCTTAATAAAGAGTCTGCTTTAGTTTATAGATGTTTGCCTGCTGATAGATTTTAAGCCTTATCCTTCCTCTTCCCCTTCTGCCCCACACCTGGGCAAGCTGAAAAGTGAGCCTGGGATCTCCCTCCTTTGGCACTGGATGGCAGTTGTACCAGGCAAGCCCCTGCCCACGCACAGAAACCCTCACCGTGGCCCCACCCACTAACCACCTGAAAACCCCAAGGCAGTCTCCTTTCCTGGCTCTCTCGAGCCATTTTCAGACTGCCTGTGAGCTCCCCTGCTCTGCCTGGAAAGCCTCAGTATCTGAGTAATAAGCTTTTTCGTGCCCACTTGGTATGTGTGTGGCATCATCAGTCTTGATACTGGAACTGAACTTTGAGTGTGGGGCCTCCATCCTGTTTCTTCAGAGAGCCCACAGCAACATCGCTCACTTAGACACTTAATTACCTGCAGTCCTGCCACTGTGACTCAGCTCTGCCTGTACGTGTGGTTTTGCCAATGAGATTCAACGCTGGACTGTGTGTCTAAAGCCCCTGCCACAGTGCCATGAATTCTAAGGAACCCAGTACATTCTTGTTATTTGAGTTCATTCACTCACCCGTCTACTCTTGCAACATTCATGGAAGGCCTACGACATGGCAGGTACTAGGAGGTACAAGGTGAACGACAAGGACAGACGTACCTTCACGGAGCTTGCAGTAGAGAGCAGGGAAGAACATTTTAAGGGAAGGATCAAAAAGAGCCAAACAAAGCCTGGAGGAAGGAGAGCGTAGGGCTTGAGAGGGAGCAGAGTGATTGCGGTGCGAGTCCAGCCTCTGACAAGGACAGCTGCAGAAGGATGGACGCCTGACCTGGGCCTGCCTACGCTCCTCTCCAGTGGGGATATAAACCCATGTTCTGGCTTAACATATCCTTTCACGTGGGCCCTGTGGCTGCCCACTTTCCCCCTGACCGCTCAGAGCAGGGGAGGTACCCTGGGTGCTGACCCGCAGTGTGGGGCGCAGTGAGAGAGGCCGACGGTGCATCAAGAGAGGGCAGGTCTGGCCCCAGCACCACCATTAAGGAGCCTGTGCACTTGGCGCCTGTTCTGAAACCTTTGTGGTCTTTGGTTTTTTCCATTTGGAAAATGAGGCCAAGTGATCCTGGTCTGCCATACCTCATACTCTAATGTAGATACAAGTGCTTTGAAGACCATGAAGCCCTCCCTCGTCCTTCCTTGGAGGCTCCCAGAGCTATTGAATTGCAATTGCTGGTTTACTTGTCTGTTACTCCCACAAGATTGTGAGTTCCCTGTGGGCAAGAACTTGCGCAGGCATCTTTGTATGCCTTTGGCCCCGAGGGCTGCCTGGCACTTAGGAAGTGCTCTGTTAATAAGGTTTGACATCTGCCTGGACGGCAGGACGGCTCTTGACAGGCTGAGAAAGCGGCAGCTGCTGTAATTATTCCTTTCTGCGCTGTGGAACTAACTTTCATCTTCTTCCAGGCAGCCGCTCACCCCCTCTTCCCAGCTTGCATCACCATTAACCCTTCTGCAGCCCTGTTCCCGCCTCTGGCATCTTCACAAAGCTGAGCAAATTACACTGTGATCAGTGCTCCCAGCTGCCGGGGCTGGGTCTGAAACACACTTTCTTGAAGCTCTGGATTGGACACAATTGCCACATTTAATCTTCCAAATGAGGGAAAGGGATTTCTAGCCTTCTAATAAGCTAAATGGAAATGACTAATTAACCTAATTACTTTGGACTGTGTAGCAAAATACAACTGAGCTAAATTGGCAACCGGAGTGGTAGTGCGGGGCCTTTTCAAAGGCTAACAAAGGCGTTCATCACAGATGAGATTTTCTAATGGAGAACAGAACATGCCCATTACCTTAAAGTTCAGCATGCGATGGGACTTAAAAAATTCTTACAAAGGAAAAAAATAAAAGCAGTATTTTATCATAAAGATTCCATTCATTACCTGCTTATTAGTTCTTCTGGGGAAACAGGCAATCAATCTTTCTCATAGACAGAATGCTTTAAAACATTTTTAATCATGTCCTATTCAATTATACTTATTTTGTTTCTTTAGGCTAAAATCCAACTGAACACTTAAAAAGAGCATTCATCAAAGGTTTCGACAATGCGTACTACATAATGCATTGTGTTTCACCTGCTCACATCCTGTACTCTGCTGGAGTTTGATGGGTCTGGACTTAGCTGCTCTGTGTAACAAATTCATATCGAGAGATAAAGCTTTACTCGCTGGCAAAATCCTTTGAATAGCCAGATGAGCTTGGCCCACAAAACAAAACCAAAAAGCAAAGTGAAGCAAAGTGAACTAAACAATCCATTTTGGGCAAAGAGAAATGAAAGTAAATTGCATGTAGCTTTCAAGTTGAGCTATGTAAAGGGAAAGCATGAAAGAGTGCTTGTGAATCACTTATTCTTTATGACTTTTGTTGCAGAGGCCTTCGGGGGATGATATAGGGAAAGGCAACTGCACTTGGCCCAACTGGGCAACTCACAGTTTCTGAAAGCTTTTCCCTCTTTGGACAAATTCTATCAGGTACAACCTGTATCAACCACAGCATGTCTATACCTTATAGCTCGGTAATTCATAATCATAACTGTCATGGGTGAATTGTGCCCCCCTAAAAGATATATTGAAGAACTAACCTCCTGGACTTGTGAATGTGACCTTATTTGGAAATAGGATCTTTGTAGATATAATTAAGTTAAGATGAAGTCACTAGGGGTCCCTAATCCAATATGACGAGTGCCCTTATAAGAAGAGGAGAGATATAGAGATACACAGAGGGCAGACAGCCATAGGAAGATGGGGACAGAGATTAGATGGTGCCACAAATCAAAGAATGCCAGGGGCTAATGGACACTGGGAGAGGCAAGGAAGCATCCATCCTTACAGGCTTTGGAGGGAGGATGGCCCTGGATCACCTTAATTTCACACTTCTAGCCTCCAGACTGTAAGAAAATAAACTTTCGTTGTTTTAAGGCCACTTGGCTTGTGGTACTTTGTTTTACAAATAAAACTACTGTGACCGTAATCAGTTTCTATTTATTGACTCCGTGTCTTACATAACCCTGTGAGAAAGGCATTCTGATGACCATTTTGCAGCTGAGGAAACAAAGGCTCAGAGAAATCAGGTAACATGCCAGAGGGCACACACACACACAAACTTGAACTTGAGTCCAGCAATGTCTGTCTCCAGAGATGCATCAACTCGTCCATCTCCATCATTGCTCTAGTTGTACAGATGGGTTCATTCAGAACCGCATTCCAGAACTCATTTTTCATGAGGGCATCAGATCTTGAGTCATTATTCCAAGCTCTGGGGCCATACTGTCCTGCAAGGTACCCGCTGGCCTTGAGTAGCTATTGAGTACTTGAAATGTGACTAGTGGGACTGAGGGACTGATTTTGTAATTGTATTTAATTTTAATTGTTTTAAAATTTAAGTGTGGAAACTGGGACTTGTTTCAGTTATTGGAAAACTTCTGAAGATGTTTGGAATGACTTGTGTCTATGAATCAACTGTTTTACCTCTAAATTTTATGAAAGCATCTAAATTTTTTGATGAAAATTTCGCATCTGAATTGCAATGAGCTATAAGTATAAAAAATACATATCAGATTTCAAAGGCAGTATTAAGATATAAAATATCTTGTTAATTTTATAACTGCATATCGAAATGATAACATTTTGGCTATATTAGGTTAAAGAAAATATCTTATAAAAATTAATTGCATTCATTTCTTTTTACATTTTTTTAATGTGGCTACCAGAAAATTTAAAATTACATATGTGGCCTGCATTGTATTTATTTTGAGCAGTGAACCTCTAAAGTGTGCCTATTCATTTGTATTTTATGTAGCCTGAAAAAGTTGATGGTTTCCCACATCTCTGCATTTATTATAATCATTCTTAGGTATTTTGTAACTTTTTTGATTTTGGTTACTCTTATGAATGGAGTTCCCCCTTGATTTTTTTCCAAATATATTAGTCCCCTTCCCAATCACTAGATTGGGCCCAGAATGACAAATGAAGGTAAATAAAAATAAAATTACATCTTTATTATTTAGATCAGGGATTGGCAAGCTATAGCTTGCAGGGCCAATATGGCCCACTACCTGCTTTTGTAAATAAAGTTTTATTGGAACTCAGGCATGTCCATTCATTTATATACTGTGTATGGCTTTGGCAGAGTAAAGTGGTTGCCACAGAGTCAGGCTTGCAAAATCTAAATATTTTCTAAGTGGCCCTTTACAGGAAAAGTTTGACAACTCCCAATTTAGGTACAGTCCTGAAGTTGCCTGAAACAATATGGACTCTGAAAAAGAAGTTGGAAAACTATTTAGAGCAACGGTAACACTAGTGGAATTAGCTTAGAATTTCCTGAGATGACTCCTTTGAAGGGTACAGCACGCATATAAATGATTAAGTTCTAGGCTTTTGTTATAAAGTAAATCTACTTGGATAGATCTCAAGGGAATTATGCTGAGTGAACAAGCCAATCCCAAAAGGTTATACACTGTATGATTGCATTTATATAACATCCTTGAGATGAAAAAAATTATACAAATAGAGAACAGAGTAGTGGCTGGCAGGTATCAGGAATTAGGGGAGAGAAAGGTCATTGTGGTTATAAAAGGCCAACATGAGGGGTCTTGTAATGATGGAATTTTTTATATCTTTTTTTTGAGACGGAGTCTCGCTTTGTTGCCCGGGCTAGAGTGAGTGCCGTGGCGTCAGCCTAGCTCACAGCAACCTCAAACTCCTGAGCTTAAGCAATCCTTCTGCCTCAGCCTCCCAAGTAGCTGGGACTACAGGCATGCACCACCATGTCCGGCCAATTTTTTTTATGTATATTTTTAGTTGGCCAGATAATTTCTTTCTATTTTTAGTAGAGACGGGGTATCGCTCTTGCTCAGGCTGGTCTCAAACTCCTGACCTCGAGCGATTCACCCGCCTCGGCCTCCCAGAGTGCTAGGATGAATTTTTTATAACTTGACCATCATGGTGATTATACGAATCTACACATGTGATGAAACAAAACATACACACGTGAGTGCATGTTACACTGGTGAAATCAGGATAAAATGAGTGGATCATATCAATGTCAATCTCCCGGTTGTGTTATTGTACTACAGTAATGCAAGATGTTATCACTGTGGGAAACTGGGTACAAGGGCTATCTCTATATTATTTATTAAAATTGTATGTGAGTCTACAATTACTTCAAAATAAAACATTTTAGTAAAAAATATAAGGAGAAAGAAGATCAATCATATTGCTGTAGACTCCTACTTCTTTGTGCTACTAAACATCCATAAAATGCAACAAACACAGAAGATTGTAAACAGGATTCCTCTTATGCAGACGCTGCTTCTCACCCTGCATGGGCACCTGCCACGGGCACACACTAGGTAGCGCACAGGGAGCACGGGGCCCAGGCTCTCTGGAGGTGGTGTCACCTCCGTCAGCATTGCCTGCAGGCGTTGTGTCAGGCCCTGCTGATGCAGGCATGGCCCCCGCTGAAAGGACCTTATAGCTGTGATCTTTCCAATGTTCATAGAATACCAGCTGCAATAAGCTGCACAATGTGCAATGGAAATAGGCTTTGCCATCAAAGAGACCAAAATTTGTGTCCTGGATTTGCTTCTTGTAAGCTGTCAGACCTCAGTTTCCTCATGTGTTAAATGGGAACAAATAATACATATTGCCCAAGAGGACATGAGAATGAAATAAGGGCATACATTTTGGAGGCACCCAGTACATGTGAGCTGTTACCTTATTAACTGCCAAGTATCCCAGGCTGAAATGCATCCCCTGCTTTGAGTCTGAGTTAGGATTCACACGAGATGCCTGAGTCCCAGCATCTGTTCGTTTCACGGAAGTGCTGTGGCACTCTGGCCACATCAGCCCCAGGGGCTCGCTGAGGAGCCCACCTTCTCGCCTTGAACCGCGGCAGGTGAAAGGCAGCTCTGACTCAGAGGGGCTCTCGGGAACTTCCGGTTCCCTCACACCCTGGAGGCAGAGCCCCCACACTGCAGCATGTGCCTGTTCCTTCTCTGCAGGCCCAGAAGGGTGGGTTTGCAGAAGAGGTGGAGGGAAAGGAATGCACTGATGTTTAACACAGCTCTGTGCTTGAACTCCAAAAGACAGCCCCACTGACTTCATGAGGACAAGTGTCAGGAACAAACTCTGAAGATGAGGACTTGACTTTTTTCTAGGGGCCAGTACTGACCTTGATGGCTCCCCAGGCCTGATGGGAGAGGAAGTCCACTGGGCTGGTGGTGCCTGTCTGCACTGGGGACCGAAGCAGAAAATCCAACTCTGCTGCATGGACTTCCTGGTTCATGAGGAGAATCTGCAACATGCAAAAATGACACTGTGTTTCTTTACCTTGTGGTAGCCACAGGGTCCTGGAGATCCAAGGGGTTGTCACCCAGTGTAATTATTACTGCCTCTAACACTAGAACTGGCCCATAAGCTTTACTGGTTTAACAAGGGTAGAGTGGAAGAAAGTCTATATTCATGCATATTACATCCGTGTCCATCTATTTTCACCCCAAATATCAGGGTGACTTACATGCATGCCATGAATGACTGCATATCTTGGTTAGCAAACATTTATTATGTATCAAGCATAAATGCCATGGAGTATGTTCCTGTAATCTAATCGAGCAGATGAGGCATGCAAATGACATGATCTGAGGAAAGTGTCAAAGTGACATGCGAATATATGCAAGCTAGAAATGCAGATGTGAATCAGTAATGCTAAAGAGGTTCCAGAACAGGAGAGTGACTGGCAAGTGGGGGATGGGGAGGGATTCATTTGACTAAACTTTCTCTAAGTAGTTTTGAATTGGATCTGGAGGAGCTATTGTACGAGATGGGAATGTTTAGATAGGAAGGAAAGACTTTCCAGGGAGAGGGGAATGGAAAGTGCAGAGGTGTGGCAGGGAATTAGAGAGGCGTGTGCATGGGAGGGAAAAGCATTGGCTTGGTGAGAACTCATGAGTCACACCAGGAGGTGGGGTCCAAATTTCTTTGCAAAGGCCAAGCTGTCACACAGATTGGGCAAAGTCACAATAACACCCCTGAACTCAGGCTTTGAAAGGTGCCAACAGAGTCAGCTGACTTTGAGAATTGGAAAAGGCCCTCAAGATAATGTAGGCAGTGCTCTCAACTTACAGATTGAAAAAAATCCCAATTCCAGTGATTAGAGGGAAACACACAAGGCAGTAGATTCTCATGGCTTTTTGACATTGAGAATAACTGCAAGACAAGGCTTTCTTCTCAAAGAGGCCGAAACATTGGAAGTCCCTGCTTCCCACGCCCTTGAGAAGGCCAAGGCTGCTACAGCTAGAGAGAGACCTGTGCAGTTTCTTAATCCAGGGGGAGGTTGGCTCAGTGAAGTTGTAATCCAAAGGTAAACAAACAGTGAAGGAGACTCTACCATAGTTCTTACAGCATCCTGAAAAGCATCTAGTTATTGGCATGGCCATCTAGTTTCATCTTCAGTGTCAGTTTTGATTGATAGGTAGGGGCTGCTGGAGGGCTATGTTGAGGAGGATCTTAGATCATCCAGGATCAGCAAGAAAAGCACAATGATTGATTAAGCAAGTCTGCCATGTGTGGGAAATGGTAGGGGCAGCATGCACAGTATTGAACCTTCTTGTCTGACGCCTCTACCTACAGACACATTGTCCAGACACACAATTGGCCCTCCCTATCCATGGGTTCCACACCCATGGATTCAACCAATCATAGATTGAAAACATCTGAGAAAAAAATTCATTTGTATTGAACATGCACAGATGTTTTTCCCCTTGTCATCATTCCATAAACAATACAGTATAACCATCGTTTACTTGGCATTTACGTTGTATTAGGTAGTATAAGTAATTTAGAGATGGTTTAAAGCATCTGGGAGGGTGTGTGTGGGTTATATGTAAATACTATGCCATTTTATGTCAGAGACTTGAGCACCCATGGATTTTGGTATCCACAGGGATTCTTGGAACCAACCCCCCGTGGATACCAAGGGACGACTGTGCTGCAGGAAGTAATGTTGAAAGAAAACTACTTAAGACCTGCTGTTTGGGCGCTAAAAATGACCTATTGTCTGAAAACTTGTTTAATTCACTCTTACCTGAAAGGTGAGCTGGGCAAGGTAGGTCAGCTTATCACACTCGAAGAGCCCCCGGGCGGTGTACTGGTACACAGAGAAGGTTATGCTGTCTATGAGGTTGGTCAGCCGCTCCCGGAGGTTCTCGCCAGGAGCCGCCCTCTCCACAGCCTTCTGGAAGACGATACTGAACGCCTGGGGACAGAAGGTAGGACACGGGTAATTTACACAAGTCCCTTTGTATATCCTTGTGGTCTTACATGGGAAGAATATGATAATGTTCCAGCCTACAGAAATTTTTTGCCAGCATATCCTGCCAAGAAAGGACAATGGTAACAAGAAAACGTGCTATTAGCTGTTTCCGTGGTTTGCTCATATGAATTATCACACTGCTATGGGCATATGGAGATGAGCCTACAGCTTTGATCAGTGAAACATAAGTGTCCAGCAGCCACAATAATTAAATGAAATCCACGAAGTCTTTGTTGGATAACTACCTGAATAAAAAGCAGAGATAGCTAATAGTAACCAGCTGGAATTAATGATGCTATCCAGTAGATTATGAAATTCTTGGTGGTAAAAACAATGTTTGGTACAACTTTGTTGTCTAAAACTGACCCTTGCATGTAGTAGGCACTGAGAATTTTTTTTTTAAAGAAATTCAATTTTTATTTTCTGGCAACCTTATTTCCATCTTGTGAGTGTGTGGAAGGACAGCTTAAGACCATTCAGTGGTTGATCCCACCCATTCAGTGGCCTGAGCTGTGGGCAGTGCAGACCCAGCTCTTGCGGCAGGCTGAGCGTTTCAGCGGGGAACTGCTGAATAGTCACAGAGCGCACCTGCACGCCTTCAGACCAGTCTGCAGCCTCAGACTGAGCAGCAGTGACCTCAGGAGCTGGAGCCGTCCATTCACCCTGAAGTTCCTCCTTGGTCACAGCCTGCTCTTCCTTTTCAATGTCTTCAGCATCTCTGCAGAAGGAGAAATCAGGCGTGGCCTCCATGGTGTTCATGTCAGATGGTGGCACCCAGGTGCAGAGCTTCCCAGGCCAGCCTGCACCACACCAGACTCACTGAGTGGGCGCCCTTGTTGCCACATGGGATGGCGATGTCCCCATAACACAGAGGAGAATCTGCGTTACACAGAGCAGTGGTAGATAGGCGCAGGTTAACTAAGATGCCTCTGTGGGAGGCTGTGGCCAGTCCTAGGATTGGTAACCGCTAGCAGACACGGCTCCCGGAAGGCTGCTGGGGTCTGGTGCGTGAGGGTTGCAGCAGTGAAGCAGCCAGTACAGTAGCAGAAGTGGCTCCAGAGGCAACAGCAAACTTCAGCGCAGTGTTCCTGGAGGATGTGACGCTGACATCGGCAGAGTTTGCAACGGTAACAAAGGTACAAGCTGCCAGCAGAAGGTTCTCTCAGGTCCTCTTCAGATTTGTGATATGGATGCCATCACTCTTCCGTTTGCAGACAAACTGTTCCATCTGGAGTCAAGGCTGGTTCCGCCAAAGTGCGTTTCTGCTGCAACAAATATGAGGACATCCTCCTCCCTCATTTGCAGGACATCAAGGCCTCTGGGCGCGGTGCAGATTTCCCTTTAAATTACGATGGGAATTCAGAACGACAAAGCATGGACCCCTGCCTGGGTAGCACAGCAAAAGGGAGAATATTTTTAACTAGTGATTTTTCCTTTTGGAAATGATGAGAATCTCGGGGGTTCTTTGTTTTTCTTCCTATTAGCTCTGCAGTCATTTGAGTTTTCGGGTGTGTCCTTCCTCACACACTCTTCCTGCAATGCTGGGAATGTGGCTTGCTTTGGGTACATCTTCTGAACTACACATTATGGGTATTATTATACCCATATGAATCAATTTTCCACTGTTTTAAACTTAGATACCATGTATAAACATAAACATTTGAAATGCTATATTTTAATTGTGATATAAATAGAACACATCATCAAAGAAAATAAAAACCAAGGTAAAATTGGACCTTTTCAATTTTTGGCTACGTAGATTTCCAGTCTTTTCTTCATCTTTCTTTTGTGGCTTCAAGAAGGAAAAAAACCTTAAGTCTTTCTAACACCAAGTATTTGAACCTCAGTGGAAACCATATAAGATTTGAGTCTCAGTATTTCTTCATTTGCAAGATGGAGAAAAAAGTGTGAATTTCTCTTTGAAATCCAGAGTTCCAGGGTGTTTGTTGTTAACAAAGCCCTTGCAGCCTGTCTTCTTCAATTAGCTTTGATGATCTTTGCAAAATCTTCTGCCCGCATTCAACCCAATCCATTGTGATGTTTGCTCTCTTGGTAGATTTTAGATAGGAATAAATAGCTGGTTAGAGGCTGATAATGTACTCCAAGACCACACAGAAGTATTTGGGAAGATTCCACTTGCAGAGCAGGTCTGTACAGACGGAATGGCTGGCTTTCTCCAGACGGTTACTATGGCTTTTCCCTAAAACTCTCTCTTTACCAAAATGAGAGTGATCAGCAAAGAATCTGTAGTTTCTAAGTTTAAAAGTGATTCACAATTCAGGAAGAGATCTAAAGAAAATAACAAACCTAAGCACATTTCACATTTTCTTTACGTTAAACTAATCTTAGCTCTCTTTTTTTTCTTTTCTATCCTTAAAAGAAAATAATTCTTCTTTCACTTCTGGCATCTGAGCAGCTGCAGTGCTGGGCCTGATCCTCACTCCCAGAGCTTCCTCTAAAGGTCTCTTCTTCTGCCCACGTGGTTTCTCGTTGACTCAGTCCACCCTCCTAGATATTCAGTAGCTTTTGCAACTTTTGTGGGACCCTTATCCATTGCCTTATATCTGCATTTTTTTTTATCTTTTCACTTTTACCACTTTAGGGGCACACTGAGGGTGGGGGACAGGCCTTACTCACTTTCTTGTATTTCCCAGAATCTAGCCATCTCTTCATGTATAATAGGCACTGAAAAATATCTGTTGAGCGAATGACTGTGTCCTGCTAATGCCTGAAAGAGCTTAAGCAAAGTTTGAGGGATGCTCTAGACCAAGGGTCTCACACTCAGTGTCTTCAGGGGCTGGGTGTGTAAGCCCAGCCAGGGGGCGGTGGGGTCTGTGGCAACACAGCGGGCACATGCCCATCTAGGGTGCAACAGCCAGTGAATTCATGCTGTGTGGGACGTGAGCTCACGGCAATCTTCCAAACTTTCATGAGATGCCAGAAATTGGGATTTGTGTGACTTCTTCTCTTTGTTTTTAAATGTTTCAAATTAAAGTATTTGAAAAGCCCTTGGAGGTCAACAGGCTCTTAGGCCTCTGGTTTCAGACCAGTGCTCCGTGTTCCACTTGCTTCTGCCTGTCTGAGCCTTCCCTTTCTAATATCTTTGAGGAATATTATTCTTCCAGCCATGCCTCTCTGCTCCATGCACAGGACAGAGGAAGCCAGGTCTTCCATCAGTCTGCAGGAGACCCCAGGAAGGTGTCTTCTCACTCCTTGGCACCCTCCCAGTGTGTCCCATCAACCCTCGCCTAGCCTTTGGCTGAGTCTTAAAGAAAAGCTACTTTGCAACCACTTAAGTTCCATCTTAACCATGTGTTGAGCTCCCAAGTTCTTTCAACTGGGGAGGTGATCCTGTAGTTATCAGGCTTATCATGTTAACTTTTATACCATTTGAAAATATTTTATAATTCTCTCATATGTTGCCTTGACCCAAATATAAGGTCAAGTATTGGCTTTCTTTTTAAAAGCATAAAATATTATAAACACAGTACATCCAATCTGCAGAGACTCTGAGTTAGGGGAAAGGGATTGGGAAATAGTGAAATGCCATTTCCAAATAAACGAGCCCCAGAAGCTGGAGGCCCTCTGGCTTCTCATCTGCTCACCACCATTCCCACAGCTGGGCCTCCATGTGGTGGTTTAGTTGAGAACACTTCACAGAACTGAAGTGTGTGCTCTGTGTGCGTGTGTGAAATCTGTGTGTGTTATATGCATATGTTCTCTCTCTCCCCTCTATTTCTGTGTGTGTGTGTGTGTGTGTGTGTGTGTGTCTTCTTTGTTGGGTCAAACCAAAGAAGTTGTTCAGAAATTCTCCACCACCTCCTAATGCCTCTTCAACTGTGGTCCTTTGATGATTCCCCAAGGGAGAAAGATGTACTTTTAGAGATGCACTTAAAATTTATAGGTCTTTATTTTTTCATGAGTAAGGTGAGTTTAGTCAGCACTTACAATCTGCTAACGTGCTTGGTTTTAGGAATATTTCAGCAACCATAAAGCAGGAGCTTTGGGGATATTAGGGTAATAAGAGAAATAATTTAAACTTGGTCTATTATTATTGTCTGCTTTGGACTTTAATCAATACAAATGAGATTCACATTTGATTGTCTCTATTATACTTTAAGTTCTTTGGGGACAGGGATCACTTCTTATATTTCTTTGGTATTCTCTTCTGTACAGTCAATAAACACATCATACACGCTTACTGAATGAATGAGGCTGAGACTTGCTGTGGAGGCCCAGAGTTCCAGCCAAAGCTACTAGTGAGTCATGCAAGACCTAATTAAAGAGAGGAGGATGGGAATACAGGTCTAAAGGTAACGTAGCTGCTCTCCTGGCTTTGATCTCACAGATCTGCCACAGCTAATGAAGCCCATGGACGAGCTCTCCTGGAGAGCTGTGTCAGCAATGTCATACTGCTTTACTATGATTATGGGGAAACTTCAGGTGTAAGTCACCTTGAGAGAAAACTGGTACATTGGATGGATCTTGCTGAGGTCGTTCATGATGAAGTAGAGCAGAGATGCTCGGGCAGCAGCCGGCCGGTAGTGCTCCCGGGCCTCATTGATTTTCACTTCGGTGACCTTGGCCTCCTGCACCTGTTGGAAGAATAAACAGTCCACTGTTCAAATCAACCAGGGCTTCCTGAGAGTTAGCTTGGCCTCTCTGTGTGAGAAGACATGTGTCTGTGCGTGGGGTGGAGTGAATTGGGATGGGGATGGTGGGCAGAGGGTTGAAAGGCTACCAGGATATTCCTTAATAGAGCTCGAGTGAGAAAGGAGAAGGTGCACGTCTAGTTCTTCACAAGGGTGAGGATGTCATTTCTTCCAGCTGGGAAGTGTGGGCCACGCAAGTCTCCAATCTCCATCTCTAATGAGAAAGATTTCATGGAAAAGCAAAAAATATATGTGACTTGAAAATGAACTAGAATGTCAAGCAGTGGAAATTCAGAGAAAGAAGCATAGTATAATTTTCTTTTTTCTTTATTTTTATGAGATGGCTAGTATGCACATTCAGAAAGAAGATCTCTTTCAATGGAATATTCTATTTTCAGGAAATTTCTTATCACAAGTAAAAATAAGACAAGAGACCTGAGCATCAGGGGAGAGATTTCTGTTAAAACATACCGCTAAATACAAACCTCAATATGCTCTGCCCTTATGCTCCAAAATACAACGAAACTACTGATAACTGTGGGAAAACCACGCAAGAAAAGGCAATCATCCCTATTGAAGATGGTCTCAGAGTAAACAATTACAAACTATGGGAGGAAATGTTACCAAAGGGGACAATTAGAAGACCCCTTCCAAAAACAAAAACAAAAGACAAAAACAAAAAGCTCCAGAAGGCTTAACATCCCAAGAACTGAAGATAACTGAACAACCTAAAGCTCACCATTGAGTATGTCTAAGAGCGGTAGATATAAAAGAATGCCTAAAACAAGGACATTATAAAAAAGAACAGGCATACCTGAAAAAAAGAACTAACTAGAACTTCTAAGAATAAGAATATAGTTATTTAAATGAAAAAAAGTGTGCAGCTCAAATAATAGACTAGAGTTGAAAAGAGAATAAGCAAATTAAGAGAGATCTGAGGAAATTGTTACAAAAGAAAGAGACAAAGACGGAACATATATTAAAGAGGTTTTGAGACTGGGCGGGTAGAATGAGATTTAAAATACATCGAACAGAAATAAGCAGAGAATAGAGAGAATGAAAGGGAGGCAATATTTGAAGCCATAATAGTTAAGAATTTTTCAAAGTTGTTGAAAGGACAGAGCTCTGACTTTGAAGTAGCTTATCACTCTTAAGAACAATACATAAAAGATAAATACTCACTAAGTAGTAAAATTTTGGAGTATCAAAGATGAAGAGAAAATGCTAAAAACTACTGGAAAGACAAGACGAAGTACCTGTAAAGGAATCATAGCTACACTGAAAGCAGATTCTTAATAGCAACAATGCCATAAGGTATTTTATAAAACAATAACAGAAGATGAGAGGAAATGATCACAGTTAAAGTATTAAAGTACTCTAAAGTCCTCACATGGTTTTGGAAGAGCCTAGATATATTGCTTAATTTTAGACTTTGTCTTATATATACATATATACACACACACACACACATACACACCTCATATATAAAATGAAATAGGTTTTTAATATATAAATAAAGCAAGGTTAGTTAGTAAAAGTATGAATAGCTTTAAAATCCACAAAGCATAAAAGAAGAAGGGGGATATAGGAAATTCAAGAAAAATCAAGAAAGGAGAAAAAAAAGCAGCATGGTTAATAGAAAACACAAATTAAGATAGTAGAAAAAAATTCAACATATCAATAATGTTAATAAATGTAAGTTGGTTAAATTCAGTAGTTAAAAGGCAAAGAGTCTCCAAAGGGGGTGGAACTGAATAAAATTCATGTAATTGCTCAGATTGGTGTTATGACAGGTTCGTAGTCTTCAACCTCACCTGAGTCTTTAATGCTGTTCGTTCATCTCCATGACTCTAATCAAATTTTATCCCCATTTTCCATAACAACTATTGTAAATCTTCACCCCCTCCCCCAGGACCCTACCTCACCACTATTCCTCACTCTCTGCAGGTGAACTTGACTCATGTGTTCACAGATTATATATTAATAGAGACCATTGGGAAGGATTTACCTTAATTTATGCTTCTCCCTCCATTCTGTTAACTGTCTGTTCTACCCCAGTTGCACACATGGACCCCTGAGCCATTTCTAGACTGTCGTTTGCCCCCATTCCCTATCACCTTGGGAACTGACTCTCCATCTCTCTAAAGATAAGCTTATCTGTCACCTGAATTATAGTCCCCTAACAAAGTGTATTAACCACCCACTCTCATTCCTGTAAATTCAAATCCTCTCTTCAACTACTCTTTTCCCTTTTCCTTTATAATCCATGCATCTTCCCACCCCCATCTTAGCATGCTCAGGTCTCCCCCATCTCAGGGGAAAAAGCCTCCAAAGATCCCATGACCTCCTTAAAGTCCAACCCTCTCTCTCTACCTTTTCATAGTTTTGCTCTTTCTCAGCTCTTGTTCTAATGCAATCTGGTTCTGCTTCCATTACTTCACCAAAAACATTCTTTTCAAGATCATTAATAACTCATTTTTGAAAAATTCAATGGCCACATCTCAGTCATATATTATTTGAGTTCTCAGTAGCATTCAGCACCACTGTCATCCTTTCTTCTTGAAATGCTCTCTTTCATCATGCCTTATTGACCTGCCTTTCCTCTCATTTCTGCCCTATTCCATGCTGCATGTCTTCTGTATTTCTCTTAAAACATATTCGTGGTCCCCAGTGCTCTACTCTCAGTCTTATCATTGCATACACCTCTCCTAGGTGACTTTATCCACTCCCAAGAGTTCAGTTATCGACTGCTTGCTGATGACTCTCAGGACCCTAACGCCACCCAAGACCATATATCCAAGAACTTACAGGACATTTCCATGTGAATGGCTCAAAGGCATTCCAAACTCAACATAACCTGAACTAAAACCATCATTTCTTCTCACCCCCAAACTGACTTTTGCTCACCTTCTTTCAGGGATTGGTACCAATATCTATCCAGATGTTTAATCCAGGAACCCAAATCTCTTCCTTGACTGCTCCTTTACCCAAATGCCATCATATCCAATTAATTAGCAATTCTATTTCCTTAATAGCTCTTGAATTTGCTCTCTTCTTTCTGCCACTACTGCCGCTCCCATAACTCAGTACACCGTCACCTCTAATTTGAATTCATGCACCTCCTATTATTTTCTCTGACTCCTGAATTATCAATCTCTCTTACAGATTGTAGCAGATCTTCCTAAAGCACAGATCTTGCCACGTTACTGTCCTGTCTAAAAGGAAAAAAAATGCCAAGCTCTTTAATGATCTCCGACTGCCATCGGGAGAAGGCCCAATCTTCTCAGCATGATTTATAAGGCCCTTCCCTGTGGAAACTCAGGCCACCTTTCACAGCTCCTCTCCAGGGGCCACTTCCAGCCCCACCCGCTCTATGTTCCGGTGACACCAGCACTAACGGGAAGCATCCCCCTCCTTCCCGCCCGGCGTGGGTGGAGTGCGCCTCCTTTGTGTGCTCGGGGCTCCCGGTGCATCTGCTGCCTCAGCCCTCATCACTGTTTTCTAACCGTCTGTTTACTTGTCTTTCTCCCATAGAGGGCAAGGTCCTGGAAGACTGGGATTCTGGCAAGTTCCTTGTTGTATCCTCGACTTTCATCAGAGACCTTGGAATATCGTAGCCTCCAAATAAGTATTCATTCTCATTCATGAATGAGTGAGAAAGAGAAAGAAGAGCAAAAGAAAAGGAATAATAAAAGGAAAATAAAAAGCTTTGTACGTCCTTAGGCACAGAGCAGGTGCTCAGTAAGTGTTCACTGATTTTAAAGAAAAGGATAAAGAAAGAAGGGAGGAGGAGGCGGGGAGCCGAGATCGATCTGGGTGAGCCCATCCTCTGACCTGCTCCCTCTACATGAGTTGGGTTCTGTCCCCGTCTCTCCTGCCCAGCACGGCGGAACTTCTGCCATAATTGCTTAACACACTCCTCAAGCCCCCATCCAGTGACACAGAAGCCGCGGATAGCTAGCTGGAGGTAAAACCTGGTGGCCGTGCAGCAGCTGCTGAGCCAGTGCTAGGTTGGACCTCCCTCTCTTCAGTCCTGAGTTGTCTGTTACCCCAGAGTGGGCATGACCTGGTTTATCTGCCTTGTCCATCACTACTTTTCACGTTTCCTACCTTGTCCTGACCTGGAACAAAGTCTTTCATATTTGGAGAAATCTCAATAATCTAGCAATAAGCGTATTCCCTCAAAGGTATATTGCTCCTGGACGCTGTTACCGATACGCTCTCTCCTGCTCAGAACCAGCACCTTAACTGTTCTTCTGATCTAAGAGCAGGACTAAGACTGCACGAGGCCCTGTGTAGGTCTGGCAGTCTGCAGGGAGCGAACCAGGGCTGGGGGCCCTTCCCCGTCAAGTCTCATCCTGTCACCCCCACAAGGGGAATAAAAGGCTTCCAAACATTGTGAAATATAAAGGAAGAAAGCTATATGTTGCACCATAATTGTTTCCCAGGATGATACAGTTTTTGAGAGCTGAGTTTCCCAGGAAGTCATTGAAGTTTTCTCATTAAAATCAGACTTGTGATATTTTTGCAGTCCAGCGGGTTTTCTCAGGATGCAGTCAGGCCCAAACCAGTCAACCTTCACAGCAACACGATTCCTGAGCTTCAGGGCAGTTACAACTATCTGAGGTATCGAGTTTGAGCTGCCTCTCCCTGCACAGAATACCAGGCTCTGCACAGACTTAAGGGCTCATCGAATGTCTGTGGGGTTGAGATGTCAAAAGCATTTCCCAAAAGGTGGGAACTCCATAATCCGGGAGACTGTCATTTCAGGAATCCTGCCTAAGTGGACTTTCTAGAAGAAACTTGCTAAGATGGAAAAGCCATCTGTTACTCTAACTTCTTTTTTCTAAAAGTCGGACTCAGGGACAAAGAGGAGAGGAGACGGTAGGAGGACCCCAGCATCCCTGCGTTCCTGGAGTAGCTCAGGGAGCCTTGCCTTTTTCTCGATCTCTGCGGCAGTCTGCTTGGTGACCTCGAGGCTCTCCACCAAGGCTGTTTCTCCCAGGAAGTTCCCAGATGCTGAGGAGAGGCGAGAAAGCAGGTTGTCTTCCAGCGTTTTGAGGGTGATTTTGAATCCATTCTGCTGTTTCGTGAGATCGGACTGCAAACATCAAGCAAGAAGGAGTCAGGTATAGATGCCCAAAGCACCCAACTCTCGGGATAGGTCCGAATGAAGAAACAAGCACGGGGCCAGGGTCCCTTCCCTTAGAGATGGCAAACTGGATGGAAAGCAGAGAGCGCTTGAGACCACGAGCAGAAGAGGCAGCAGATGAGCCAAAGCCCGACTGCGCCATATGCCAGGCACGGGACCTTGGGCCAGTGACCCTCGTTGCACTTCCAGGGCCTCAGTGGGGATAGTCCACATGCCTCTCATAGGACTTTTGTGCTGTGCTTAACACAGTGCTGACAGTCAGCATTCACTAAATGGAACTTATTTCTGTGACTAGTGGGTAGAGTCTAGCTCTGGTTCTCTGGAGGGTCCTCTCTATCGCCACTTTACTACCCACAGATAAACAGCTCTCCTACGAATCACAGTTTTTTTGGAAAACAAAACAAACAAAAAAAAAACAACAGAAACAGGCTTGTTACAGTTTAGACAAGATCGTTGCAAGGAGCCTTCCCCAAGGCTGGACCCGGTGCTGGGATCCAAGCAGATCTCAGCTCATCTTCCCTTTCTGAGTGTTTGTTCCGCACCCTAAAGCACTGGACACTTTGTATTTTTATTTTTGGGGGTGGGGAGTTAACTTCAGGCGGCTGTAGTTTCTTTGCCGTTGTACAGCCTTTGGATCTATGGAAAAAACAACTTTCCTGTTGAAATCTCCAGCTATGGCCACCCTGGCCTATCTTCTGTGTTTTAAAAACACATATCTCAATCCTGTCTTAGCATTAGGATTTGATGTTCTCTCTGCTGAGAATGCTTCGTGCCCACGGGGGTTTTAAAGTTATTTAGGAATTAGCTCAGGTGCCAACTCCTCATAGAATCTTTTTCTCACCACCACAGTTTAAATTAGCCCTCTAGCTTTTCGATAGCACCCTGTTTTATTTTCTTAAAAATTCTTATCACTACCTGAATAACAGTATTTATTTGTTTACATTCTTCTTTTCGATGTTCCTCCACTAGACCGTAAGTTCCATGAGGGCAGGGCCATGGTTTTCCTTGTTCACTGTTGACTCCTCCGTACCTATAATCTTGCCTGTTAGAGAGCTGGTGCTCCACAGGTATCTGTGCAATGGATGAACGATTGCAGGAAGCACAGTCCCAGGGAACCCTGAACTCAATTTCTTATGCATGGGAATTTTGAGCTCCAATAATTCAATAATCATGTTTAAAGAGAGGACAAAAAGCATGTTATCCGCTATGGACTGAATTGTGCTCCCCCAAAATTCATACATTGAAGCCCTAACTCCCTATATGACTGTATTGGAGATGGGGCCTTTAAGGAGGTGATTAGGGTTAGGTGATTTAGGTTAGCCCTAAAATGGCTGAACCCATTTCTGTTATCCTTGCAGAATTTCATTCCACTGAGTTCTGGACATGGGCGTGTGCACGTGTGTACACGCATGTGATCAGAGGCCTTCATGGTTGTGGCCTGTGCCAGGCCCTGCTCTTGGCCACAGGTGTGTCCATTCTCCCAGCTGTCTTTTGCTTCTGTTATTCCACTCACCCTATCCTTCTTTGCCCAGCGTGGTGTTCCCAGGTGGCTAGATGGAGCTGGCATTCTTCCGAAGTCCGGCAGAGCCCACCCTGCTTGGCCCCAGGAAAAAAAGCCCCTCCCAACCCTCCCAGGGCGAGGTGCCCTGCAGGATCTAGCAGCAGAGCCTTTCCTCCCTCCCGTCCTCAGCGAATACCCAACGCACCTTCAGCTGCTCCAGGTCTGGCCTCTCCATGCTGACCACGGCAGCCAGCAGCTGGTCCTCCAGGCCGTCCCTGGTCACGGTGAAGTTGATTAGAGTGGCCTGGGCCTGCAGCTCGGGCTGGTAGTGGGGATTGGCCAGCTTGGTGTGAAGGATGAGCCGGAACTTGGGATTGTAGTCACATTCTTTGTCTCCAATTTTAATGAAGCTGGAACAGAAAGGCTCACGTGAAGTTGGAGGCCTTCCTGCAAGATTTGGTCAGGGACAGATTCTAGAATGTTTTTTTTTTTTTTTGCAAGATCATAGCAAACAGTATTGCCATATTCAGATGGATTCCTCCTAAGAATGTCTAGCATGAGCCCCAGCATCCTTCTTTGTCCTGATGTGGGAAACAAGTGTGCAGGGTGCTGGACTTTCTCCCTCGGCCACCATGTTTGATTTCGCACCGTGCAGCTCCAGGGAGAGCCACTGCCATTGTGTCACTGTAGGTTGGCATTATATATTATGAAAAATTTCCAGCAGATGGCAGTGAAGTGTTTGGAGGAAGGAGAAACATCCTGTAGTTTGCACAAAGGTGCTTTGTAGGCTAGCAATAAGGCTTACTTTTTCGGATGGCTGACAGGGGAATGACTTTTATGGGAGAAAATGACAGAACAAGTAAATGAGCACAACCTAAGGACGTAGAAGCACAATTTATGGCCTGGGCAGCGGGTGAGGCTCCTGTGTCAAGCAGCCTCATGACAATCATCGCTCCCTATCGTGTGAGCGGAGTGCCCTTCTCCTCCCTCTCGTTTTCCCTCCACGCCATCTCCTCCGTCTGCCGCCCTCTTGCTAAGCCCTGATCACGCACCGGCACCCAAAGCAGCAGAGGCTCATCAAGTTGACAAGGAGCCGAGTTCTCGGAACTCAGACAACTGGCTCAGATAAAATGCTCATGCTTAAAAGTCAGTTAGCTTTTGGACCACTTTCCTTCTTAAGTTCCTTCCAAATAGTTCCCTGTGGCCATTTAAAAGGAAGTCAGTGAGGACATGGACTGACGGAGGCAAAGTCATTCCAGGAAACTTTCTCTAGGAGAC
>CM052441.1:103586053-103597132 GCA_028533085.1 Varecia variegata
GGCAAAAACTCTGAACAAATAGTGGACAGAAGAAATCTAAATATTTGAAAAGATGCCCCATCTCATTAGAATCAAAACATTTCAAATTAAAATAAAAGTGAGAATTCTTTACCCATTTCATTGAGAAAAATTTAAATGACTGGAAATATCTAAGGTTGGCAAGGATGTGGGAAGAGTAGTACTCATGACTATAAATAAGAACAGCCAATTTGGTTAGAAATTTGGCAGGATCTATTAAAAAAGGGCATATTATTTGTCATTTTCTATTGTTTCTGTAACAAATTATCACAAATTTAGTGACTCAAACCAACACGGACTTACTGTCTTACACTTTACTCAGAAGTCCTAAAATCAAAGGGTTGGCAGGGCTGGTTTCTTCTGGAGGCTTTAGTGGAGAATCTGTTCCCTGCTCTTTTCAGCTGCTAGAGGTCATCCTCATTCCCTGCCTCATGGCCCCTCTTGCATCACCTTTTCTCCCTCTGCCTCTGTCATCACTTCACCTTCTTCTTTCTACGGACCCTTGTGATTAGATTTAGGGCCTGCCTGTTAACACACACACACACACACACACACACACATCACAATTTCTTTATCCAGCCATCCTTTGATGGACACTTGGGTTGTCCCCCTATCTTGGCTATAGTGAATGATTGCAAATGATGCTGCAATAAACATGGGAGTGCAGATATATCTACAAGGCATCGATTTCACTTCCTGTGGGTATATACCCAGAAAAGGGGTTGCTGGGTCATATGCTATTTATATTTTAATGTTTTGAGGAGCCTCGTATACTGTTTTCCATAATGGCTGTACCAATTTACATTCCCCCAACAGTACACAAGGGTTCCCTTTTCTCTACACCCTCACCAACACTTATTATTTTGTATAGGAAATTTGTGAAGAAAGGAGATTTTACGTGCCCTTACCAAACACATACACACACACACACACACACACACACACACACACAAATATAACTGTGTAAGAGGATGGATATATTAGTAGTAATATGACTGTAGTAATCATTTCATTATATATGTATATCAAAACATCATGTCATATACCTTAAATATATACAATAAAAAAGGAGGGAAAGTAAGTTGGCCATATCCACTTGTATTTAAGATATATTTTATATGTGCATTATTACAAATATAAGTGCATAGAAACATTGCTGGAATAGATATACTGCAAATTATTACAGTTCTCTTTTGGGAGAGAACTGGGGCTGGAGTGGAAAATAAGGGTGGGTTTATATTGACTATGTATAATCTATACTATTTGAATTATTTCTAACAATAAAAATGCTATTACCTACTATTTGTGTAAGAAAAAATAGTTCACCATAAAAAATGCATGTGGAATAAATAGAAAATTCCAAGTAACTTTGTGTGCATGGGGGGAGGGGAGGCCATAAAATTGCAAGATAAACCATTCCTAAATTAAGGCAGAAAAACTTATACTGGATTTATTTCAGTTCATCTATAAAAACAAAATAAAACTGACAAAATGGAGACTTAAAATGTGCAGAGACTTACTACCAAGCTCTGATTTACAGGCATTCTTTATGTATTAACTAAAGATTTATTGGTAACTTTGAAAATGATGAGAACACAGGGAAATGATCTCTAAATACCAGAGTTCTGTGAGTGCAGAAGGGTTTGAGGATAGTCCAGGAGTCCTCGGGTTCCTGAAGCAATACTTGTCCTTACGCATGTGGTGCGCTCTGGTCCAGTCTAGCCCGTTAAAAAACCCAAATGCTGTCTGAGGCCCATTAATTGGTCATAACCTGTGGAGTATAAATGCTGGGCTATGGTTCAGCTTCTTAGTGATGCCACAGGACAGCTAATGGTCTTGCTCAACTCACCTTTAGAGCTTCTCCTCCACAGCACCTTCTGAGGCACCCACAGCTCAGACAACACCACACCTGTTCGTGCATCCAGGTCTTTGCAATGACCATTCAATCCTGGGATATTCTTTTCCACCACTTTCTCCAGCTAGGAAAGTCCTCATCCTCGTAGTACTTGCTCAATGGGCTTTCTCTTCCCTGTTTCCTACCTGGCCAGGCAATTAGCTACACCTTCTCTGCTCTTGAGTCATTGCAAATTTTTAAGTTTGATTTCCGTTAATGTAATACACACATTGTTTGCAAACTCTAAGAGAGCTATACAGCTTGGAACAAAACTCATGTTCACTTCACCCCAACTCCAGCTCCCCAGAAGCCGCCACTGACACAATCTCTTCCTTCATTGCCTCTAGATTTCCCTCCTGATCAATAAGGAACAAGCTTATGCTGCTAGTTTTCCCATTTTAGACATTATCAAGTGTCTTCCTACTAGAGGAAAGCACCTATCATACTGCCTGGCACATAGTAGGCACTCATTAAAAATGAGTTTCACTCCCTTTGTGACAGTGGTATCTGGACTTCAAATCCAGTGCTATTTTCAAAATCCTATCTCATCACATCTTGAGTTACAAGTCTATGTTTATTTCAATCAATCAATCAATTAGCCAACCGACAACTTTACCAAAAGTATCTATGAGTGTTCACTTTGTTTCCAGTTGTAGAAACCGAAGTGATTACTGATTATAACAATATAAACAACAACATCAACAACAACAAATATTTACTGAGTAGCTACCATCTATTAGCCACCTTTCATACACTATCTCATTTAATCCTTATAACAATGTGATGGAGACTATATTACTATCACTTTCAATTTACAGACAAGGAAACGTAGGCTCAGAGAAATCATTCCCAGAGCCACACGGTTAGTGAATAGTGCAGCCAGTATTTGGACTCAGGTCATCTTTGGAAACATAAAGCCTGTGTCAGAAGATCTTATGAAAAACATTAGTCTTCTTGGCAAGAAATAATCAGTGAACAAGATGTGAGGAGTGTATAAATAAAATGGTTCCATATTTTGTGTTCTAGAAATCAGAAAGAGAAGAGATTGATCTGGAATGTAAGTTTGGTTTTGAAATATGGGTAGGATTTAGATGGGACAAAATGAAAGGAGAAGGAGTCCTGCATGGTGAGGAGGGTGGGGACAGTTTGATCAAAGGCCTGCAGGTTGAAATCAGCCCACTGTGAGAGCCGGGGAGGAGCCTGGCCTGGCTGTGTGGGAAGGTTCAGAGGTGGTGGCGTGGGTGGGCCACGCCTCCAATTCCTGGCCTACCCAACAATATAGCAAGTTCCTAATGGAGAAATCCTGTGTTTTATGTTGAGGTAGAGGCCCGTTTAAGGGCTTTATTGACCCTGGGCATGCTTACTTACTTTTAGGGGTTCTCCCACCCCAAATCATAAACAATAATAAAATGTGCTCACATCTTGCATTAAATATAATTTTTATATACTCATAAGTAACAGGATTTTACAATATACTTAGTTTAATCTCAGTTTTGCTGAGGTCCTAAGCCAATAGATGCTGCCTTCCAAAGTGTGAGCTGTATGGTGATTATGCAGAACTAATTTAAAGAAGTTTTCAGAAGTCTTTTTTTTTGCCTTTTAAACCCTTCACCCTCATCGGAGATATAAAGGAGTGAGGAAGTTGGAGATGAAGAGGGAACTTACAGCGAGAATTGTTGGTGAGTCCCACTCACTCTGCCTTTAAGGGAGGATGTGGGGTAGCTACTCCTTTCGGGCTTTAAGGAGACTAATCAGTGAGCTTCATATGTTTTCCCTGCAGTTTGAGTGACACAGTGGATGGGGGTCTAACTCACACGCCAGAAATGTAGAATGTGTAAGAGTAGCTGGCTAGCCCCCAGACAGTGGAGCTAGGGAGAGAATGCTGCCTTGGTTGGCCAACACTCTCAGAGCTTGTTTGGGGAAAGGAGAGACAGGTGTCCCCAGTGGACCAGAGGCAAGCCATTTGCATGGCTGAGCTGCCATAGGTTGTCTTAGATTCTGCCCAAGTGGTTCATCTGAACGGGGTAAGGGAATTGCTAGACTCTCCAGAGAAGGAGGAGAAAGCAATCTGTAAGGGTGAAGTCCCCAATGACTGGTGGGGGGGTCTCCAAAACTCCTACATGGTTATCCCAATAGAAAACAGGTCAGCTTTTGGCCCAACTCTGATGCCAACTCATAATGACATGAATCTGACTGCCCTCCTTTTTTTTACTTCCACCCTTGCCTCTCAACCACAGCTATCCAAATGGGAAAGATGGTTAATCGTGAAAAATGAGAAAAGAAAGAAGTAGCTATCCACCTTCTCCCCCTCTCTTCCTCTCAGAGTAAATTTACAGGGAACCAAAATAAAATTGCCTCACGCATGCATCTCAAGTCATGCTTGTTCCACCACATGTTATGTATATGAGGTGAATCTAGTTGACACACAGTTTTATTGCTGCCACTTAATTAAATACTTAATACATTTGATTTTGTAGATTAAAAAATATATATTTAGAAGCCAGCACCTCATTTTAGTCTTATATCTCACACATTTAAGATTAAGGGCTTTAAATAGCTAGTGTGTCCTATAGAACCCAACGGGCAAATGGCCCTGGGTTACCATAGCAGGAATGTCTCTGGGATTGGATTATGCAGATGTGAGTTCAAGTTCCGGCTCTAATGTTTAAGTCTGACTCAGGGCAAGTCAGGCCTCCTCTCTGGGTCTTGGTTTTCTCATCTGTGAAGTGAGGAGGTTACACTAGTTGACCTTTCATGTACTGGTTAGTTCTAAGAGTCACATCTCCGGGATTTCATTGGCACCTAATGGAACCTAACAGATAGTTAAAATAAACATTTGTTTGCTTAGTGAATAAACCAGTGACAGCTGGGGCCCGCCCTAACCCCTCCCAGTCTTGCCCTGGCATCTCTGAAGAACAGCAGGAGCTGGGCGCTCTCTGGGCCGTCTGTCCCTGGGGGTGAGCAGTCGCGGCCAGCTGTCCTCCTACCTTGTTGAGGGTGTTGAGAGCAGCCTGAGCTGCCGCGAGTGCCGGCTCGGCCTTGGCCAGGTCTTCCTCACAGTCCTTCTGCTTCTGCTTCACCTCCAGCATCATGAGGGCCACCCTCTGCTCCTCCTCGTCCGCGAGGGCTTTCTCTCTGCTCACCTTATCCGTTTCCACGCCCACCACCTGGATCAGTTTGTCTGCGTCTTCATTCTTCTGCTTCAGCTCCACTTCCTGGGCCGCCAGCTTGGCCTTCAGAGCATCCACCTGCATCAGAGAAGCCGGGGCTTATCAGGAGCGGTGACCAGAGAGACGGCAGGCAGAGCCCTGGGGCCCAAGTCTGCAGAGCAGAACAGATGACGACTCCTGGTGCCAAGGCACAAAGCTATGTTCTCAGGTGGGACCAAGCTCCCTGACCTGGGAAAGGAAAGGGACACGGGACATCTCCTCCTCTCCACAGTAAATGTGCTGAAATATTCCAAACAACACCTGCCTCGGCCTTTCTTCTTGATGCCCAAATGATCTGGGCTGCCTCTCACTGACACTGGTGCCTATGTCTTACAGAATTTCTTGTGCCTAATATAACACTTTTTATATGGCAGGCCCTTAATAAAGATCAGTCACTGTTTAATTAAAATTGGCCAATGTGGAGTGGGCCGAGGATTTAGCAAGATGAAAAAAGGGAATGTCTACTTTGCATCCTGAGAGTGTGAATATACAAATGGACATATATAAACATAGAACTCTGACCCACGCCTGCAGCAACCTGCCCAGGAGACGAGCCCACTACCTACAACAGCCCAGGAAGCAAGCCTGCTGTAAGCCAGACTCATAGGGAGTGGACTATCCCTAGTAACAACCCAGCTGGACAGACAATAATTCCTACAGCAGTTGGCCTGAAATGGCCAGGACTTGACTGATAATGAACAACTTCCTTAATTTGTTATCCCTGCTTCCAACTTTGGACCAATCAGAGAAATCCAGACATGCTCCCGTAAGCAATCACATGGGACGCCCAACTTCTAGTGAGACTGTCACCACTTTCCCACGTGGATGGCCTCCAGGCAGGGCACACCTGAGGGCTCCCCCTTCTTCACTACAAAGCTTCCTTCCCTGGTTTCTTGCCTGCTTTTGAGTATCCTCGAAACACAAGTGATGGTGGCTGACTCCCTTGCAAGCTCTGAATAAGTAGCCTTTGATTGTTCTCATTTGTTGTCTTCATTTATTTACACAATTTTTACTAGGAACAGATGACCAGATTAAGTGGAACAAAAAAATCCCAATGGCCCAGGCCAGCTGAATCCCCCATCCAGCCTCTGAAGTCACATGTCGCCTGCAGGTGGTAATGAAGCGATGGGAATGTCAGCACCTGGAAAACCGTTTATTTGTCTCATGCGCTGGAGAGAGAAGAATGATTTTCTATCTATCTTCAGATCAGCAGAGCATGGTGATTCTCAGAGTGTGCTCTCTGGAACCACAGCATAGGCATCACCGTGGAACTGTTCAGAAATGCAAATTCCTAGGCCCTAATCCAGAGATACTGAATCAGACACTCTGGGGCAGGGCCCAGCAATCTGTGTTTCAGCTGTGATTCTGGTGCCCATCTAGGTTTGAGAACCGCTGGCCTAGGGGAATGGACTTCTCAGATGCAAAGAGAAGACAGAGACCTGTTTATTTCTGGAAAGTAAAAAGGTCATTTGTATTTGCAAAACGGCCCCTAAACTTTACATTCTAGAACGACCTCTCGACTCTTGTTTTCCTGCATGCGACAACCAAGGATTGAGCTCCTGGAACACATCAAACAGATTCAAATGCTTTATGATGCAAAATGCACAAGGGGAAAATAAAACTGAGGCTTAGACGCTGCTGATAATTCCCTTTTCATGGCAGATCAAAAGAAAAGAAAAGGAAAGGGAAAAAAAACAGAATGCTCTTTAATTTTGTGCATTCATAGAAACGGGAGCCTTGTGTTAACCTCAAACGAAGGCCTGCTCCCTAGAACTCGTCTTATATTCACATGTTGGAAGGTTAATCCGTTTCCATCTCCCGTTGTTCAGCTGCAGAGAGTTATTTCTATAAGGACAAAGATGCAATTGTAAATCAAAATGATTGAGCCGCATAATCACTCCAGTCAGCAAACACACCAGTAACTTTTTGTTCCTTTTTAAATCTTGAGAGATTTGAGAAAATTGAAGTTTTTTTTTTTTTTTTTTTTTAATTTTTGGTTGTTGTTGTGTTGGTTGCAGATATGGCTTATGACCTCAGGCCCAAGGTAAATAATTCCCAGCACTGTGAATAGGAGCTTTGTAGTTCTTAAGCTGTGACATGGAGTGACAGGAGGGTCCCAGCAGTAGGAATTAGGCCTTTCCCAACCCGGCTATAGAGAAGGCACAACTCAAGTTCATTTTATGGTTCTTCTGCAATGGAATGGGAACTTGAAATAGGTCAGTTTAAATAGTTCTCTTCTCTTTCTGCCTTATTTAAAACATTTGAGCCACACTTTGGATCTCTCCTTTTATAGACACCCCCAAACCTGGGTGAGAAGTGTAAGAGGGAGAGTGCCATGGACACAGAGGAGACCCTTTTCCTGCCCTGCTGGCTTCCTGAATCATTGTCATGCACGGTAAGTGGCTGGTGCCAACTGAGTTGGCTAACAACAGTGGTGACAGGCAGCCCTCCCTTCTGTAAGGACCAAGGACATGATGCTAAAGAGAGTGGTCAGGCTGCCCAGGATTTTTCTCCAGATCTCCAGAGACCTTGGGAGTGAAGTTGAAAAGAAATTAGAACTGAGAATGTGTATTTTCTGGGACAAAGGTGCATGTGTTTTCCCTGCATTGCCTATAGCGGAGAACTGTTTTTGGGGAAAGACGTGATCACATCACCGGTTGCCAGAGAAGGAGAGGAAGCCCAGGGCAATCAGAAGCAATAAGGGTTAGAGGCTGCTACAGCTTGGATATTTGACCCTCCAAACCTTGTGTTGAAATTTGATCCCCAATGTCGGAGGTGGGAACTAGTGGGACACATTTGGGTCATGAGGGTGGATCTCCCATGAATAGATTAATGCCCTCCCTGGTAGGGGGTAAGTGGATTCTCACTCTATTCCCACGAGAGCTGATTATTAAAAAGAGCCTGGCACCTGCCTCTCCTCCCTCTCTCTCTCTCTCTCTCTCTCTCTCTCTCGCCTTCTCCCTTGCTCCCTTCGCCTTCCGCCACCAGTGGGAGCTCCCTGAAGCCCTCGCCAGAAGCGGATGCTGGTGCCGTGCCTCTTGTACAGCCTGCAGGAACAGGAGCTTAACAGATCACCCAGCCTCAGTTATCTCTTTATAGCGACACAAATGGACTAAGACGGGGGCCTAGAGATATCGTCCTCCTTCCTCTGTGTCCATGTAGTCACCCAACACTTTCTGATATAAATTTGGATTTCCAGGAAGCTTTCCTCTTAGGTACAGTTGTTTTCTGTCTATATTTGTTATGTTTGCCTGCCCGACAAACACTGTTCACTCCTGTTCTAGCAACATAGCTAGAGTTTCTTTTGGAGAACTCCACCTGCCCAAGTCCTTACAGTTTGGGTGGGGTTTGTTCCAGTTGTCATGTGACCCTGGCTTGGCCAACGGGAATATCCGAGTCACAGAGGTTGTTAAGCCATGACCATGGGCCAACCGAGATGTACAGGATACTCGTGCGTATCCAGCTTCAGCTTTGTCCAGGTTAAGCTCTACCTCTGACTTTTCAGTTACAGGAACCAATTCATTTCTTTTTATTTTGTTTTGTTGTTTTACCTAAGTTCAGTTGGATTTCAGTCAGTTGTCACCAAGTGTCTCGATAACTCTATCATGTAATCTCAAGATTGTCTCTCTCTCCTCTTTCCGTCCCCCTCCCTTCCTGTCTTCCCTTCCTTTCTTTCTTTTTTGCTTTTTTTCTTCTTGCTCAATGAATTTGAGTTATATTATTTTTCACTTGCAACCAAAAGAATCCTCACTAATACATCCTCATAAATTATTAAGCTGTCAGCTTCTGGTAAGTTTGATGGTCTGAGACTATTTGAAAACAAACTGAATTTAAAAGTTTCCAGATTAAGATTTGTGGATTAAATCCCATAGGCAGGGCATTGGCAATGGCCATTAGTCCCTTTATGAATATTTCTTCAATCCCACATCCTCCCCTTCCTCATGAATATGCCTGAGTCAGACGCAGAAGCTCTGAATAGTGCCAGTGAGGCACAAGTGAGACCCAAGTCAGGGCTGGGGCCCTGATGGTGCCAAGAGAAAGGGCACAATTGCACCAACTGTGACGGCTTCAGCTGATGCTGACATAAAGATAGAAATGCTGCCTAAAGACCCAGTACGATCAGCCGCCTGTCGTCAGAGCCAGTGAGAACTGGGGTCACACCAGAATGTTTCATCAGCTACCTTCTGAAACCTGACACCACCCCAGAGAGAAGAAGGAGGAAAAGATCCTTCAGAGGGAAATGGCCTTGAGGTAGTTTGAACTCTGAACTGATCGCCCTCCAAAGACTGAGTGTTTAACCTGAAGTGACTAAATCAGGCTGAAGTGCAAGATTCAGAGTTTTCTACCCTTAAATGAATAAGATGGATCCAGAGCTAAGTTGAATTCAGTTATAGAAAAATAAAGTTATATTTCTGATCAGCTCTAAGCATGAAATTATGTCTAGGGTTTATGAAGTTTCTTGTATAATTGTTAATTTTGTCATTATTATAATTAACGTTACTACTTCTAATACAACTATTGTTGCTAAATAAATCTGTGTTGTATCTGAGCCAGGGCTGTCAGATTCATTGAGCCCACTCCCACCAGATTATGAGCACTGAAGACTGCCATAGTTAAGTAGTAACATACCAGTACAATATAATTCATTACCCTTATACCAGTACTATGATGGTATACTCCAGTCTTTTTTTTTTTTTTTTTTTTTTTACCAAAGGAACGATTGCAGATGAAGAGTTTATACCAGAGTGAGAAACCCCAGATACTATTTTTACTAGAAGAATCACCATTATACCAGCAATAAGTATTTATGGCATAAACACCATGTGCACAGTATTGCCAAGAGTCGTTCTCCACTTCCATTCTGAGCTCATAGGTGATTTTGGAACTGTTCACTCATTTATTTGCCTATCCATCCATCATCTACTCACTTATCCATTTATTCATTCATTTATAGAACACCTACCATGTGCCAGTCCCTGATGATAAAAGATAAACGAACCCTGGTCTCTGCCCTTGAAGGACTGATAATAATATAGCATGATAATGTGCAGAGGATGAACGTAATTCAAGGATGAAACCACAGAGAAGAGAATGCATAACTTCTCAGAGCTTAGAAAGGGCTTCAGGGGAGGGCAGCAAATTGTTTAGGTCTTGGCAGTGGTAAGCTGACAAGGTGTGGGCATGTATAAAACCACAGAGATGTGAACTAGTTGTGGAATTTTGGGGGAACTGCAAATAGTACTGTTAGACTCCAGGGTACAGTCTGGTAGAACCAAGGAAGGGAAGGATGGTGTAGCATATGCAGAGGGTGCTGGTCCAGGGTGCCACCAGTGTACGGCCAGGGAGACTAAGCTGGATGCTGCTCATTCAGTAATTTATTCACTCAACCAATATTTAACGAGTGCCCACTCTGTCCAGGGCAGTGTATCAGGCTCTTGGGCTACAATAAAGACAAAGATCTTGTATCCAGTGGATGGAGATAGGTAAAAAAATAGTAAGCACAGCAACTAAACACATTATGAAGTATGCCAGATGAGAGGTAAGTGCTATGGGAAAACGATAAAACAGTGGGATCAGGAGATCAGCAGTGGAGAGGGGTTGCAATTTAAAAGGGGGCCATCTGGGTAGGATTCACTGAGAAGGAGGCATCTGAGCAAAGAATGGAGCCGCAGGGAGATCAGAGGGCAGACGTCCCAGGTAGAGGGAACAGTCGATGCAGAGGCCTGCTCTCTGAGGAGAGAGCAGAGAGGCAGTGTGGCAGAGGCATGTCACAAGGAGAGAGCAGGCAGGGCTGGCCAGGAGCCTCAGGAGCCACTGGGATGAGGGACATGGGGGCCATTGCAAGAGTTTCAGCAGCAGAGTGATGTGGTATGGTTCATGTTTTACACTGATCACTCTGGCTGCTTAGCTGATGACAGACTACTGGGGGGCAAAGGTGGAAGCAGACAGTTAGAGGGG
>CM052441.1:103597632-103654033 GCA_028533085.1 Varecia variegata
CCCCTCTTGGTCAAGGGGACCCCAGAAAAACACTAAAAGTGAGTTTCTGTCCATGACGGAAAGGGAAGTCAGACACGCCTCACTAATCCCTCCCTTTTGGAGTTTAAACACAACTGACTAACATTAATGTGAAAATAGAGATCATAAGACAGACAAAACAGACTCTTTGTGGCAATAAGATACCAAATTACAAACAAGATCTAAGGCCGTGCAAGCCAAGGGTTAAGTCATGCCTCATAATCCATAAAATCTAGTTAAATGGACCTTTTTTTGCTGGCATGGTATCACATGACAGTAGCAGGCTCCGTTATCTTAATTTAGGCATCCTTCCTACTGACTCCAAAGTCTTAGACAATGCTTAACTCTCTCAACCAATTGTCAAAGAATCTCTAAACCCACCTATGACTTACAAGGCCCCCCACTTCAAGATACCCCACCTTTTCAGGCTGAACCAATGTATACCACCCATATGTTGATTTATGTCTTTGCCTGTGACTTCTGCCTTCCTGAAATGTATAAAACCAAACTCTAATCCAACCACCTCGGGATCACTTACTCAAAGCTTCTTTGGCTTGTGTATCCCTGGACCGCGGTCACTCGTATTTTCTCAGAATAAACCTCTTTAAATTATTTTGCAGAGTTTGGTTTATTTCTGTGAACAGTACAAAATAGAATACTGGGGTCTGCTCTGTGACAGGTGAGCATATCCTTGTCATCTCTTACTCCCTGGCAACCATCCTTTACATACATGGGTCAGTGATTCCCAGAGGACGAGTGGGTAGGGGTAGAATAGGGGCTGGTGGGGATGTAGAATGTTCTGAGGGCACTGAAGGTGGTGAGGAGAGGAAGAAGTAGGATGTGTCTTAAAATGAATCTGGTGGGACTGCATTCTGAGACTGTGTTCCATGCTATTTTCTACAAGTTCAGAGACTGGGAGAAACTGAAAGTGATCAGGAGAGAAGATGCTACCTTTCCGTAGCAAAGGCGTATACCAGGTAAACTGCTAGGACCTAGACTTGCATCTGTATATGTCACCCTGCCCTGAACTACAGCCCTAAGAAGGGGTTTTGGTCATCACACAAATGGAAAGACCGTAGTGTCACAGACAATTTGAACATGCCATTTGTTGGCAAACATTGAGTTTGAACTGATCTCACCTTGTCTGAAGATAATTAAAGAAAAAGAAAAGGTCCATCTAAAAGCACAGAACAAGGAAAGGAATAATTTCTAGAAGATGAAGAAGAAGAACACAGTTCTGAGAATGATCTGTGACTGGACCTCAAAAAAACCATGAAGGAACCTGTCTGGCATCATCAGAGTGGTGTCTATGAAATAATTGCAGAAAAACAGGCTGAAATAAGAAAGCAATAGGATGTATTGAAAAAGGAAAAGGATACAATGAGAAAGGGTTGTTAGGAAATTAAAAATGCACTAGCATAATTAAAGTCTTCACTGCAAGCCTACGAGGCAGAAGCAATATTACATACTATTATATTAGTGTTGGTGAGGATAAACTTGAAAAACTTTCCCAGAATGCAGAGAAAAAGGCCCAAGGGATGAAAGCAACACATGAGAACATAATAGCTCTGGGCATGGGGACCCCATCCGGCTCCTAGAGGAGAGGCCAGACCAGATGGACAAAACCATATAATAGAAGGAAAATTTCCAGGGCAGAAGAAAGACTGTGTGTACAGATTGCAAGGGCTCACTGCACCCCACTAAATGAACTTAAGTCCTTTAGGTTTATTACAGTTATGGATCAGGAAACGGAAGTGAGGAAAAAGGACAAGTCAAAAGGAGAAAGTTCAATAGAGCAATTCCAAAGGCAAAATTCTGAGCAAATGAAAGGCTTCTATATCAACAGCAACATGTGATGTCCAAGAATTAAGTGGATCACAATGTTAGTTTAATTGTGCAGTTTCATGAAATTTTACCACCTTAATGAGAGGCCGGCCCTGCTGCTGGCAGAGAGCAGAAAGGGACCGTTGAGGGAGCAGCAACACCTGATGGCGGGAGCAGGGGTAAGGCAGGTGCCAGAGTTGCCCCAGCTCTCAAGGGAAGATTAGCAGATGGACTGAAATAAGCCTGTTTCATCTGAAAGAGTAAATGGAAAAATGTCACAGGGAACCTTCTTATGATGGCTAACTACTTAGAAATAGGTAAGAAAATGCAGGAAATAAGACAGGATTTGTTGAAGAAGTGAGGTTCCAACGGCTCTTTGACAGATAATACAGGAAGACAAGAGAAACAAAAGAAAATTGGTATAATCTTGCAATCATTGCCCATTTCTCTCCATCATTCATCTCCTTTGGTTTTGAAGATGGAAGGGAACAGAACTGGAGAGGAAAGGAAAGCAGAGGAAAAGGAGGAGATTGGCCAGGTGTGGTGGCTCATGCCTGTAATCCCAGCACTTTGGGAGGCTAAGGTGGGAGGATCGCTTCAGGCCAGGAGTTCGAGGCTGCAGTGAGCTATGATGATGCCATTGCACTCCAGCCTGGGCAACAAAGTGAGACCCCCCATCTCTACCAAAAGGTAAGAAAAATTAGCCAGACGTGGTGGCACGCCTACAGTCACAGCTACTTGGGAGGCTGAGGTAGGAGGATTGCTTGAGGCCAGGAGTTGGAGGCTTTTGACACCACTGCACTCCAGCCTGGGCAACAGAGGGAGTCCCTGTCTAAAAAATAAAAAGAAAAAGAGAAAAAGAAAGAAAAGGAGGAGAGATTGCAATCACAAAGAGGAAGAAAGGAAGAGAAGAGGTGCTTCAGGGGACTAGAGGATTCCAGCATCAGTGAGAGGAGCAGATCAGCCCTGAGGGTGAGGACGTGCCCTCCTGCTGAGGGCGCTCAGCCGTAACTTTTGGTACTGTTTCTGATGACAGGGAAAACCAGAGATGATTTGCAGATATTGATGGTGATCCTCCAGTGCCCTGTGGGCAGCAGCGAGGCACGTGGCTCACCTGGGCGGAGGTGCTGTGCAGCTTCAGCAGTCCGTTCTCCAGCCGCTCCGTCTTGGACTTGAGCTCTTTTCTGTTCCTGTGCAACAAGCTCTGGTAGAGTCTGATGAACTCCAGGAAGGACTTGGGGGTTGTGTAGTTGTGGCGCTGCTCATTGCTCAGATAGGACTGGGATGTTTGGTTGACGCTTGTGTGGACAAAGGCCATGAACTTGCTAATGGACTGCTTTACTGTGGGCTGAAATCAAAGAGCAGGAAGTAAAGAGACCTTATTCCTTCACCGCATGGAAAGTTGTGCTCCAGCAACTCTATCTAAGCTTGATCTTTAACCCTGACATTCTGGACATGGAACTCCTTGTACCCTCAGGTGGGAAGGACCTTTAGGAGTACGTCCTTCTCCCTCGCACCTCAATGCTCTCCGTGTCCTGCAGGAAGCGGAGGCTGACAGACTCCAGGGCCTGCCGAGGCCACTCGTGGAACCAGTCGATGGCCGTGCAGTTCACGATGGCTGGGAACTTCCTGCTGCGGACCCTCAGCTTGTTCCCCACAGGGGAGAAACAGAGAGTCACCTGAGAAGTCAGAAGGGTGGGGAGGACCAAGAAAGTATCAGAGAAATACTCACAGAGAGGCGACATGGTGTGGGGTTCTTATCTCCAGAAAATGGAGAAGTTCCTCCAATGGAGGCAAACTGTGTAAGTGCTAGCCAGCCTTTCCACCAACTCAGCAGGGAGGCTGGGCCTGCACAATGCAAGAGGGAGGCCTCTGACCGTAGAGCAGATGACAGGGGCATCCTTGCAATGGTGCTGAGGAGGGCGCTGCACCCTTACCGCACACTCCCAAGACAGTCAGAGGACAACCGTGTCCAAAATATCAGTAGGAGCTTCCATAAACTATCTCTGGCCCCTGCCTACCCCTGTCAGTGATCCTCTTTACCTTCAGTTGTCGCCGGACTCGATCTATAAAGAACTTCCAGCAGTTCTCTCTGGTGTCAACCAGACCTTGGCTCTTGACTTCATTCCTCACGTTGTTTATGATGTTTTCAACTTCATCATCAGAGTAGAGATCTGGGATCTCCCCTGGGAAAAAAATGCAGCACAGATGGGTCACTTTGGCATCTCGCTAAATGACGCAATCAGACATGGGAGGTTATCTTACCTTGGGACATAGGTCCTTTGGTTTTTAGGCCATGTTCTACCTCTCCTGCTGGTGAAACTGGATAGACAGTGTATCTACTCCAAACCCAGGGCAGGAGAATGAGCACATTAGTGGATGGAACAGGGTGTAGGCTCTTGTCCTGGGGCAGGCAGTTGGTAACACAGAGCCTTCAGTTGTCTTTTCTTCTTTCGCTTAAAACATGTATTTAGTAACTACTGTATTTTTGGCCTTTGTGTAAATTGTACCCCTAAGGAGCTTAGTATTTAGTAGCACGTATAAAACAGATCTAAAATAGCTGTAAGACCAGGGCTGAAAATGACCATAAGAAACATATAGATAAGTCCATATATTTAAGAAGAGTGAGCTGTCACTCTTTATAAGAGAAGGGTAGAAAGCAGGGATGGCTTCATGGAATTATGTATGACATACTAAATCAATGGGGAAAAGATGAAGTATTCAATATATGGTACTGTATTAGGAAAAAACTAGGATCTGAAAAAAAATATGGGTGGATCCTTACCTCACACTGTACATTACAGTAAATTCCAAATGGAACAATGACTTAACTATGAAAAATAAAACCAGAAAAATAACAGAGAAAATGAGGGAAATACTCTTGTAATCTCTGAGTGGGGAAGGACTTTCTAACTATAACTCATTCAGCCTACTTTAAAAAAAATGTTTCATGCATAAAAATTGATAAATTTGATTGTATACAATTTTTGAAAAAGGCTGGATGCAGGGCCTCACACCTGTAAATCCCAGCATTTTGGGAGGCCAAGGTGAGAGGATCGCTTGAGGCTGGGAGTTCACAACCAACCTGGTCAACATAGTGAGACCCTGTCTCTACAACAACTAAAAAAATCAGCTAGGCATGGTGGTGTGCCCCTGGAGTCCCAGCTACTCAGGAGACTGAGGCAGAAGGATTGTTTGAGTCTAGAAGTTCAAGGCTGCAGTGAGCTATGATCATACCACTGCACTCCAGCCTGGGTGACAAAGAAAGACCCTGTCTCTTAAAAAATAAAACAAAATAAAATAAAACAGAAAAACATTTTATAATGAAAATACAATAGGCAAAGTGTAGCAACAATAGGAAAGCACAAAGAACAAATTAAGAAAACGTTAACTTAGATCATAGTTAAATGGCTAATCTCCTTAATATGTAAAGAAATCCTCTACAAATAAAGAAAAAATTAGTAATTCAATAGAAAGATGGGGTGAAGGATATGAAAAGAGAGTTCATAGTACAGGAGATAAAAATGTCCCTTGAATATGTTAATAGTTGTTTAATCTCACTTGTAATAACAGAGACATACACCAAACCTACGCTTAGTTGCTGTTCTGTTTGTACAACTCAGGTCGACAAACATATGAACAGACACTTAACCTTACTCATAACAGAAATGTACGTGAAAATTATGTGTAATTATTATTTTTTTACCAGATTGGCAAAAACATGAAAGTTAAGTGAAACATTGCATTAATGAGGCAGTGTATGAAAGTAAAATTATTTGCTCAATCTCACTGATGAATAAAAATTTAAAAAATTCTAACTAAATTTATAAAAATTGATATATGATGAAGGAACATAAATTCTATCTTGGATAAACTCTATTCTGGAAATGCAACGATAGTTAAATACTAAAGGGAATCTATGAAAATAATTCACTACATTAATATAGATTAAAGAAGTAAAACAATATGACCATTGAAATAGATGCATAAAGTTTCTAAAAACTTGGTACATTAGGAGAAAATGAGATTTCTCTTAACCTGATAATAGATATCAATCCCAAGCCCAGAGCAAACATCATACCTAATAGTAAAATACTAAAATATTCCCTTTTAAATCAAGAACAAGACAAATAGGACTGCTATCAATGTTTCTATTCAAACATGACATTCATTGTATAGGAGATCCCAAACTGTGCAAAAAGTTAAGAAAAAAAAATGTATAACAACAGTTAAGGAAGTAATAAAGCTATTATGGTTCTATGTAGAAAACCTAAGAGAATATTCACATAAACAATCAGAACTCATAAGAGTGTATAACAATAAGCTTTCTGGATACAAAAATCAATATTGGAAATTAAATTGCATCTCTGTACTCTAGCAAAAAATGTTATTTTAGATAAAACTTATCATTTAGAATACCAACAAAAACTATAAAGCAAGTAACTAATAAATATGTAAAAGGATGTGCAAGATCTTAATGCAAAAGCTATAGCATACTATTGAAGGGAACAAACAAAACCCTAAATAAATGGAGAGAAATACTGCATTCATTGAGGCATGGTGCAGTATCACCACTATCACAAAGACGCAACTGCAATAAAAAAATCAAATGAGTTGTTTTACAATCCTGAAAAGCATATTCTAAAAGTTATGTGGAAGAGCAAAGAGTAAAGAATAGCATCATTAAGGGAGAACCAGAAAGAGGAATTTGTCCTACCAAAAATCAAGTCTCCTTATAAAGCTATGCTAGTTAAAACAATGTGCAATTGATAGTGGGGTAAACAAATAAAACAGAGAGTGAATCACCTAGAAACAGATCCAGATATAAACAGGAAATTGATAATAAAAAACAAAAGGTAGACAAGAGATAGACTAATTAATAAGCAATGTTAAAATAATTCAACATTAACATATCAAATATAATTAGATCACTATACAAAAATAAATTCCAGGTGAATTAAGACATAAATCTGAAAAGTAAAACAGTGACAATTAAAAATATAAAATACAGGCAATTATTTGTATGGCACTGGGATAGGACAAAATGAAACAGAGCACAAAAAGTACAAAGCAGAGAAAAAAGATTAAACTTTTACTACATTAAAAATAAATTGGCATGGCAAAATTCAGCTATAGACTTCAAAAAGATATTTACAACCCTATATAATGAAGAAAATATATCCAAAATATATGAAGAATGCTTACAAATCCATAAGAAAAAAGACAAATCAAGAGCCAAAGGGCAAACTGCATAAATGGGCAACTCACAGAAAAGAGACAGGCATAACTAATAAACACTTGAAGAGATACTTAATGTCACCGGTAAAAAGGGAAAGGAAAACAATGAGATTTCATTTCATTCCCATTGGCAAAAATTAATATGTCAGATAAACCAAGTGCAGGCGAGGTTAGGAAGAAACAGGTATTCGTGCACTATTGGTTAGAGACTAAACTGTATAATCACTCTGGAGAGCAGTTTGTCACTTTTTGGTAAAATTGCAATGGTCATACCAGACAACCTAGCTATGTGGGACCTCTAGTAGAGAGACTCTTGCACATGTAATATTGTTCATAATTATATGGGTGCTTATTTTATTGCTTTCTGTAATGCCCTAAATTTTTGTAAAGAAATAGAGAAAAACATAAAGAAAAAAAAGTAAATGTGTGTGGTCAGAGTGCAAAAACTGTGAATTTTATTCTTTTTGAGAATTTTCTCTAGAAAAATTTCAAGTCAATTAAAAATTTTTTTTTCGGAAGGAGATAATGCGTTATGTTTGAAAGCAGAGAAGAGGGAGAGTCAGAAATTGAAAGAAGAGATGCGATCAATCAAAATTCTGAGTTAGGAACCAGGGGGGACTTCTAGGTCAGATGGGAGAATTGGCCTTGGAAAAGAGGAATGGTAATGTTGGAGGAAAGGAGAAAACTGCAAAGAAACGGAGAAAGACTGTGATGGGTAAAGGTAGCTGTGAGGCCCATACTAAAAGAAGCCAGTTTCCTCAAAGAAAGAGATGAGGTTGCCGGAGGTAAGAATGCAGGAAGCACCGGTGCAGCTAAAAGCTGACAACACCGCATATGATGTGAAGGTGAATGTGGTTTACTCCAGGATATTTAATGGGTATCAGAAAAGCAAATCGTTCACATTTCTAGAACAAGTCTTTAGGGAGCTATTGAGGCTATCAAGACCTGGAATCCTACACAAACACCCCTTTAAAGTTGTCCATGCCCACATGCTTCTTTCTTCTTCCGTAACTGAAATGTCAGCATCACAGAAGTATGAGGGCTGAAAGAAGTCACTGGGGCCACCTTACCACCCTACATCCTTTTGGATTTGGGTGAGGTCCTCGAAGGGAGTCATTTGGCAAATGGTCTGTAACCAATCAGAGCAGCGGAAATTATGCTTCTAGCCGTCATTGAAGCTGCTGCACTTTCTGGAACTACTGCATCTGTAGAAAACTCATGCCAACTTTCCAACAAATTCTGGTCTTCGTAGTTTGACAGACTAACCCAGCGAGCAGTCTCCTAAGAGGTCTATACTAATTAGCCTTAATCATTTAAGGTCAAAATAAAAAAAAGAGAATTATCATGAAAGTGATTGTTTACTTTCTTCCCTTAATTGTACAAATATAGTTTACATTCTTTAATATATTTAATAGCATGCACGTAAAATACCCTGTACTATAATTTGTCAAAATCAAGATCTTACTAATGGAATAACACATTTCAGCATTTCTTTTGATAAAAATAGGGTCAGAGAAAACTGCTGGGAAAATAAAATGATACTTAGCATGTGTTGAAGGTGTAAATGATAATATTTAATGACATGTGAAAATTATGTGAAGTTAAAATTTTGTGGCCTGTAAATAAAACTTCATTGGCCACAGCCATGCTCATTCATGTCGGTATTATCTCTGGCTATTTTTGCTCTACAATGACAGAGCTGAGTAGTTGTGACAGGGACCATATGGTCTGCAAAGCTAAAAATGTTTACTTTCTGATCCTTTGTAGAGAAAGTTTGCTGACCCAGGTTTACTGACACCTTTACTGCCAAGATGTCGAAAGCACCTGGGCCACTTGGAGACATTTTCTGAGCTCATGTGACGAACTGACACCGGTGTTCGTCACAAGATCCCCAGAACCTAGAAGAAGAAGACCGCTAGATGGAATGTCTGGGGATAAACACCTCTGAAGTGGGAGCAAAGTGTGCATTTTCAGATTTGTTCCTCTGATTCCTCCTGACGATATTCCTGTCACTTGCTGTGTGACATAGGAAGTCATGCTGAAAGCAGGAAACTGAACTGCCAGAGAGGACTCTGTGATGTGAACGGAAGCAGTGGTTATTTAAATAGTTGAAAAATGTCCTCCTGAGACCTAAAGTTGGGAAACCCTATTTCTGACTCCAAGTGCTTGCAGGTTTCATGCAGTAAGTGAAATATTGTAATTTTTAATATTTTTGATGCCAGACTAGTCATCATTGTCTGTATGTTAGTCTGGGATTCCTCAGAGGCCATGACTGCTTTTTGGGGAACAGATCTGGATAATTTAACATGGTTCAGTTAGCTAGAGGTTCATCATAAAAAAGGCAAAACTAAGGATTAGATTCTACATGAACTAGTTAGCTTCACACTGGCTTAAGGGCTTTGACCGCCTCTAGGCTTGCTAGTTTTAAAAAACATGTCCCTGGTCTCAACCAAGAAAAAGCAAGGGAATGGGGTGGCTATTTCAGTACCCTGTCCTTCTTTCTCCATTGAAAAACTTTCCAAACCCATGCGCAATAGTAATCTCTAACATGTGTAAACTGGCGCATCATTCTCATGATATTACCAATGTCAGTTCAAGAAATACCTCCTGAAAGTTAATTATGGGCCAGGAGGTGTATTAAGTGCTGACAATATAAATAATGAAAAACCGTAGCCTCTACAGAGGCTTATAGGTATATCAATATTGTTTTATTTCCTAAACTGGGTGGTAGGTATTTAATCCTTCTTTTTTGTATCTCTGGATTATCTAGTAACATACAATTAACCAACAGCAGACAACACAGTCTTTGCCTTTCATATGGTTGTGATCTTGTTTCAATACATTGGTGGCACGTGCAGCCATTGAGCGCTAAGAACACGGAGAGGACAGTGGATCAGTGATTTCCTAGAGAGAGAACACCCACGGTGAGTCTTCTACTAGGAGTAGAAGTTAATCCAGACAAAGAAGAGGAAGGAGATGAAGTTCAAAAGGAACAGCATAAGTAATTAAGGATGTCAGGAAACAGCATAGTGTGTTTCTTCAAAGAGATAAGAATTACAAGATAGTAATAAAGGAAGTAAGGCTCACAAGGAGGGGAGGGAACAGGTTAAAGAGGCTTGGGTTTTATTCTTCATCCAGTTGGGAACTAATAAAGGAATTCTAGTTTAGATGGACTGTTTTGAAAGCAGTGAGAAGAATGGATTGGATGGGGACAGCCTGGGAGGTAGGGAGAAGAGTTAAGAAGCGTCCTTTTGTTGAAGCAAAAGACAAGATCAGTGGTAGTCAGGATAGAGATGATATGGATTCAGAAATGGTTAGGGGGAAAATTGGTGGCAATTGATTATCTGTTGGATATAGGTGGTAAGGGAAAGGTTAGCAATTCAAGACACAAAGTCCTAACTAACTTGGATATGGCTTTAGTACCACAAGAAGAAGAAAAAAAAAAAAAAAACAATTTAGTACCAGGAGAAGAAAAGAAAAGTCTTATTACTCCAGCATCTTTTTGCATTACTCTTTGTGAATTTCTGTTTTGCAGCTGGAGAACCAAACAGGTGCCAGTTTCAAGTTCCACTGTCTGTAGTTTGAGGACATGTCTGGTGAGCAGATCCAATGAGTCCACAAAGTATGTCCCAGAGGTTCAGTGCATGCTTGATGGCTGCTCTTTTGCCCCAAGCTTTGTGGGTTTTTTTTTTTTGTAACTTTTGAGAGACTGGGCCAGAATTCAGTTTATTTAACACCATAGATGGCTTATTGGTAAGTCTATTTTCAGACGTTCAGTGGAGGAGAACAATCCAATGCCAAGTTTGTTACAGATATTTCCAGATTCTGCCTTCTCATGTGACATGTGTGGAACACTAAGATGTCAATTCTGGACCTCATCCTAAACACATGGAACATGAGGTGATCTTTTCATGTTCCATAGACCAAGAGGGGATTTGACCCAAATATAAAAAAGACAGTCTAGTTCAGAGATGAAGAGGAATATGACTTTAGAAGAGAAGGGACCCAAATAGTTATAAACTCTTTCACTAGACCACACAGAGGCTATATGTTATTCATCTTTGAGCACAATACCTAGTAACTGGAGCATAGGAACTTAATAAATAATTATTGAATATATGAATGAATGGAAAGTGATCTAGCCTGGGCCAGGGAAAAGAAATAGTAATTTTGGAGTAAATCAGTTAAGCCTTTTGAAAAACAAAAGGAAAATCTTAACATGAAATCCCAAAGGAAAAGAAAGTACAAAATCTGTCATAGTTAGGAGAGGAAGGGACATCACACCTGGTGCTCACTAGGTCTTCTTAGCTGGTTAGTGCTAATTGGCAGGGAACCACAGTAAAATGGGCTTTCGGAAGGCTGGGAAGCTGGAGGAAGAGGTGCTGTCCTAGGAAGCCAGGGGATAGTTCTGATTTCTCCCTCTAAATTAGAATGGGGCCTTCTGATGCTGAGTTTTGGTCAAGCACCAACACAGAACAACTTTTGCAAGAATTCCTTAAGTACCTGGGTTTGATGGTCAGTGTACATTCTTTAGGGATTATTATACCAGATCAATAAGGACATAGCAAGTATGGAACCTTTCAGGTACAGCAAGGACCTACATTTCATGCACTGTGTCACCAATAGCTGCATAACACCCATTAAAGACTCTGGCAGCCAAGGGAAGTGACTCAAAGATATGCTTCATTTGCTCCTCCCCTGGGTGATCACTTTGCTTCTTGTACAATTATGTATCTTTTTCTAATTAAATGAGGAACTTAATTTAAGATTTTTTACGTTGTGTGTAAGATTTCTTCTTGTCAGTCTGTAATTCCCTTGAGATGCAACAGGCATCAAGGTGGGTTTTAAAATACTATGGCTGGCGTTAGAAGTGGGATTTATGAGCCAAATTACCACCATGGTTTGATTGTTAGAAATGGTACCAGGAAAACAGGGAATGAAACAGTGAGCTAAAGAAGTGTGAGAGGAAACCTATGTCATGAGATCATTGGTTTTCTGAGGGAGATGTTTTTGGAAGAAAGTTGCATCAGTGGAATTCACTCACCATACCTTTATATCTAGCCTAATAGGACTTGCACATAACTATAAAGGAATGAGTTAAAGGAAAGGTAGCCCAAGTTACAGTTTTCTAGTCCCTACTGTGTTATTCAAGGGTAAAGTAATTGCATACCCCACAAAATGGAAAAATTTGGAAGATAGTGAAGTTATGAGGAATCCCTGAAGCCTTGACTAGACTGGTAGTCAGTTACTTTTCAGCCAGAAATTACTTGACAGGGAAAATTAGAACTAAGATATGCTCTAATTTTCCCTGTTGAAGTTGTTAAGAAAGAAAGGGATGAGAATTAGAAGAAAAAAGTGTTAATCTTAACTGTATCTTCATTTGAACATGTGTATACCAATCTTGCTATTTTATTTTATTTTATTTCTGAGATTATGGGGGTACAAACGTTTTGGTTACACAAATTGCTTTTGCACAGTTTGAGTAAAAGTTACAAGTTTGCCCATCTCCCAGATAGTGTTCATTGTACCTGTTAGGTGTAATTTTACTCATTGCCTCCTCCCCAATCCCACCTGCTTGATTTCCAATGAGTTTTATTTCCAATGAGTTTTATTTTATTTATGTGCACATAAGTGTTGTTCGATTAGTTCCAGTTTAATGGTGAGTATATATGGTGTTTGTTTTTTCATTCTTATGATACTTAGAAGAATGGTCTCCAGTTCCATCCAGGTTAATACAAGAGGTATTGGTTCACCATTTTTTATGGCTGAGTAGTACTCCATGGTATACATATACCACATTTTATTAATGCACTCATGTATTGATGGGCACTTGGGTTGTTTCCACATCTTTGCAATTGTGAATTGTGCTGCTATAAACATTTGGGTGCAGGTGTCTTTTTTAAATAAAATGTCCTTTTTTCCTTTGGGTAAATACCCAGTAGTGGGATTGCTAAATCAAATGGTAGGTCTACTTTTAGTTCTTTGAGGTATCTGCATACTGTTTTCCATAGATGTTGTCCCACCAACAGTGTATAGGTGTTCCAATCTCTCCACATCCACACCAGCATTTATTGTTTTGGAATTTTTTTGATAAAAGCCATTCTCATTGGAGTTAGGTGATAGCTCATGGTGGTTTTGATTTGCAATTCCCTGATGATTAGAGATGGCGAGCATTTTTTCATATGTTTCTTGACCATTGGTCTATCTTCTTTTGAAAAGTTTCTGTTCATGTCTTTTGCCCACTTTTTAATGGGGTTGTTTGATTTTTTCTTGCTGATTTTCTTGAGTTTTTTATAGATTCTGTTTATCAGCCCTTTATCAGATATACAGCATGAATACATTTTCTCCCATTCTGTGGGCTGTCTATTCACTCTGTTGATTGTTTTCTTGGCTGTGCAGAAGCTTTTTCATTTGATCAGGTCCCATTTATTTATTTTGTTATTACTGTCATTGCTTTGGAGGCCTTCATCATAAATTCTTTCCCTAGGTTGATGTCTTTAAGAGTTTTTCCAAAATTTTCTTCTAGAATTCTTATAGTTTCATGCCTTAGGTTTGAGTCTGTTATTCATCATGAATTAATTTTCATGACTGGAAAGAGGTATAGGTCCTGTTTTGGTCTTCTACATGTGGCTATCCAATTTTCCCAACACCATTTATCAAATAAGGATTCTTTTCCCCAGTGTATGTTTTTGTCTGCTTTGACAAAGATCAGATGGCAATATGAGGATGGTTTTATATCTGGGTTCTCTGTTCTGATCCATTGAAAGAACACAACAAAAAATAAAACTACACACCAATATCCCTTATAAATATAGAGGCAAAAATTCTCAATAAAATCCTAGCGAACCAGATTCAGCTGCACATCAAAAAAATAATTCACTACAACCAGGTGGGCTTCATCCCAGAGATGCAAGGATGGTTCAACATACACAAATCTGTAAATGTGATTAATCACATAAATAAAAGCAAAAACAAAGACCTTATGATCCCTTAATAGATGCAGAAAAAGCATTAGACAAAAATCAACCCTCCTTTATGATAAGAGCTCTTAACAAAATAGGCATATATGAAACATACCTCAAAATTATAAAAGCCATACATGACAAACCCATAGCCAACATCATACTGAATGGGGAAGAATTGAGAGCATTCCCTTGTAGTACTGGAACCAGATGAGGTTGCCCACTCTCACCATTTCTATTCAACATAATGCTGGAAGTCCTAGCCACAGAAATTAGGCAAGAGAAGGAAATCAAGGGTATCCAAGTGGAGGAAGAAGAGATCAAACTATTGCTCTTTGCTAATGATATGATCTTATATCTACAAAAACTCAAAGATTCTGCCAAGAGACTCCTGGAATTGATAAACAAATTCAGCAAAGTCTCAGATTACAGAATCAATGTACACAAATCAGTAGCATTCCTATATGGCAACAACAGTCAAGCTGAGAATCAAATGAAAGACTCAATACTGTCCACAATAGCAACAAAGAAAATAAAATACCTAGCAATATATTTATTGCTTTCACCTCTCCTTGTAGAGGTCTTTCACCTCTACATATCCTCACCTCACATATCCTGCTTATGGATGGCAGAATCAACATTGTTAAAATGTCTATACTACCTAAAGTGATTTACCAATTCAATGCCGTCCCCATTAAAATACCAACACAATTTTTCACAGATCTAGAAAAAATAATTTTATGCTTTGTATGGAACCAGAAAAGAGCCTGAATAACCAAGGCAGCCTTAAGCAAAAAGAACAAATTGGGAGGCATCACTTTACCAGACTTCAAGCTATACTAACTACAAAGCTATAGTAACCAAAACAGCATGGTACTGGCACTTGCTGGGTTTTTTGTTTGTTTGTTTGTTTGTTTTTATACAGAAGCCTTAAAAGGGAGCAGTGAGCCTAAAACTCCAAGCTTTTGGAGCTGGCTGATTGCATTAAGTTTTCACTGGCAGGGCTTCAGAAATTCATTTGCAGTTAAAAAAATTGGTCTTCTAAATGAAAAGTTAAAAATAATTAATTGAGGAATAAAATTTCAATTGGTAAAAATGTAACAACTTCCTTGTCTCAGACATTATTTTAGGAGGAGGTCACCTGGCTGGATTTGAGCCAGTTGAAATACATTGTGAGACTGGCAACATGTTTAGCATCTCTAAAGCTATGTCTTTGGAAGCACAGTTTTACTCTCTTCGGTTGTTTTAGAAATTAGGCTTTAGGGTAGCTTCAGGGTGGGGAGTGCAGTTGGATTCCTCTCTCATTATCTAGTAAAATAATAAAAGATGAGGCAATGTTATAAGTTAAATACTATTGTAGAAAGTAGTGAGATGTTAAAAAGACTGTATTTTGGGAAAGGGAAAATTTGTTGCATTAGAGGAGAAAAGTTAGTAGGCAAAGTCCTGGATATAAAGCTAACTTGGACAGGGCAGGCTGGGAAAGAAATGAGAGTGTGGGATCAATGTTATGCAAGGAGTCAGCACAGTAAGGAACCTGGGACGTGGACCCTCATCTGAAACAAGCCAAAGATTGCTCATGGTGCCTGCTAGTGCGTGGTCTGGACCAGGACTGCTGTCTCCCCATATAAGTGACAATAGAATGACATGGGGTGCAATGCCACAAAATGTGAAGCAGATGATGATTCTGAAGTAGTGAAATTCCTAGGGATTGTCAGGAGCCATCCTGAAATATACTACTTTATGCTACTTATGATATGGGATAGACTATGGAGCAAAGTATTTATGATCATGGTCCTTGGACTTTATAAACTAAAGAGTACTTAATCAGAGCCAGGGACTGGACTGTGGAAGAATGGGCTTTTGACACGCTACAACTCTGGAGGTAGGAATTTTTTTCAGGAACATTGACTGTTTTTCTTAACCCAGTTTAAAAGGTGGTTTTGCAGATGCTGCACTTAGTTTAAAACCAGCAAAGCATATTCTTTCTTTAATTGACATAAACACACACATTTATGTAAATGAATAATTTATGCATTGTATTGTCTTCTTGGAGATACATATATATACACTTTTAAATTTTGTTTGGGGGGATGGTTGCCGTAAGTCCTGAATTCCTAAATAAATAAGAACAATGAAGTAGCAAAGGTTGAGCTTTCTTCTGAAGTCCCACCTTGCACAGATAGTGTCACAGGGCACTTGACAACCCCTGCCAAGTTCTTTGGAGACCAAGAAAAACTATGTGGAGATATTATACATCTACTCCTGCTTCTACGAGGTTCTAAGTCATTAGTTAATTAAACTGGTAAGGTAATATCACCCTATTATATAAGTTTTAGGTGTGCATGTTCTTTTTGTGTGTATCTTCCTGCCAAAGCCTAACCTATCTGAAGCACACGCATTCTGGTTTCTCTTTGTCTTGGATATGGGGGGGGGGGCAGCACCTTCCCTCTGGGCTCAGCAGGTCACCAGCCCCTTGACCTGCTCTTCTTCCCATAATCAGATCTGGTCCCACTAAGAGAGCCCTAAGATTATTGTCTGTTTTGTGATGAAAGATCCAGGACAGTGGGCCCAACATCAACCTTGAGAAGGGCCTTAATGAACCATTCCTTTGCTGTGTCGGTTTTATTCCTCATTTCTCTGACCTAGCTCTTCTAATCTTGGGCCAAGTTTCCACCTTTGAATAGTTCTGACTCCAGGGGGAGTTTATTAGAGACATCAAAGTGCAAGGAGTCTCCTACCAGATGCCAAGAGATCATTGATGAGCACGAGGAACCTCTCATCAGCCACCTGGGCGTCCGTCATGAGAAACACCGTGCTGAGGTTCTTTACCCCGGCTTTCAGACACAGGCTGGCCAGGTCCACCTGCAGGAACAGCAATATCAGAGATCGCTGAGAAGAAGGGCTCCTTGAAAGACTTCCCCAACCCACTCTCTAGGAATGGAATTTTTTTTTTTTTTATCTATTTCAATGGGAAATAAGCAAAGTGACAATGCAAGGCAGGGAGGAGTGCTGTGCAGTGCTGATAGGGAGGAAACTATTCCTTGTTCCCAGGCCTCACTGCCAATAGGCAAGTTAAACTACACAGGGATGGCCTTTAATCCATCCAACCGCAGTGGCTCCTGCACTATCTTTTGGAGTGCCTGCTTTGTGCAAAGAGGTTACAGAGTTTCAAAGGCCAGAAGTGGTCTCCTATTCATCTGTTTTACTTATATCCTCATACAAGCAAATGACCTGCTCCAGAAGGCAAGTGCTTGCTCTTGGTCTTGACTGAAGAGATGAATGTATCTTATGGTAGCAGTGTCATGTTCTTATGACTAGCTCCAGCAAAAGACTTTTGTTGAAAAAATATATTGGGAACACATACACACACACACACACAGGAAATCACATCCATTTAAAACTACAGGTGGATGAAGTTTGGGGCTTGGTCAATCTTGGTTCTTTTGCAGTATGACCCTTGCCAGACCCAGCTATCAGTTCCTTAGGTTGCTCCTCTCTCTTTAGCAGCATTCACGTTACTCCCTAAGAGCATCATGCTTTCACAGAATGATCTAAGACTGTTTCTCAATTCTCATTGGAATCATCTGGAGGATATTTTGAAAACTCATGGTCCCCAGACCATGCCCCAGATCAGTTAAATCGGAATACCTGGGGGTGGAACACGTGTGTCACCATTATTCAAAGATCCCCAGTGATTCCAGTAGATAGCCAAGGCAGAGACCCACCGTCTCAGATCATTCTGTAAATGCATAATTTCTGTCACACTATCTTGTCTTTTTTGGAAGTGCTAAAGAAAGACCTACTGTGAACTTGATGTGTGACTTTAGACTTAGCCAGTCATCGAGAGGCTGAGCTGAGGTTTCAGAGCCACAGTGAGCACCTACCTCTCCTATCAGGCTGGGAGATTGTGAGGGCAGGTGGGTGGGCCTGGCTCAGTGCTGGCTGGAGTTCTCCCAGCAACAGCAACAGCAGCATCCTGATAGAAGTCGCACCAGGGCTTCCTACCCTGACTGTTGTGGCCATGGAGAAAAGGGAGGGGACTGGACAAAATGACCTTTGAAGGCTGTATCCAAGGTCTCTCTTCACTTTCCAGAGCATGCATCGATACTCCTAAGTGCCTGTGGTCTGAAACCAGGAAATGTCATCGAAGGTCTCAGGGGCCTGTGGTTACTGAACCTGTCTTTTAAAATATGAATTTCTTATGAAACTTTGGCAGGCCTTCAGAATTCCTCCTAAGTCTACTGGAGCTGCTGGCAAGCTGTGTGTTGACTGTGATACAGATGTGCTTCTGACTAGGGGAAGAGCTGAGGCCCCACAGACGCAGTTAGGGCAGCTGAGGTCTCACCAAGGCAGACCTTGGAAAGGCCACCTGTTCTCAGGCCGCGTCTAATGAGAAAGGAGCCACTCATGTCCCAGCCCAGAATCTAAGAAGAATATGGGCAGATGGCAAAGGGAAGACTCTGGGCCGGGGACTTGGAGAACTGAGCAAGGATGACAGGGAGTTGTGTGTGTTGGAGGGAGGCTGTGTCTCCTCCCCACAGCCGCCCGGCCGTCTCACCTTGAAGTCGGGGATCTGGTAGCCCTTGCGCAGCGTGATCTGGAATACATCCATGGAGCTGATGGAAGCGGCAAGCCTGGTCAGACTCTGCTTGCCGCTCCCACCCACACCAACCAGCAGAGCGTTTCCCCGTGGGGACTCCAGGATGCGGTTGATACGGCAGCTGGAGGGGAGGAAGCACAGGCATGTTGCATGATCGGACTCACGGCAGTGAGAAGCAGGTGTGGAGGTCTGAGTGCCAAGAGGAGCCTTCCTTGCAGGTGCATCCCAGGTGGAGCTGTGGGAAACTTTAACTTGATTGTCCTCAGACTTGGCCTCACCTCCTTGCCCGAGTATAGTGCTGCTTTCCCTTAAGCCACAGCCTCCAGTGACCCAGTGACAGTGCGGGGAGGGCCCACGGCAGGCAGGCACCTTGGGGGGGTGATTGTGATGGGGAGGGGACCCAGGATGCCCTCACTCTACCCCCTGGCCACGCCTGACTCTGCCACCCTCCCACTTCACTTCTTTTGGGCAAAAGACAGGACGGAAAAAGAGAAAAGTAGGAAACAGATAGTAAGAAAAAGGAATCAGGGAAGCCTAGAGGACAAGGCAGGAGAAGTTTGTTCCTCTTAGGAAAGAGGGGAGCAAGAGCAAAGTCAGCAGGGTACGGACAGGGATCCCTGACATAGCTCTTCTCTCTCCCTCCCTCAACCCTTCCCGGACATCGATGCCCCTTGTGTGAGTGTTTGTGGATTCTTATTGTCAACACACGAGACACTCCCGACTCTGGTGTTCCCTGGGCAGCCTTGTCCCCACTCTCATGTTCCCCTCCCCACCTCCAGCAATGGGGTCTGTTCCTGGCCTCATCCCCTCCAGGGGAAACCACTCCTCCTGCCCCTTCAGCCTTCCTGAAGTTCCGCCCTCCCTCGGGCTGCTCACAGCCTCTCCTCCGGTGTGCTGCCAGTCTTGTCTTCACACCTGATCCTGGCCAAAAGGTGGAGAAGTGATTGCCAATCTATTCTTTAACCCCTCTCAGCTGTATGTAGACCTTATGTAAGGTGCTACATTCTTCATAAAAATAAGCCCCATTCTCTTTTCATTTCTCATCTTAAAAACAATGGCTATGCATTGTACAACACACACAAAATACATAAAAATCCATAATTCTACTATCTAGCAATAAATACTATTGACATCAATTGTATGTTCTTCCAGACTTTTTTCCTAGTGTCTGTCTGTGTATAAACTTATATTTATTTGTATAAACATTTATTACACCTGAAAAGTGAATATATTTATATCCTGTTTATTTAAAAAATTGAGTACACCTTGTACACTGTACATAGTGTTTTGAAATAATTTTATTGGTTAGCAATGTTCTGTGATTATCATGCCATTAAATAACTGGCTAAATAAACCATGATTTTGATGGTAGACTGATATTATATAAAATATGAACATTGTATTGATAATAAAAATAGAATAAGTTGTTTGTATGCAATAGACTATTGTTGGATATTTAGGTTGTTTCCAACATTTCCCAGTTAGAAATAATGTTATATAATTTTTTTTGTTTATATTTCTAATTATTCCCTCAGGATAAGTTCCTAAAAGTGAAATTGCTGAGTCTAACAGTAAGACAATTTTTAGGATTTTTGACACATACTGAAAAACTGCCCCTGCAGAATGGTGGTACCAATTTGTACTCTTTTTAGATAGAATTGATCAAAAGGTGAGTCTGTTATATTGGAGGATGAGAATATGTTGGATTATGTTAGTTTAATTAGAATGTGTTAAGTCAGTGAATTCAGAAACATATGACACAGTGATCAGGCTGCTGTGTAGAGGTGGATGCAGAAGAGAGACAGGGTTGGTGATTTGGGGGACCAAAAGAGTGTGAGCACAAGAACTCAGGATAGAGCAGAGGATACATTTGAGACTGAATTGCACAGGCTACAGTCTTGTATCAGTGTCTTGTGTTAGTGATATAATCAGAAATGCCATAGTCAAAGTAAATAAGGGTGTAGCAATGTGAGGTCTAGCTAGCCCCCGTTTGGAGGAAGGGCTGGGCAGGAGTTGTGGCAGGTGGGGTTTGATATGTTAACAAATGCAAGCGGGTTTGTGTTGTGCTTTTGTGGTTTGAATTTTCTTATTTCTGCACATTTCTTGCATATATTGATAACTTGGTTCGTGGGTCCTTATTGCCTCATCTCTCCTACGGTATGCTTTTGCTATTGGCAAGGAAACCCTAGCAGAAGTGTATATGAGATTTACTGAGGACAACTTCCTTGGTATCACCAGAGATTCAGACATACAGATACAAGATGGTCATCAAACACCAGGAAGATTCATAGCAAATAGGACATCTCCAAGACCCATGGAAATCAACCTGGCCAAAGTCAAAATGACGGAGAAAGTTCTGCAAGCAGCAAGAAGAAAGCAACGACTAATGTACAAAGGAAAACCCATCAGGCTTCTCAGTGGAAACATTACAAGCCAGAAGGGATTGGGGCCCCATCTTCAATCTTCTTAAACAGAACAACTGCCAGCCTAGAATTTTGTATCCTGCAAAATTAAGTTTCACCATTGATGGAGAAATTAGTCTTTTCCAGACAAGCAAACACTGAGGGAATTTGCCATGATCAGACCTACCCTGCAGGAAATACTGAGAACTGCATTATACACAAATCAGCACAAGAGATACCCACCAGTGTAAAATCGCCCCCCCAAACCCATAAAACTCACAACTGTTATGAAACAATAGCCACAAGAAGGAAAACAAAGCAATAAGGTACTACTCAATATGATGAACAGATAAACATCCCACATATCAATTCTATCAGTCAGTGTTAACAGCATGAATGCTCCTCTCAAAAGACATAGGCTGGGGGCAGAGCCAAAGCATCCTGGAGGGAAGGAAGGGTTTCAGATAAAGGGTAGGGGGGAATGGGCACAGCTCGGCTATAGTTCAGAGGAATAAGTGCCGGGGTCTGTTGGGGACCTCATGGAGGGAAATTGGGAACAGAACAGGAAAAGGAAAAAGAAGAAAAAATATTCACAACGATCTGATCCAGAGAGGCTCAGAGCACAGTGAAGGAGTAAGGCGGGGGTGGGGGACTGAGGGGTGGGAATCCTGTTTCTCCTTCTCATACACCTTTGGTAATTAGCAGGCTGCTGAGTTGTTTGGAAGCTTTTCTACCCGTATGAACCCAAGTGCTGCTGCAACCACTGAATTGGGTGGAGAACCAGCCTGATCCCAGAGCATGGACACTCGTGCAGGCTTCCTCCCAGGGAGAGGGACTGGAGGAGCCAGGGTCCCTGCTATCTTCCATTCAGACTCTTTTCCTGCCCTGAATGGGCACCCACCCACCACAGCTGGGAGGGAAGATTGAGACTTTTATGAGTGACAGCCTCTCATCAGCTGCAGTGTCCTCCAGTCTGAGGTTTCCACAGAGAGTGGGGCCCACACCTTCCCCCGTGACAACTTGCAGTGGACCTAGTTGTGCCCAGTCTAGGAGTTCCCTGCCTGCCGGCATTCCCCAGAGTGCATGCCAGTGGGTCAGACATGCAGGCTGGATCTCATGCCCCCAAGACTCAAGTGGGTTGCTAAGGGGCACAAGGGAGAGACTTGAAAGCTTGATTTGGGAGGCGAGGGAGCCCACGTGGGCAGAACTGATGGGAGAGTACAGTGAGGATCTGAGCTGCGGAGATCTGGTGGAGCACCTACCCACCCAACACAGGAAAGTCATGCTGTCAGACTAGGGCAGGTCCCCCGGAGAGAAGTTCCCAGCCCGTGGCACCATTGTGGCTGAGCGTGGCACATTAGATCTGCAAACAGACACTGGAGGGAGACTCTTGGGGCAGGGGTAGCGAGAGAGGGGTAGAGCTCACTCTGACAGCTAGTTGGTGAATTACAGATGGTTCCTCCCCTATGAACAGTCTTTCCAGTTCGCAGAGGCTGCTTGGGGCCCTCTCCCAGTGGCTTTTTCCAGGGGCCTGGGATACAACCTTTCAGCCCTGCCAAGACTTTGCAGAGGGTTTCAGGTTTGCCCAACTTAACCTCTCCCAGCCTCACTCCTCCACCCACCTCTGTTGTGGTGGAGAACAAGCAATCTCCTGGGAGCTACAGGGCCCCTCACACTGCCTGGGGCATTGAAGTACTCCTTCTAAAGGTCTAAAGCCTATCACAGGCACAAAGGAACATCTCTGAAGTTAGTTCTTTCATGCAGGTATAAACCATGGAGGCAGAACAACTGTATATAGCTAATTATAGTACCTACTGACTCAATCAAACAGGGCGTGGCCTATTCTTACAAGCACTACCCACCAACTCAGAGATTAAGCTGGGGTCCCAATACAATTTACACTGCTAGGAAGAGGGGAAAACAGCAGAATAGAAGCAACCCAAGGGAGCATCACTTTATAGGAGAGGAATAAAAGTTACAGGGAGCTTGAGCTACAAGGGGTCTCCCTCCTCCACTGCAGGCCTCTGGGCTGATCAGGGAGTTGCTCAGAGTCTATACAGAGACATTGCACCAGAGAGCAGGTGTAGCAGAGACCTGGTGACTGCCAATCCCAGGTTTCTGCAACTGACACCATGCTGGTCACTCTGGTGCATGGAGCCAGGTCTACTTGGGACTCAGCCTTCCAGCAGTAGCCTTCGCATCACACCCACTGGACCAGGGAGGAAGCAGACAGAACAGAAGCTCCCTTGGGTCATGCCCTGTGACTAGGAGCTGAGCATGCTTCTTTCTCTGTGTGGGATCTGAGCAGAGGAGGAACCTCAGATGCCACAGGCACCACATGGGAAGTCTTGGGCAACTGCCTCAGTGGGACCTAGGTGTGGGGAAGAGAACTGTGGCCAATCAGCACCTCTAGCCCTTCTGCATAGTCTCTGGGCCACTGAGACAAACCCCTGCCTGCATGACTGGGCATCAGCAGTCTCCATGCTGGCAGAACAGCCATCCATATGTGAAGTTCTGCCCCTGTAATCCCCCAGAGCTGGCTATGAATCTCTCACTGCACCTGAGCCCAAGGCTCTGTGTCACCCCCAAGAGTCCAAAGTTGAGCCTAAGCCCCAAGACACTACCTCTAAGTCTTCATCACTGCCACTGGGCTGGTGGAACCTACTCAAGGACAAATGCTTCACCCAGGACCACCCAGCCCTGAGCAGACATTACTCCTGGACCTGGTTTATACAAATGTCTATAGCCTGGCCATCTACAATGACTGTCTAAATTGACTCACCCAGCATCCACTGTCACCTCCACTGGGTGACCCCAGCCAGAGCAATCCCCCACAACAACAACCATGGTGGAGAGGGTCACATCCAGCCCCCAATGCAAACTTTCAACAGTGAGCTAGGAAACAACCCTCCACACCACATGAAGATCATCCAGCACTGGTTCAAATTGAGGCACTCACAGGGGAATGGGTCAAAACAGAACAGCTCTCACTGTGCCTGCCCCTTCCCTGATGGAACAACATTCCAGAGTAGCTCACGAAAGCTCCATTGAGGGTGGGTCATCCCCCTGCCCTAACTAAATAGGTGAGCTCCCAGCAAAGGAGAACAAGTGCCCTGCCATCCTACTAACCCAGAGCGGAGAAAAGAGGAACAAGACAAGAAGAAACTAGCAAAAGAACCCCGGCAACATGAAAAAACAAAATAACTCAACACCCCCAAGGGATCATAATGGAGCTATAGTAAGTGGACTCCATTCACAAGGAAATTGCTGAAATGACAGAAATGGAATTCAGAATATGGATGGAAAATAAGATGAATGGAATTGAAGAGAAACTTGAAAACTAACAAAAAGAAGCCAAAAAATATTTCATATTTCAGGAATTAATGAAAAAGTCACTAAAGAGCTAGACAACATAAGAAATGATATAATAGAACTTAAAGAAATGAAGAGTCATTTAGGGAATTTCAAAACAGCAGAAAACATCAGCAACAGACTAAACCAAGGAGAAGAAAGAATTTCAGAGCTTGAAGACAAGGTTCTCGAGCTAACCCAGTCACTTAAAGAGGCAGAGAAGAGAACCAAAAAGGCAGAGCAATCACTTACAGAGATATGGGACTATGTGAAGTGAACCAACATATGAATTATAAGCCTCCCTGAGGGAAATGAAGAAAGAGTTAAAAGCATGGAAAATATATTTGAGGGAATTATTGAAGAAAACTTACCTGGTATTGCCAGAGATCCAGAGATCCAAATACAAGGTAGTCATTGAACTCTGGGAAGATTCATAGCAAACAGGACATCTCCAAGACACATATTATAGTAATCAACCTAGCCAAAGTCAAAATGAAGGAGAAAATTCTACAAGTAGGTAAATGCAAACAACAACTGACCTATAAAGGAAAACCTATCAGGCTAATAGCAGACTTCTCAGCAGAAACTCTACAAGACAGAAGGGAGTTGGGCCCCATCTCCAATCTTCTTAAACAGAACAACTGCTAGCCTAGACTCTTGTATCCTGCAAAACTAAGTTTCACAGTTGATGCAGAAATCAAGTCTTTTCCAGATAAGGAAACACTGAAGGAATTTGTCATGACCAGACCTGCCCTGAATGAAATACTCAGAGCAGCATTATACATGAATCAGCACAGTAGATACTCACCAGTGTAAAATCACCCACAAAAGTTAAAGCTCACAACTCTTATAAAACAATAGCACAAGAGGGAAAAAAAAGCAACAGGGTACTACCAAACATGATGAACAGAACCGCATCCCACATATCAATTCTATATCTTAATGTTAATTGTTTACATGTGTCACTGAAAAGACATAAACTGGCTGAATGGATGAAAAAACACAACCCAAGTATCTGCTGTCTCCAGGAAATACATATAAACCACAAGGACACACACAAACTCAACATGAAAGATGGAAAAAAATATTCCATGCAAATGGAAGCCAAAAGAGAACAGGCATAGCCATTCTCATATCAGATAAAATTGACTTAAATAAACAAAGGTAATGAAAGACAAAGAGGGTCATTATATAATGGTAAAGGGAGCAATACAACAAGAAGACATAACAATTGTAAATATACCTGAGCTTAACATAGCAGCTCCCAGAAACATAAAGCAAATTTTACCAGAGCTAAGCAAAGAAATAAATAGCAGCATTGTAAATGCTGGGGACTTCAACACCCCACTGTCAGAACTGGAGAAATCATCAAAGCAGAAAATAAATAAAAAACATTGGACCTGTACCAGACTCTAAATCAAATGGACACCTAACATTCTATCCCAAAACTACTGAATATACGTTCTTCTCAGCAGCACATGGGACATTCTCCAAGATTGATCATATCTTAGGCCATAAAAACATGCCTCAACAAATTTAAAAAAATAGAAATTATACCATCTATCATTTCAGACTCTGGTGGAATAAAGCTAGAAATCAATCACAAGACACAAGTCATGGAAATTAAACAATTGTCTTTTGAATGATTATTGTGTCAAGAATTAAATTAAGAGGGAAATCAAAAGATTTTTTTGAACTGAATGACAAAGAGGACACAAGCTATGAAAATACATGGGAGTAAGCAATAGAATTCCTCAGGGGAAAATTCATATCCTTAAATGCCTACCTCAAAAAGAGAGAAAGATTACAAATTAACAACCTAATGTCACATTTCAAGGAACTAGAAAAGGAAGAGTAAAACAAATCCAAAGTCAGTAGAAGAAAAGAAATAACAGAGGTCAGAGCAGAACTAAATAAAATGGAAAATAAAAAAAATAATAACAGAAGATCTATGAAACAAAAAGTTGCTTTTTTGAAAAGATGACTAAAATCTACAGATCTCTTGCTAAATTAACCAGGAATAGGATAGAAAGGATCCAAATAAGCTTGATCAGAAATGAAAAAGGAGATATTATAACTGATACCACAGAAATACAAAACATCATCATGAATACTACAAAAATCTCTATGCACATAAACTAGAAAACATAGAAAAAATGGACAAATTCCTGGAAACACACTACCTTCCAAGACTCAATCAGGAAGAAACAGAACTCCTGAACAGACCAATAATAAGCAGCGAGATCAAAGCAGTAGTAAAAAATCTTCCAACAATTAAAAGCCCCAGACCGGATGAATTCACACTGAATTCTACCATCTGGACATACAAAGAGCTGGTACCCATACTATAGAAATTATTCCATAATATTGAGGAGGGAATTCATCCTAACAAATTCTATGAAGCCTGTATAACCTTGATACCAAAGCCAGGAAAGGACACAACAAAAATAGAAAACTACAGACCAATATCCCTTATGAATAGAGATGCAAAAATCCTCAATAAAAGACTAGCAAACCAAATTCAGTACCATGTCAAAAAACAATCCACCAAGATCAAGTGGGCTTCATCTAAGGGATGTAAGGATGGTTCAACATATGTAAATAAATGTGATCCACCACATAAACAGAAGCAAAAACAAAAACTATATGATCAACTCAATAGACACAGAAAAAACATTTGACAAAATTCAGCATGCTTTCATGATAAAACCCTCAACAAACTAGGCATAGAAGGAACACATCTCAAAATTATAAAAGCCATAGAAGGCAAACCCACAGCTAACATCATGCTGAATGGGGAAAAGTTGAAAGCATTCCCACTAAGAACTGAAACAAGACATGGGTGCCCAGTATTATCACTTCTATTTAAAGTAGTGCTGGAAGTCCTAGCCAGAGCAATCAAACAGATAGAAATAAAGTGCATCCAAATCAGGAAAGAGGAGGTCAAACTATTGCTGTTTGCTGATGACATGATCTTTTACCTAGGAAACCCCAAAGACTCCACCAGAGACTCTTGGAATTGATAAATAAATTCAGCAAAGTCTCAGGATATGAAATCAATGGATATAAATCAGTAGCATTTCTATATACCAATAACAGTCAAGCTGAGAGTCAAATCAAAGACTCAGTACCATTCACAAAAGCTACAAAGAAAATAAAATACCTAGAAATATATTTATTTAAGGAGATGAAAGATATCTACAAGGAGAACTACAAAACACAGAGGAAATGAAATGCAGAGGACACAAACACATGGAAAAACATATCATGCTCATGGATTGGCAGAATCAACATTGTTAAAATGTCCATACTACCCAAAGTGATATACAGATTCAATGCAATCCCCATTAAAATACCAACATCATAATTCATAGATCTAGAAAAAATAATTCTATGCTTTGTTTGGAACCAGAAAAGAGCCTGAATAGCAAAAGCTATTTTAAGCAAAAAGAAAAAATCTAGCGGCATCACATTACCAGACTTCTAACTATACTACAAGGCTATGGTAACCAAAATAGCATGGTATTGGTATGAAAATAGAGACATAGACCAATGGAACAGAACAGAGAGCCCAGACATAAAACTATCTGCCTACAACCAACTGATATTTGACAAAGCAGACAACAGCATACACTGAAGAAAAGAAGCCCTATTCAATAAATGGTGTTGCGAAAACTGGATAGCCACATGCAGAATAAAACAGGACCCATATCTCTCACCACTCACAAAAATTAATTCAAGATGGATAAAAGACTTAAATTTAAGGCATAAAACCATAAGAATTCTAGAGGAAAGTGTAGGAAAAACTCTTCTTGATAATGGCCTAGGTAAAGAATTTATAAACATATCCCCAATGGCAATCACAGCAACAACAAATATAAATAAATGGGATTTGATTAAATTAAAAATCTTCTGCACAGCTAAGGAAACAATCAACAGAGCAAACAGACAACCTACAGAATGAGAGAAAATATTTGCAAACTATACATCTGATTAAGGGCTAATAACCAGAATCTACAAAGAACTCAGGCAAAGCAGGAAAAAAAAAATGCTCAACGTTGCTCATCATCAGGGAAATGCAAATTAAAACCACAAGGAGATATTACCTTACTCCTGTTAGAATGGCTTTCATTAAAAAGTCCAAAAACAATAGTTGCTGCATGGATGCAGAGAGAAAGGAACGCTAATATACTGTTAGTGGGACTGCAAATTAGTACAAACTCTATGGAAAACAGTATGGAGATTCCTCGAAGAACTAAAAGTAGACCTACAATTCGATCCAGCAATCTCACTACTGGGTGTCTACCCAAAGGAAAAGAAGTCATTTTATCAAAAATACAGCTGCACTCAAATGTTTACTGCAGCACATTTTACAATTGCAAAGACGTGGAATCAACCCAAATGCCCAATTCACAAGTGGATTAAAAAAATGTGATACACACACACACACACACACACACACACACACACACCATGGAGTACTACTCAGACATAAAAAGGATGAAATTAATGCCTTTTGCAGCAATTTGGATGGAACTGGAGACCATTATCCTAAATGAAATATCTCAAGAATGGAAAAACAAACACCACATGTACTTGCTATTAAATTGGAAATAACCAATGAGAACACATGTACACAGAGGGAAGTAAAACTCAGTGGAAATCAAGCAGGGGTTGGGGGGGAGGAGGGGAGCATCAAACATCTATCTAATGTATACAATGAACACTATTTGGATGATGGGCACACTTATAGCCATGACTCAAGCATTACAAAAGTGAGCCATGTGAACAAAAACATTTTTATCCCCTTAATATTTTGAAATTAAAACAAAGTGTATATGACTTAACAACTACCACTAACAGTGGGTAAGAAAGTCTAGCCCCCAACACTTGGTGACACTGGGTGTTACATACATATATATATATATATATATTTTTTTTGTTTGTTTGTTTGTTTTGTTTTGTTTTGTTTTGTTTTTGTTTTGAGACAGAGTCTTGCTCTGTTGCCTGGCTTAGAGTGCCATGGCATCAGCCCAGCTCACAGCAACCTCAAACTCCAGGCTCAAGCTATTCTCTTGCCTCAGCCTCCTAAGTAGCTGGGACTACAGGTGCGCGCCACTACGCCTGGCTAATTTTTTCTATTTTTAGTAGAGACGGGGTCTCACTGTTGCTCAGGCTGGTCTCGAACTCCTGAGCTCAAGCAATCCTCCCGCTTCGGCCTCCCAATGTGCTAGGATTACAGGCGTGAGCCACCATGTGCAGCATACGTATATATTTTAATCTACTGATTTAATGGTTGAAAATATTATGGTTTTGATCTTTATTTATTTGACTTCTAGGGAATTGAACATTTTTCATGTTTATTGATCATTACATATTTTTTGTTTTGTGAATTTTCTGTTCATATCCATTGCCTACTTTTCAATTGAAGTGTTCTTCTCTATTTGTAATACTCCTTTATGTATGTTTTCAATTATCCTCCAATCTGGCACTTTTACCTTCTAGTTTTCTTCAAGGTGATTTAATGTAGAGAAATTTTTAGGACTTAAAATTGTATGTAGTTGACTATTAAATTTTATGTAGTTAAAATGTATTCACCTAAATATTCAGGAGTTATTTATTGACCTACATGTAGTTCTTTTATGATTTTACTTTTTCACTTTAATTATTTAATTGTGATACGTATATTCTCTCCTGTACCAGATAGATTTACACTTCTCTTGCTTTCTTATTAAACCATAATTTCTAGATGTCTGCAGAGTGCATGTACTAATTTTGTATTCTCTACAGTGCTAGGACATTGAAGATATCCAATGTATTTTTGTTACGTTTAAACAGAACAACCCATTTGGGGTGATGTACGTGATCATTCCTTATGCCAGGTACAAGAGATCATCTGCTTTTTGTCTGTATTAGATGGTGCCTGATGAAAGGAGACACCATGGCTCTAAGTTATCCAGGCCTTGTCTCTTGCTTCAGAAAGGGTGGGCAGGAAGGAGTAAGTAGGGGAAAGAGAAAGACAAGCATGGAGGGGGGGGAGAGGGCATCCAACTGGGTTCTGGAAGCTCTATTCTGGAAGCCTGAACTCAGCTTAGCATGGCCCATGTTATTCAGTATTGAAATGGGAAGTGCATCGTTAGTGATGAAGTTTCCAAAGAAGAATGGTTAAGTCTGCAATCGTCAGCGTTAGACCCCAGCTGCGGATTCATTAACAACCTCTGACGAGGGCAAAGGACTCTGCATTTAAATTACAAAATTTAAAAAGGAGATCAATATTCTAAAAGGCTCCTGGGCCAGAAAACCAAGGCTGTCTAAGTTAAGCCCATTACTGAGTTTCTGGGAGATTCACAACAATAGCTGAAGATGCACCATAGCACAGCTGGAGGAAGTTGGTTTATTGACGACTAAACACATGCGTATGCACGCACGCGCACACAGACACACACACAGACACACACACACACACACACACACACCCAGAGGACTGGTGATACTTGAGGCACAAAAGAGGTACATCTGTAGTTTCTTGTTTTGTTAGTGATTGCTAAGTGATTCTAAGAGGAGAAAAAAGGAGGCAGAAAATATTTGTAGGAATAAAAATACAAAAGGACAAAAAAAATGGATGGAGATTATGCCCAAAGGAGGGCAAAAGATGTAGTTTAAGGCTTTAAGAAAAAGCAGAACAAGAATCTTCAGAAATAGCGGAGGAAGTCGGTAGAAAAGAAAAATGGTACTATTAAAAAAAAAAAAAAGAAACCAACAGCTCAAAGAAAAAGACCCTAATATTTATTGACTGCTTATTAAGTGCAAAGCACTTTGCTTAGATAGCAACAACCCTATCATGCAGGCATTTTTATTTTCCCCATTTTCCAGGTGAGAACATTCGAGGGTTTGGGAAGTTAAGTATTCTCCCAAAGCATCCCAGCCAATTTGTGGCAGAACCATTTGAACCTGGGGCCAGCTCTATCTCCAGAACCCGTGTGTATAACCAGTACGCAGTGCTTATTGGGTTTTGCATCAAAGCAGCAGACAGGGAGAGAAACAAAGCTGGGGAAAGGTATAGGGAAATCAAACCAAAGAAAATGCTAAGAACTCAAGAAATGAGAATAAACAGCCAGATGGAGTCAGATGAGCATGTGCTTTATTGTACCATAAAAATAGACTCTCACCTTGGCCCCTGGACCTGCGGGTTCCAGGAAAGGCAGATACATACTCCTTCCTCTCTTCCCTGTCCTACTCCCTCCTGGGGTCTCAGGGCGGGAGACCTTCCTGGAGTGAGTTCAAAACCCTCTGAGCTGTGTGCAGCCAAGCGAGGCCGTGGAATCTTCCCACACTGTTAGGGTATCTGTATTTCTCCCTGCACTGTTAGGTGGTCCCTTTTCTGAGCTAAGAAGGGAATTCTCTGCTCTGTCTGGCTGGCAAAGGCAGCAGAGAGGTCAAAAAGCCCCAGGGAGAGTAGGGGAGGGCAATACAAGGATAAAGTAATGGGACATTGATATCTTTAAACAAATGTACAGGAAATTATTAATACATCCAAATACACTTTATTCTTCAGAGTTGGCCCCTTCCAGGCAGTTCATTTTTCCAGTTATTTTGTCATTGCTAAATGTGGAAACTGTCTTCAGAGTCTGTTTATGAGCCTCAGAAGGAAAGCCAGTTTTCATAGCCAGTCCTTATTTTTTCCTAAAAACGATATTAGTCAGTTTGATCACCCATATTGGAAACTGCATTGGCCGAATCACTTGCTATTCTCCCAAATGAAATTCACTCTTAAAGGACAAAGACTTGCCTCAGTTCCAAGACTATGACAGAGGTGCTGGTAGATCTTGAAGAGGAGGGAAGATACTTGAGCTTCACCAGGTTAGTCAACAGGCTTTCTAATCCCTCATTTACTGAACCTGTACTGCGCACTGGGCATCATCTAAGGGGCTGGGGTTTCAGCAGCAAGGAAGACAATGTGCTCAAGGAGCTTACGTTGGGTTGGGGGAGAGAAAAAGGTATATGAAAAAATGTCATGGTGTGATGGTCTCGGGCACAGACTCTGGGGCCAGACGTGAGCGTATGTTTTGGCTCACCTGTTTATGAGGTGTGTGATCTTAGGCAACTTCTCTGCTCTCTCTGGGTCTCGATGTCCTCATTTATAACACAGGGATAATTATAGACCTCACCTTCTTCAGGGTTTTTGTGAAAACTAAATGCGTCAATATATGCAAAGCACTATGCACCAGGCCCACAGTGAGCTCTATGTAGAGTGTAGCTCTTACATGTCATACCAAAGTCACCTTCTCAGGGAGGCCTTCCTGATGACCCTACTTAAAATTGGGATCACTCCCAGCACTTTCTACCCCCTTCTCTGCACAGGACACACTAAGAGGTCTTACTGAGTACCTGCCAGGTTCCAGACACTGCCCCAGCTATTGGGGACCTAGCAGTGAATAAAACAAAGATCCCTGCACTCATACGAAGTATGTGTCGGGTGAATGGATGGATGCAAACCAGTAGATAGAGTGGATAATCACGACAAATGCAGTGGTGTGCGTGGGGGCGTGTCACGTGGCACAGGTGAGGACCTAGCAGTGACAACTGACCTTAGCAAGAGGCGGGGCTGTGGCGACTGTGGCAAGAGCTGCTTCCTTCAAGTGCTGAGAAGTGGGCAGAGGAGGGGATTAGAGTGAGGAGGTAGGACAGGGATGGGCAACCCTTTTGCTGAGTTTTGTCGTGAGCAGCAACAGAGAAATGAGAGTGGGAGATGGAGAGAGATATAAGGGTCAAGGAATAGTTGATTATTTTTCTGATAAATGAAAACGTGGCAGGTTTGTGTCCTGGTGCATGTGATCCAGGAGGTAATGATGGGCTAAGATGAAGGAATGGGGAGAGAAAAGGGAGAGGAGAGCGAGAGGGAGGAGGAGTAGGGGAGAGAGCGAAGGAAGATAATTACACGCAGAATGAAGTCTCTGAGAAGGCGTGAGGAGATGGGGTCCAGGGCACACGCAGAGGGACTGGCGTTAGGTAGGAACAGGGCTGTTCAGTAACCTCAACAGCAGGGAAGGCAGGGTTGTGGGTGGGAGGCCAGGTGGGATATGCATAGGGTGTTAGATTTCATGACAAGGTGGTGTGATAATTCTCTTCTGGTCGATTTCATTATCTCCGTGAAAGAAGAGATGTGCTCATTAACTGGAAATGAAGAAAGGGGAAGGTGGTTGGAAGTTTGAGAAGAAAGGAGAAATGCTCACAAGAGAGCAAGAGGAGCAAAGTGCCAGGGTAGTGGAGGATGATTTCTTGCAAGGTTGAGAGCCTACCTGATATTTGTGGCTGCAAATCTGAAGCAAAACTAGTCAACATGGTCGGAGACTTTTCTTCAACAATGTCCAGCTGCTTAGGGGCAGGTGCAGAATAAGAAGACAGCGGGGTTTAACCACAGTGGGGTTTTGTCACATGGATACAGAGACAGGAGAGTTCGGGGAGCTAGCACTGGGTTGGCGGAGTACATGGTGGTTAAAAAGGAAAGTAAAGACATGGTAGGGGGAGGGATAAAGACGTTTGAGAAAGTGATTGGTCCAGGGAAGGAAGTCTTGATGAAGTTTAAGAACGGCTGGAACAAAAATCCAGAGCAGGTGAGTGGCAAGGTGGAAGGTACATGCCAGAGAGTGCGATGTCTGCAGTTGAGATTTCGGAGATGGGCTCATGATTGCAGACTCCTATTCTAGGGTAGGGACGCATGAGCGAGAGCTGAGGTGGGGTGGAAGGAATGATCGTGGGAGTCAAGGGGGCCAAGCAACAGAAGGACCTGCTGGACAGATGCCGGGAGTGAGTCAGGCGTGGGTGAGGAGAGAGAGGGCCCAGGCACCAAGGCCATGGGTGGACGATGGAGAGTGGCTGGAGGTCAGCAGGGACAATAACAAGGAGGAAGAAGGAGTGCCAACGTTGGGCCACTTGTGTTTCAAGAGAACTGGGGTCTGTGAAGGACGAGAGGAGAAAGGACTCGAGTGTGCCCTTGTGGTGGGGCTGGGGAGCGGGAAGACACTCCTGTCTAGGGCCTGGGGCACAGAGGATGGGGAAGAAAACACCACTTTCCCCAACTCAGGGGCCAGTCAGGTTTCAGGCAGAATTCGGCAGTGAAGGGAAGGTCGCAGTGAGGCAGATTTTGCAGCTGAAGACCTCCCGGAAAGGTGGAAGAGTTTTGGAGGGTGGGCGGGGTGGGAGGTGGGACTCAGACGGGGGACTGTAAGGAGCAGCACAGGGGACAGCACTGGTGGGAGCGCAAATTATCTGAGAGGCTGGTGATTACCCTCAGTGATCCACTGGACAGCACCAACACGCAAAAGGATAATTTAAGTTTTGAAATAGTTTTCACTTGAACAAAAACACTGTATCTCGCTTTTTTAAAAAAATTGGTCCTTGGGTCAGTAGGGGTGGTAGTGATGGGGGTCCCGAGCTGTCCTGGACCTCAAAGCCTCCCTGGTGTCACCATGATCACACCCAGGGATACGCAGTGACAGACCGGGAGGTGAAGCCAGCTCTGTGCTGCCCCCTGGGGCCAGTGGCAGGAGCTGCAGCTGCTCTGCCGGCAGCCATCCAGTGGCAGCCATCTCGCCCTTCATGGCTGAAGCGGAAGCTGCCTTCCTGGCTTTGTGAAAGTGTCCTCAAATGACCCAATGAAACCCCTGTCATCGGGAAGAGGAAGCAGCTGGAGAGAGCGAGAAGCACACTTACACATGGCGCATGGCATCCTCAAAGAGCACCAGGTCCATCACCGTGTGGACGTCATTGTGGTTCTCCAAGGCTTCCACCAGGGTCTGGGTCAAGAGTTCCCAGGATGGCACAGGCATGTACTTGGGCTCCCCAATACCACTTGCAAAGTGGCAATACATGTTCAGGCTCTGGGTCTGCTGCACGGCCTCTTCAATATCCTGGTGACGAGACAGAGAAACAAGGACCCTCCTAACTGACTCCCGAGGCTGGCTCCACCAGATGGGAGACACGTGTCCTGCTTTTTCTCTCTGCACTCTCCCTGAACACTGAGCATCAGTGCTGCTTCCAATACTTCCCCCTTTTCGAAACGCCCTTATAAAGTGGATCTGTAACATTCATTTACCAGCTCCATGAAGTCACAGATGATGTGTGTCATTCCTTGTGAGCTGAGAGTGGGAAATGGAAGGTGGGAAGGGGCCTCCTCACAAGCACAGCAAGAGTCCTCTGTGGTCACAGAGCGGATGGGACAGGTGGGTGGATTTCCCTAAGCAGGTGCTCTTGCACCAGTGTTGGATGAAGGGAACCACGGCCCAGTGGCCTCACCGCCCCCATTCCAACAGATTTAGGACCCCAATCTACAGGAGTGTCCGAAAGCATCCTTTCCTGTTGGCTGTGAGATTGCACACTGTAGGAGGTTGTCAGCTCCAACTTCGTAGGTTCAGTGCAGAGGACTTGGTTTCTGAAGAATGTGCTACTAACTGTCCTTAGGCAACTGGTTTATTTACTCAAACATTGGTAATCTTAAAACATTTACAGAAGTCCTCATCCCCATTTATAAAACTTTCACAGGGATTTGGGCTCACTGTGTGTCAAATCTAACACACAGGACAAACGATACTTTGTTGAATAAATACCTAGTATAATAACTCAATTAATTTAAAAGATATGGAGTCTGTCTCTTCACTACCAATGTAGCCTCAGAGTATAGAAGAGGCAACTAATTTTTAAATTTCATATTAGAGGAGACAAAAAGGAACTACTCACTTGTCAAAACCCAGATACCTGAGACTTGAGGGAGGAGAAAAGGTTATTGAGGAGGATAGTCCAAGAAAGATTAAGTTTTCTAAGACACAAGTAGGCAGTTATACCAGCACAAGCAGATGTTCCTGCCTGCCATTCTTTTCTCCCAAAGTTCAGACTGGAGTATCTACCTGGGAAAGAGGTAATCAGTGTGCAATTCATGAGCAGGCATTGCCCAGGGCATACGTCACTGCTGGGTCAGCCTTGTGAGCTCATAAGATAAGATTCACCAAACCTCATATAGGGAAAGGGAGGATAACAATAACACCTATAGAGAACCAGGACTACTACCTGGGTGCAAGAAGAAAGGACTGCAAAGAGTTAAATATCAAAAAATTATTATATTTTGAAGGTGCTTTAAGGGCCATAGAAAACACTTAAACTATTACAGCTTTGCCAGAATAAATGCTCAGACATTTGGATAAGATATAAATGCAATGCAGGAGGGCTATTCTTGCTACTTTAGGAAAACTCACATGAGAAAGTAATGCGAGAATACATTTACCCGGATAGAGAATGGGCTAACATCCAGGGAATCGGTTCTGATGGCAGTCAATTGACACGAACGATCTAGCAGAGAAAGAACTAAAGAGTGGTTTTGAAACTCCTGGTCTACAAAGACTCTTTGATGAACAAAACAAGAAGTCTCCGATTTTGTGATCAGAGCCATGCCGTGTTGAAGGGAGAGAGAAAATCAACCAACTCACAGAATCAAAGATTCCTTAATAGTGACACCTAATCACACAGGGGCATGAATCAGAGAACCTTAAGCTTTGAGTGATGGAAACAGGATTATATTTCTTCTTTGGTGGAAATTTGGCAATTTTTCCTTGCTACCAATACCAAGGTCTGGTGTAGCCAAGGCTGCTTCAGGCTGGCATTTCAAATGTTGCTGGGGAAGGATAATGGCTGTGTTAATTATATCTGGGTCTATGATCAAGAGGATGTTGGCCGGGCGTGGTGGCTCACGCCTGTAATCCTAGCACTTGGGAGGCCGAGGCAGGCAGATCGCTTGAGGTCAGGAGTTCGAGACCAGCCTGAGCAAGAGCGAGACCCCCTCTCTACTAAAAATAGAAAGAAATTATCTGGCCAACTAAAAAAAAATATATATATATATAAAATTAGCCGGGCATGGTGGCACATGCCTGTAGTCCCAGCTACTCAGGAGGCTGAGGCAGTAGGATCGCTTAAGCCTAGGAGTTTGAGGTTGCTGTGAGCTAGGCTGATGCCACGGCACTCACTCTAGCCCGGGCAACAGAGCAAGACTCTGTCTCAAAAAAAAAAAAAAAAAAAAAAGAAAAGGATGTGCCCGTACTATACGGACCCACATAAGGACCTCTATTCCAAAGGCTGAGACATGGAGTCTATGTCTATTCACATCCTTACTCTGAAGTGGTAGCTCAGACCCACTTCTGAAGACAATTAAAACTCATGTGCAGAGCCAACAATGACTGCATGATTGGCTAACTCTGCAATGCTCAGAGAAGGGCATCTAAGATGTGACAGTTCCAAATATCAGGTTCCATACAAATGATGAGAGATGTGGAAGGATTCAGGATGTTTGACATACCAAAAACCAGATTCAAACGGGTTGCTTTAAATGCTACCCAAACATTCAAAAGGCTGTCGTATAGGTTGGGGTGGGCTGTGAACCTCTTCAGTGGTAGAGCCAGGATCTTATCAGGAAAACATAAAGAGCTAAACCAAACAAGGTGAGTATAGGGACAACATAGTGCACTTAAACACGGGACTTGATTATTTCTAAGTTCAAGAGAGGACAGACAAGCAGTATGTACCGAAAATATGGGGCTTTGGTTAATAGCAGGCTCAGTGTTGGCTGTGGCATAATTTTGACACTAAGTAATCTCCGGCTGTGTTAATGTATCAGTGCTTCCTGAGGCATATTCCATGGGCCATTCATTCTCTGAATTATTAATAAGTTTTATGAAGGGGAAAGAATTTTAGGGTCCAATACATTTGTGAAATGATATTTCAGTTAGGGTTATTCAAGATTTCCTTTAATGTCCTAGCTGAATTCCAAGAGAGGGATAGAATATGAAGCACTTTCTCAACTCATTTCCTCACAGACGCCTTCTTTCCAAGGAGTATCTGACTGTTTAGCAGGACATATTTTGGGAAATACAGTAAGAAAACTAGTCTGTAAGAAGAGAGGAATGATGATTTTGCTTTTGGTCAGACCCCAGCTGGGTTATGTGATGGAGTCAGGCACCACAGTTTCAGCGGAGGTTGCTGATGCGAACAGCAGTCAAGACGAGGTCAGATTTCTGGTTTGAAACCAACCCATGTCAGAAATGGCTAAAAGGATAGGGGTTATTTGGCCCGGAGAAGACTTGGGAAGAATAAGACAAATGATATTAAAATATTTGAAAGTTTGTCGTGTAGACCTAACATTAATGGACAGGAAAATAACTTTTAAATCATTATTAGAATACATTTCCAATCTTTAAAATTATTCCAAATGTTCCAAATTTCAAAATTGTTCCAAATTTCCAATCAATAGCAGTTCCAAAACGACCACCTTGGGAAAGATGAGATTGTGAATTCCCAAGGCTGCCAGGACGTCATCTGGGACAACCCATCTGGGAAATGCTACTGAGGGACTCAGTGTCATCTTGGGACTTGGGTCAGATGATCTCTGTGGAGCTTTTCAGTGCTGGGACTCTATGATTAATTTGTGTCTATTCTTGCTCCAGCATTTTTTTAACCTGGGTAAAATAATGACAGAATTTCCTTCCTTACCTAATCTCTGATTTTTCCCCATTAATGAGCTAGATTTTATCATTTAAGCGATCATCTGCATAATTATCATTACTCTTCAAATACAAAAAAAATCCACAGGGCAATACTCACATTAAAAATTTTCTTGAGTACTTCTGTCTGGATTTTATCAAACAGCTCAAGATCCTTTTCTTCTACCATCTTATCCCGATAAACTCGATTTGATTCATGCAGATAGAGTTTTACTAGGTCCTGTGTGGATTTCACACATTCCACTGAGGAGAAGAGCATGCCCTTCAAGGAGAACAGACAAAAAAAAAAAAATATTGAAAACAACTCAGAAGTACAACAGCTAGGAGAACTTTCTGGAGCATGTTGCCCATGCTGGGAGGATGCTGGGGGATTGTCTCACCACAAAGTACATCATTCTAGCGGAGGGAGTGCTTAGAAAGCTGAGCGGGAGCTTGTGGAGAAAGATCCAGGTATTGGAGGCAGACAGACCTGACCTCAAATGCTATCACAGCCGCACAGCAACTATGTGCCTTTGGGCAAGGAGTGTGACATCTCTGAACCACAGTGGGCTTACTTTTCAAACAGGAATAACAAAATTGACTTTCTGAAGTTGTCCAAATAATTCAAATTAATATGGCCATGAAACTAGTATTGCTCATCTCACACACTCAATACATTGAAATTATCCTTTTATGTTTGTCATAAAAAAACAACTGCAACAGCTATAATTTATTGAAGCCAATTACGTGACTAGATGCTTTGCCAGACAAAGCTCATGTGATCCGGACAGTGATCCTATGAAATCATTTTCACTAGATCCTCTTTGTAAGATGTGGAGATTGGGATTCAGAAAGGCAGAAAACATGCCCAATGTCAAACAGTAAGTTTTACGTCAAACCACAAAGTTGTGAAACCAGGTCTTCCTGCCCTTCGTGCCTGGCATTTTAACTGCTACGTTCAAATCACCACAGTGAGGGGAGAGGTGGCTTCTCTGCTATATTTCAATTTCACAAGTGCCATTTGGAAACTGATGTAGGTCTATGTAAAATCAGGACTATGACAAAGGGCTGGAATGAACCTTAGCAGGTCAGCAACCCGTTTAGGCATCTCCAGTTGGCTCCACCTTCCTGTGCACCACATGGGTGGCTCCAAATATTTAACAATTGTTTCAAATTTTTCTGTCACTATTAGTCAATCTCCTGGCCTTCTTTTTTACCAAGAAATGGAGACCACCAATATTAGAGCTCAAAAACCTGGGCAAGTCCGATAACTTCAAACTCATCTACATCTGTGTTTGCTCGCCTGGTTTTCCTTCTTGTCCTAGAGGAAAAGAGGTCATTTAGCGGTTCTTCATTTGTCACTGCATAATGCTTAGGTTCATTACCATGGCATAAAGGTCTGGTCACAATGTGACTACATTCTTTTTTTTTTTTTTTTTTTTTGCCCTATGTTGTCTTCTAAGAGTTTTATAGTTTTAGGTCTTATGCTTAGGTTCTTGATCCATTTTGAGTCAATTTCTGTATGTGGTGTTAGGTGAGGGTCCAACTTCATCCTTTTGCTTATGGATATCCAGTTTTCCCAGCACCATTTGTTGAAAAGACTGTCCTTTCTCCCCCTAAATAGTCTTGGAACCTTGCTGAAAATCATTTGATTATTTGCGTGAGGGTTTATTTCTGGGCTTTCTATTCTATTGCAGGTGACTACATTCTTCTTCCTCACTATTGCTCTTACCACTAACTCCCATAAAACCTAGACTCTAGTTTCACAAAATTCAAATTATTTTCTGATCCTGCACACTTTCTGTGCCTTTATGCCTTTTGCTTTGCTTGCTATGCTCATAGTTCAAGATCTAGTTCAATTGATACCTCTTGTTGAAGTCTTCTAAGACAGCTCTTCCCCCCAGCAAGGCCTCCTGTAGGCCTTTGTATATAAATCTCCATTATAGAAGAGTTATTAGTTTCTCAAATTATTATTTTTTTGTGCAGGTTTGTTTCTTCCAGATCATGGGAACTGTCTCAAAGGCAGGGAAGTCTACAGACTTTATTTTGGTTGTGGTTTATTTTTATCATTGTATTACTTGTACCTCGTAAGTTATAAGAGTTGCAGATAGTTCCTCAGTGGAAACGGCAGAAGACACCATCCAAGTGCTGAAAGAAAGCAGCTGCCAACCTAGAATTCCAAACCTCCCCTCACAATCCTTAAGAAATAAATATATTTTTGGTTCAATAAAAACTGAGAGATACTTGTGTAGCAGATATGAACTAAAGTAAATACTAAAAGGAGTTCTTCAGGAAGGATGAAAATGATTCTAGGTAGGTGAAGGAACAGAAATGTAGCAGGAATACAGAGCAATGGAAAGGGGAATGTATGGGTAAATCTAAATAAATGCTGATGTACATTACAAAAATATTAGTGCATGTGGGTTTTCAGTATATATAGAATTAAAATAAATAATAGTACAAAAGTTGAAGAGAGGCAAATTGTTCCCAGATCCTTGCATTATATGGCAATTAATAAATGTACTAATTTATAAAAGGCAAAAGATAAAATGATGCATCCGGTAACCATTAGATGAATAGTAAAAAGATGTACAATATGCTAAAATAAAATAAAGTAATAAAAACATACAATTAGTTCAATGGAATACAAGAAGTGAGAGGGATGGAAACAGAATAGGTAAGATATATTGAAAACTAATAATATAAATAACATAAATGAACTCAACACTGTAATTAAAAGACAATAATTGTCAGGCTGGATTTTAAAAACCCAACTGTATGCTGCTTATAAGAGACATATTATACCTTAAATATACAAATATGGAAAATCTGAGCCTAAGAAAATGAAAACGATGTATCAGGAAGATATTGACTAAGAGAATATGGCGTAGTCATACTGTCAGACAAAGTTGACTTCAAAGCACTTTCATTTTTAGAGATGAAGAAGTACATTTGATAAATAAGAAAAAGATTGATCCACTAGGAAAATATAATAAACTTAAATTTGTATGTACTTAATAACATAGCTTCAAAATATATAAAGTGAACATGACAGAAATTAAAAGAGAAATACACATGTTCACAATCACAGTAGGAGATTTTACCATATCTTTCTCAGAAACCGACAGAATAAGCAGACAAAAAATCCAGCACGGAAAGAAATTTTAAACAAAATGATTTACAAGTTTGTTCTCATTGAAATATTGATAAAACTACACTCAACATCATATCTTGGTCCATAGAGCAAATCGCAACAAATTTCAAAGGGGGAATACAATCATAGAGTATGTTTTCTGACAACAGTGAGATTAAGCTAGGCATTAATAAAAGAAAGATAGTTTCATCAGTAAATTCTTCCAACATTTAAGGAAAGCACAATACAATGTTTTACAAAATCTGCTAGAAAATAGAAAAAGAGGGAAAAATTCCCCAAGTTTTTTTTTGTTTGGAGGCAGGGTCTCACTCTGTCGCCCAGGCTAGGGTGCAGTAGTGTCAATATAGCTCACTGTAGTGTCAAACTCCTGGGCTCAAGCGAACTTCTTGTCTCAGCCTCTCGAGTAGCTGTAGGCTAATTGTTAAATTTTTTGTAGAGATGGGGTCTTGCTATGTTGCCCAGGCTGGTTCTGAACCCCTGGCCCCAAGCGATCCTCCCACCTTGGCATCCCAAAGCACTAGGATTACAGGCATGAGCCACCATGCCTGGCCAACTTCCCAAAGTATTAATATTTTATGAGTACTTCATAATCTTAGAATACTAGAGAAAGTAAAATTGTAAGACAATCTCATGAATGTAAAAATTATATAGAAAAAATTAGCAAATTGAACCCAGGAAAATATAAAAAGCACAACATGTAACCACCAAGCTAAGTTGACTACAGGTATGCAAGGTTGATCTAACATTTAAAAATAATCAATGTAATGTACCACATTACCAGAATAAAGGAGGAAAAATGATATAATTCTTTCAATAGCAGTAGAAAAATCATTTAAGTTTCAACACATATTCATGATTATGGCACCCACAAAAACCTATAGTAAGCATCTTATTTAATGACAAGCTATTAAAAGCCTTTCCCTCTAAATTTAGGAATGTGACAAGATGTTCATCCCAAAGCATTGTCACGAGAATTCAATTTCAGGTTGTATAGGTGACAAGGACACTGTCCAAGGCAGGGGCTAAGGCTGGGTTGCTTCTGATAAAAGAATCTTCACTGACTCTTCTCCCTTTACTTCTGCCACCTATGAGCACTGCAAATTTGATCAAACCACTTTAACTTCTTTTGATCATTTGGAAAATGCAGATAGTAACAGCCTGAGTCCATAAAGTTGTAGTGAGATTTAAGACCAGGCTAGATGTGTTCTTAGGTTTTATCATGCTGTGGAGCTCAGTTCCTCCACCTTCAGGGGAAGCCTTCCCGGTGCATCGCTCTTGGGTCTCTGTACCAGGGTTTAGCAGGTTTCTGCTCCTTAAAACCAAGAGTCCCAGCTAGAACTAGCTGGCCCAATGTCCTCGGGGTCTAGATATTTTCTCCCCAGAGTCCTGTCTGTACAGGCAGTGCCCTGGGCAACTAATTCCAACTGTAGGTGCTGCACCTGGAAGGTGATGTCACTTCCTGATCACTTCACTTTTACCTATGGGTGTGGGCTCTGCTTGGTGTAACAGGCATCCTTCTCTAAATAATAACTCAGTGCTCTCTTGGGGAGGGGTCTCTCTGAAAAGGAGTTTCTGCAGATTCTTGTCCAGGATGGGAGAGTTGTGGACTCTGCTACATGAGGATGCTGTACCTGACCAAGAGGAAAGAAAGCACCTGGGTTTGCCTAATTGCCTTCTGGAGGTTTTTTTTTTTTTTTGAAGCAGGGTCTCACTTTGTTGCCTGGGCATGAGAGCGGTGACATGATCATGATCATAGCTCACTGCGAGTTCCAACTCCTGGGCTTAAGCCATCCCAGGTATAATAATACCTCAGCCTCCCAAGCATAATAGCTGGGACTACAGGCACGTATCACTATGCCCAGCTAATTTTTCTATTTTTTGTAGAAATAGGGTCTTGCTATGTTGCTCAGGCTGGTCTTGAACTCCTGACCTCAAGTAATCCTCCCACCTGGGCCTCCCAAAGTGCTGGGATTATAGGCATAAGCCACCACACCTGGCACCCTCTGGAGATTTTGATATTGATGGATCAAGCAATGGGCAGAGATAGGCCATTACTATTCCAATTAGCCATTGGAAGCATCTGAAATGGATCTGGCCTATAAATGAACCTTGAATTTTTTAGGACTGAGGCCATCCCAGGGGCTGGCAGAAGGCATCTTAGGAATAGACAATGTGGCTTCTCGAGGAATGAGAGCTATCTTGCATGGCTTGGGGTACATCCTTTTTCATCCCAAGAACAATAGGTGTACCTCCTGGGGATCCAAACTAGTTTTCTCTTTCTTTTGGGCCATTTTCCTTCCCAGGCATACTGGAATCATTATAGAACATTATGTCCAAGATGCAGAGCCTTCTTCAGCCCAAAGGAACCAACTCAGAAATGCATCCTGCTTACTGAGAAATAATTTAATTTTCAAATGAAACTCTGTTTTGTTGAGGTCCTTCCTCATGGAGCCCATGGCACTCTGTGGCCAATCTGTTTATGTTCATGACTCCATACGCACTGTGCCTCTGCCTTTGCCTAAGAGTTTCACATTCACTATGTATGTTATTAAGAATGGGAGCATCTGGATCATGACTCAGCCTTCTAGGGTGTCTCAGAGCAGAGGAACTCACCTGGAAAATGTTGGCAAAATCTCTGAGGTTGAAGATATAGTGGAATTTGATTGCTGTGGGTAGGAAGGTGGTGGCGATTTTCTGGTGGAAGGCAAGGGCCAAACTTATGAGCGAGGGGATGGATTTCTGCAGGGACGCTGGGAAGTTTCCAAGCTTCAGATGGTGAGTCAGGATGGTGCTGTAGATGGAGGACAGGGCATCCGCTCCCGGGAAGGAGAGGACAAACACGCAGAAGTGACGCTGCACGGGGAGACAGAGGCACGTGGAGGAGGCATGAGCTACACACCCTTGATCACAGAGCAGAAATCACCTCTTCTGGATTTGGATAAAATTATAAGAGTCCTTATATGGCCTTCAGAGCTATATTTTGATCACATTCCTCATGCTACACCCAAATTTAGGTTGAACCTAAAATGACTGGGGGAATAATGGGCTTTGGACCTTTGGTCAAAGACAGCAGCGTCGGGGTGCAGGGGGAGAGCTGGACTTGGGCTCGGAGAATCTGAGTCCAAATCTGAATTTGATACTGATTGTCCATATGATTTTGGAAGGTCATTTTGTCTCTATGAATTTCCCTTATCTGAAGAATGAGGGAATTGATTCAGATGAACTCTATGACTTTTTCCACCTATAAAAGCTTTGCGACTCTGGGTCTAGGAGTTTCTATTTCCCCTAGAAATGCAGGTGGACATTCTATCTGGTCTACCATTCTGAGAGGCTATAGAGGGGAAAGTCTAATTATGACTTATAATCAGAGCCATCAGCTCTGGTTAGGCAGTATTAGGACCCAAGTACCATGGTTCCTCCCATACCTGGAGCCGTGGGTTGATGGTGAAGCTGCCTGCAGTGGGGTTCATACAGGAAACATACTGTACATTCATGATCTCCTTCAGGGACAGCTTGTTCCGATCATACCTAGAACAGCCAGAAACCATGGGTGAAAGGTGTGTGAGTGCTTTGTCAAAGTGAGGTAGGATGAGCCTTAATGTTCAAGTGTTTGGGTAATAAAAAATAAAATCTAGATCTACTGGTAGAAATTGAGAGGAGACAAGAGCCTAGGACTAATTCCTGAGGGGCCCACTATCTATGGAAACAGCACAGGAAGAGACCACAAGGATGGACTAAAAGGTGGGAGAAACATCAGGGCACCCTAGGAGGCAAAAGAAGCCAGTATTTCCAAAAGGAGAGGGTGGTTGCCCACATCAAGGGCTGCAGAGAGAATAAGAAAGGTAGTGACCCAAAAGAGTCCCTTGGATTTTGCAATAAGTATGCAGTTAGTAATTTAGGAGGAATAAGGGGAATAGAAATCAAATCACAGTGGATTGAGGAAAGAGTAGGAGATGAGAGAGTGGGGACGGAATAGAGATTTGGTTCTCTAGAGGGAGTGAGACAGAACAGGAATTGGAAAATGATTGTCTTTGACACAGTAGAAGAAATTTATGCAGGTTTAAATGACATGAAGGAGCCAATGAGGAGATAGGGGGACCAACTAATGAAGTGAGGACGTCAGGAGAGGGAGAACCAGGATGCTGGTGGGAATTGAGCCATAGGTGACATGTGACAGGAGAACAGAGAAAGGGACCTGGGGGGTGGCAAGCAAGTTACATAGATCTGGAAGCAGGAATGGAGGTGGCATCTGTGCTCTCTGACGCAGAGCCGTCAGCGGAGGTGGGGTGGGGAGTTTGAGGAGAGAGGAGATGGTATGAAATAGACATTTCTGTGAGTGGACATGTGGACGGACTAAGGCAATATGGCAAGAGTCTGCAGGAAGTTTCTACTTCCCAGTTAAGGGTTGTGACCACAAATCTAAAGTAAAACTAGTTAGCTTGACTCTGACTCTGCCCAGGAAGTTCCACTGCTCAAATGCTGGTGTGGTTGCATGTGTCAGGCATCCAATAAAGACTTCAGGAAGGAAATGAAAGGCAAGGCAAGTTAACCAATAATCCCTGTCTCTGAATTCTATCTCCCCACTCTTTCTCCGCGGCAGATTCTGTGTGAGGTAGGAAGGTGTGCTGACATCTGGAATCAATGACTGACTTTTTTTTCCCCTGGCACATTCAGACCATCTGCCATCAAAAGCCATGCTGTTGCAGGAGATACTACCAGACCCTGACAGCTGCTCCAAAGACACCAAGGCTGCAAAGGTGTGCAGACCCCTGTGCACTCTACAGGGGGTCAGGTGTTAGTAATGAAGCACCTCTCAGTGCGGTGGGGTGGAGTGGGGAGTGGTTAATTCTGCTTTGGGGCTTGGAGAAGACTTCTGGAGAGGTGACATTTGAGATGAGTCTTAAAGAAAAAAGTAAGCTTTTTTTTCCCAAGATGGGAGCTCAGTACCTTCTCTGGCCAAACTTTTCGTGTGGATATTAACACCCCCATCTGAAAGCACTGCAGGAAACAGAGAATAGCATGGGGGCTTGGCTCACCACGTGGATTCTCATCTGGCACCAGAGCTAAGCTGGGGTTTGCAATTGCAGCAGGCTGGGCTTGGCCATCAGCCCTGCCTCAGGCTTTGCCCCTGGCCCGGTCCCCTCACCAGTGGCCGTAGTCCAGGTGCTGCCTGATGATGGTGTGGGGCTGCACTGTCCCGTAGGCATCCACCTCAGGCATGTTCATGTCATCAATGAAATAGACCAGCTTCTTGTTGCCTGGAGGGCCATAATTTCTGCCCGCCTTCTTTTCTAGAGGCTTCTCCAGGACACCTGAGGAGAGATCCAGGTAGTGAGGGAAGGAGGTTCGGACCTCACAGGGCAGTACTAAGACAGCACAGACGTCGAGGTGCTGCCTGCATGTGTGTGTGTGTGTGTGTGTGCAAACAATAGCAACAATGACAACAACAACAGCTATTACCAGATTCAGGTTACAGGAGCAGAAGGTGATGTTGAAATTGCTAGGCAATAATGGTGACAGTACACACTAGGCACTGAGCATCTCACTGTGTGCACCATGCTGGGTTTTTACAAACATTAATTATCTCATTTAATCCTTGTAACATCGCTGCGAGATTGGTATTACCCATTTTACAGATGAGGGAACTGAGGCTCAGAAGAACTAAGAACTTGACTAAGGCAGGTTACAAACCAGAGCAGTTAAACCTCAAAGCCTAAGCTCCTTCTGTCATATGGTGGTTCCAGTTTTGTTTATAGACTAGAAATTGAAGAGTACTCTACCCCATGGAAATCTACAAGTAACTGGATCCCGGGTGGACCTGCCTTCTCTTTCTAAGACAGCAAACGTACATAAAGGCTGAGGTTCCCATCCCAGGGCCAGGCAGAGGCCCCTTCCACTCGGAGGCTATACAAGAGGAATCATTGGATATTTTGCCAGCAGTGTTCCCAAAGAGTTCATCTTGTAGGGTCTTCCTTGATGGGGAGTAGGAAAAATAGCCTCAGAGAATTTCCCAGATGCTTCCAGTATTCTGCCTTCAGGTTTTCTGGCCCTACCAGAGCATCCAAGTGCCTTTCTGGAGACTAAGCACGGAGACTCCCTTCTAGAGTTGCTTCGATTCTTCAATTATCAAGCCAAAGGGAAGGAATCAAACAGCACAGTTCCCCAGCATGACAGGGCTTGTTTAGAACAAACTTAAGTAATAGGGTGGAGACATATGTATTTTTTTTTAGTAAAGCAATTAAATATTTATGGATTGCAAGAACCAACACTTCCTATTACAGCTGGAAGCTCTAAGAACCATCTGATTTCTTCTCTTGAAAAACAAGTTTGTAAACAAGCAGAAAGTGTCAATAGATATATGAAGGTGACAGATAGAAAGACAAGTTCCTTCAAGAAGCTTGGATATTCTAATTTTCTGGTTCTGAGTTAAATTAAGTGTTTCAAATGTGAATTAAATTTAAATTTAATTAGCATCCAATTAACATACACTATCAACCAATTAATCACCCAACACTTTCTTCCCTCCTAAAGATATAACAACTATATGCGAGATCTGCCAAAATGAAATATAATTAATGGGCTGCAAGGACATGCTTTTGAGAATAGTCCTTCTAATAGGAAATTCTCTTCTTCAGAAGACTTGTTTCTCCTCCTCCCAAGGCAATGATATTCAAGTCATAATTCAACCCCTGGAATTAAGCAGACCCTGTAATTTGGGTTGATTAAGCTTTTTATGCTTTTCAAGGATCGCTGAGGAGAAGACCATGTCAGTCAGCAAGAAGTGGCCTTGGAGGGCACCGGATTATCTCCAGAGAAAGAAAGGCTCGCCGGGAAAGACAGACACATTTTTTTTATCCCTGCTTGGCCGAGCTCTGCTGTACGTCACATCTAGGAAGGGGTGATAGTGAGTTTTTCTGTTTCCAGGCAGAACTGGGGGAGGGGAAGTGGGTTTGAGTTTCGGGAAAAGGGTAGATGTTGAGGACGCTGAACAAACGGACATGTGAAGAAATGTGGCCCTCGCCCCAGGTTTCTGAGCTCTGATTGTCACCAGCAAGTCTAGACTCATGAACCCGGCCCCGAGTTCATTTTACATTCATACTGAATTTCTCCTTGAGACCCATATGGAACAGCTTGGGGTTCAGTCACGAGGAGCTGCCACCCCGCCCGGGTCTGTGCTTTTATTCATGCCATTCCCCGGGCATCATTTCACGGCCACTTTGCACTTGAAGAGCAATTTAATTGCTCGTGGTTTCCCATTTGTTATCTCATTTCACCATCTGCACTGCTACTGTCCTGTCCGTGGGCTCCCATCTGGTAACTACACATCCTCCCAGTGGTCGCCCTGCTTTTGCCCTAGACCCCCTTCACTATATTCCCCAAACAGCGGACAGTGGTACCTCTGTAAAGTGTCAATCAGATCATGCCAGTCCCCTGCTCTCAGCCCATCGCACTGGGAGCAACAGCCAGTCCAGTTAGACTTCTGCCAACCTTGCATCTCTTCTCATCTCTCCTACTGGTCCCCTGTTCACGCCCTGCCCCAGCCACCCTGTTTCTGTCGTGCTGGTCACTCACCGTCTCCTCTGCCTGGAAGCCTCTTACAGATGTCAACGCGGTTTGATCCCTCACCTCCATCAGGCATTTATTCACCCAGATGCCGTTTTTCCAGTAAGGCCTTCCCTGGTACACTCCTAAAATTAAAATCCCCACCCTTCATCCTCGGTCCTGGCTTCCTTTCTCTTCATGGCACTTATCACCACCTAATATTCTCTATCTTTGACTTACTTCTCTTGTTTGCTATCCCACCCACCCTGCCATGGTAGAATCTAAACTCTAAGACGACAGGGATTTTTCTCTGTTTTCTTCGTTATCACAACCCCAGGACCTAGGACGTTATTTAGCACATAGTAGGGTGCTCAAAAATCATTTATTGAATTAAGGAATGAACGAATGAGTTTTGTCATTATAAGAAATCCCATGAGACAGGCAAAGACAGTCTTATCATCCTCATTTTGCAGCTGAGGACACAGAGGTGAAGGCAGGTGGAATACCTTGCTAGAATTAGAATCGAGGTCTGTAGGTGGTAATTCCAATGCTGCTCCATCTCAGCTGGCGAGAGAGCCCCTCTCATCCTGCCCCTTTCTAGGCTGTTTGAATCCCAGTGATTCAGAACTTAGAGCAGTCCCTGAACTTCAGAGCAGTTCATTCATTTATCCGTGGGGCATTACCCGGCTCTGTAGAGAGCATTTGATGTGCATTATATCATTGACCTCTCACATAGCTCTGTGATATGTCATCACTACCTATTAAAAACCTTTTAACAGATGAGAACACTGAGGCTTAGAGAAATTAAAAAATTTTACCCAAGATTATACAGCTGCTAAGTGGCAAAGGCAGGATTTTAACCCAGGTCTCCCTGGCTATGGAACCTCACTGAACCACTGCTGCAAACTGCTTCTTAAGCATTGTAATGGCATGGCTCTGCCCTTGAGAAATTCTCAGTTTAGTCAACTCATTGCTTGCATCATATTTTCGACAGAGGTCATTAATAATTAATCATGTCTTACTTTGCGTGACATGATTTGTGTACCTGTTTGAGCTATTTTCCTTTCATATTATCTAATTTTCATGTGTTAAGACTCTTCAGTTATCTTGTAGGGGCTTTGCATTTATTCTTTGAAAAAATAACATACTTTGCATAATACATATTCATTTTAGAAAGATCCAAAAGCATAGAAAATCATAATAATGAAGGTGAAAATCACTCATAATTCTATCACCTGGCAGTAAGCACTACTTTCAATATTTTGGTATATTTTGTTCTAGTCTATTTGTTTTGTTAGCTTTTTTTCCTGTACAAAATCAGAATTATAATGAATATATTGCTTGTATATATTTTTTATTTAATGAATTGTAACCTCTTTATATGACAATAAATATCCTCCTAAAACATTTTTTTAATTGCTGCATTGTGTTCCATAATTTGGACGTACCAAAACTTATGGAATTATGTCTCTATTGTCTGAAATACATGTTTTCAATTTCATTATGCTGTATTTTGAACCTATCATAATTCCAAGTAGAATGATGATAAATCTTTGATGATTCAACTTTGATTTGTGTCATCCCTTTTCTGGAAGACGTTAAGTGGCAGAGAGCCGTCCGTCTGTGACAATGCCAGCACAGTGCTCCTTGGAGGCTGAGCATTTGATTAGATCTGTTAGGTCCTGTCCAGCCTTAAGCTTTATAATAAACAGGTTACAGAGATTCATTTTACACAAAGTTTCAGACAGCTGAGCTCGTATATAATTAGTGTAATTAAACACTCAAATATTTGTTGAGCTAATAATTCAAATCCCAGTTGGATGGGAAGAGAATTCAGGCTTGTAATGAGTGTGATTTCGTCTCTCTCCCTTTGCACTGAAACTGCAAGCCCAGCAAGGCCTTCGCCAAGTTCTTTGCTCTTCTTTTTCTGTTTCTAAACCGTCCTGTCCGTTTGTTTTTGTGAATTCTTTTATTTTAAAAAAAGTATTTATATTTTCACAAAAATAAGCAGAGACTTAAGGTATTTGAAGAGATCTAAAGTAGCCCAATTAAAATAAAGGCTAAATAGGGCTTGAAAAACAATATAGAATAGGAAGAAACTTAATTGGGCCAGTAATCTGGGATGACATAGTTACTGTAACTTAATAAGAATTTATCTCGCATTTTCCTTTATGAACTGCTTGCTTGAAAGCTTAGAACTAAATCTGTGTTTAATGATAATGACCATGTGATCCCAGATTACTGGTACAAATCCACCTTGTCTTTTATATGAAAACATTTTTGAATTCTAAGAGGTGTTTATCATGGATACTTACAAAAGATATATCAGACTACAAAATGGTCTGAGATTTTGAAGACGTTATAAAAATAACTTAATATTATCATTTAACCCTTAACAGAACCCAAGGGAGAACCATTAAATTATAACTCAGTAAAGGGAATGAAATCAACTCAGTGGGTTTGTGGAGTTCAGAAAGGCTGGTGGATTGGAGGATGAACACAAATCTATCTCTCCCAACTTGAGAGGTCAGTGTTATTAACCTGTGGTTTGTGCATGTGTTGGACAGTAGCCTACTGAAGGCTGAGTTTTTCAATGACTGATTGAAGGGCCTGTTACATTTACTATTAAAGGGAAAGATACCCATGTGCTCTAGATAACAGAGGAATGGAAGCAAAGTTGGCATTCTGTTATGAAAATTAAGATGCATGACTTAGTCTTATCAAAGTGGAAGGTCATTATAGCCTGATGAAATGAGGCAGCTTTGCTATTAACACATAGGGTGACTTTGAGGGAAGTCCTTAGCATCGCTAAGCTTCCCTTGATCATCTTGTAAAAAAATGGGGCTATCCTTAGATTGGTGATGAACACCATTTCCAACCTATTTCTCTTCAGTCATTTTTCAGCAGGGGTGGCCATGGGACACAGTTCTCAACAGTAAAACATAGCCATAAATCTTTGGAGTTTCTGGAGAGAGCTATCATTTCCTGACATGGGCACTAACTCTCCCCTTTATTTGGAATGCAGATGTGATGGCTGGAGTAGCAGCCATTCTGCCACCTTGAGGGAACACCAGCAAATATTTTAGCATTGACATCATTGAGCCACTCATCCAGCATTAGCAACTGCCTATCTTCAGATTTCATGTTGTGTGGGGAAAAAAAAAACCAAAAAATAAAAACCTCTCTTTATGCCACTAATGTCAGATTTTCTGTTACTTATAGCCAAAAGCATTACTGAAATAGTGTCTTATAGGCTGGGGAGGATTAAATGAACTAAAAGGGGTCCCTTAGCACAAGGGTTGGAACCTGGTAAACACTAAAGAAAGTGTGTGCTGTCTACACATGGCGGGCTATGAGTGCCTGAAGCACAGTCCTCATTTGTATTTCAAGGAGTTCCGAACCTGTGTTTAGAAAAGTACTCAGTGGAGACTCCAGAATGAATGTAATTAAAGAGAGGAGAGATGCAGGTATTATCAAACAGCTGCCTCCTCTATAAAGGAACATCTATCTAATTTTGAGAAAAATAGCATCCGAAGGGCTAACAGGATAAGTGAGCTGCAAAATATCCCCCTGGAGACCTCCAGGAATTGACCTGCTGGGGGGAGTTATTGCCTAATTGGTAGCTGGAATATTTCTTCCAAAAACATTATTTTTGTTTCAGCATAGTTTATATTAAGCTCTTTTTTCAAACCAAAGGAGTCTGGTTTTTTGTTTGTTTTGGCATTTGGGACTTAGAAATTATTGTACGATATAGATTCTTAAATTTGAGCAGGATTTTGTTAATATTATTATAATAACAGCTTCCATTTACTAAGCATGCATTGTATCCTAGGAATCATTCTGAGTGTTTTACATGTTTTATCTTACTATTCAAGAATGAAATGAATGAACTATTGATACACTCAACAACGTGGATAAATCTCAAAATTGTGCAAGTGAAAGAAGCCAGACAAAAAAAGAGCGCATATCGTGTGATTCCATTATATGAAATTCTAGAAAACACAAACTAATCTGTAGGGACAGAAAATAGATCAATGGATGCCTGGAGCAGGGTGGGGGGGGGGGAGGAAGGGATTACAAAGGGACATGAGGAAACTTTTGGAGGTGATGGGTACGCTTGTTATTTCAATTTTGTGATGGTTTCATGGGTATGTAAATTTTTCCAAACTTACCAAATTGTACACCTTAAATATGTGAAGTTTATTGCATGTTAATTATAAATAAATATAGCATTCTTTTAAAAAGAAAAAAATGTAAAAATAACTTGTGCTACCTTTCAATAGAAAAATGGATAAATGAGCTGTGATTTATTCACACAATGGAATTCCATGCAGCAGAGAAAATGAATGAAATAGATCTGCATTATTAAAACAATGATTCAAAAAGTAAGTTGCCAAAGGAAGGTAGTATGACATATATTTAAAAATTCAATACACATAACCACATTGTATATTCTATGGGTACATAAATGTGCAAACTTGGAATAATGCACATGAACTTCAGTACTCCAGTTAATAAGGGGCAGGAAGGAGGAAGGGACAAGGGGGTGGTGCGTTAGCTGTACTTACAGTGCTAAGACCCGTAGCAAAATGACAACATTGCACCATCTGTCAAATCTGGGTAGTGGTACACAGGCATCTGTTATATTATTTTCTGTACTTTTCTGCATGCTCAAAATTTTTCATAGTTTGAAAAAAAGTTTAAGTAATTCCCTATTCCACTCTCAGCACCCAGTTCTCCTTGCCAGGGACAACTGCTGTTACCAGTTTCTCGTGTGTCCTTCTGGAGATATTCTAAGTATATACATAAAGTACAGGGGTGTGTGTGTGTGTGTGTGTGTGTGTGTGTGTCTTATATCTATGTAAATGTTTAGATATTTGTTAAAAAATCACATAAGTGAGTAAATTTTTATATATTTCTTTTAAAACAAGACACAGTTCGGAGCACACTATGTACACTGCTCTATATCTTGCTTTTCTTACTCAACAAAACTTTGTAAATAGTTCCAACTCGGCACATACAGAATGTCCTCATTCTTTCTGATGCTGCTTGGTGGTATTCCCTCATATGCACAATTAGGCTGTTTCCCATCTTTTGCTGTCACAGACACATTGTAAACACACATTTTGCACATCAGTCTGGGTGTGCTACCTGTCCTTTAAAGCAGACTATGCCACACTGGGCTGAAAACAGAGTAACGAGTTAATGAAGGGGGAGCAACAGGTTGCCTCTTCATTCAATGACACTAGAGCAGCTGTCTTCTCATGCATCTCCTTTTTAGTATTGTTTCCCTCTTTGATATGGCATTTCTGGCTGGCACTTTTCTAGTTGTTGGTGGCACCCTTTCTTCTGCCATTTTGTTGCTTTTGAAGTGGTTTAAGCTAAGAAGCCAAATAAGATTGTTTGGACTGTGACTAAGGCAAGACAAAGGAGGTTCCAAGTAAGAGAACACAGCGCTTTTCGCAGTCAAGGGTCTGAGCTTTACCACGTGGACTTTTTCCATGTGTGCTGGCTGCTCTGTGCTTTGGTGGGCTCCCCGGTTCCTGGGTCGCTCTGGGGAGGCGAGGTTATAGGCAGCTGCTCCATGCATTCCCCAGTGTGAGAGAGGGGCATGGCTTCGAGGTCTAATGTTATGGAGAAGCCACCAGGGAATTAACAAGAGACAAAAAGTGCTGTGTTCTGGTGAATGGCCAGTGGCAGCAAGAGCCAGTGTTCATCCTGGCTCTATTTGACAGTGTTTTGAGATTTTTAAAAATAATTCTCTGTGTTCTAACAGGAGGGAAGGAGAAAGTCCTGAAGAAATGACAGGTCAGCGCAGTGTGAGAAACTCAGCTCCTCTTCTTTGGCTCTACATTTTTACCCTCTATTAAAATTTGTTTTTACATTATAAAACCATTTAATAGAGTTCTAGAAAATCACTCCCCTGGAACACTTGAATTATACTAATGCTAGTAGTAATAATTTTGAGTACTTATTGTAGTTTCCAAAGTATTTTCTTACCATGGAGGCACTATGGCCTAGTGGGTAAGACAGGCTCTGGAGTCAGACTTTCTGGGGTCAAATTCTGTCTCCACTACTTACTGTGTGGCTTAGGGTAGCTTATTTAACTTCTCTGTGCCTTGGAAAAGATTAAATAAGTAACAAAAATACAGAAGTCTGAAATAAGATTAATGACTGATTACACCTGGTGAGTGCTTGATAAATGTCAGTTATTATGACTATTATTAGCATAGTCATAGTAGCAATAAGAATTGGGGTAAGCAGGCAGAGCTGATCATCTGATCAGCTGTTGGACTCAAGCACGGCAAATAAGCATAGATCCGCCCTGGACTAGCAAGAGTAACTGTGTGAGGCAGACTACAGAGAGTTAAGATGAAACCAGCCAGGCACGTGAAGCCTGCGTATGGCCATTGCCAGGTGACTGTGACGGCGCTGGCCTCGATGGGAGGTTCTGTCACTGCAGGGCATGATGGTTTCGAGGTTTCATGAAATAAAGACTAAGCCAGTGGTTTCCTGGAGCTGATTGTTGAAATCAAGAAAATTTTGTGAGAGAATTAAACATGATAATTAGATAAAATTATAATTAAGTAAATTATAATAAAAACAGTAGTAATAAATATTCAAAACTCATCACATCCTAATTATCTTAGTACACTGACCTATCATCTATGCTTTTGAGATGATTTTCCTCCATTGCATCTGCACAGAGGGGGTGCTTTATCGTGGTGAGCTACAGTACGTCTCCTCCCGACTCCACGCTCACTGACGTTGCCCTGGGAGCTTATAAC
>CM052441.1:103654533-103680176 GCA_028533085.1 Varecia variegata
CAGCCTAAGCAAGAGCGAGACCCTGTCTCTACTAAAAATAGAAAGAAATTATCTGGCCAACCAAAAATATATATAGAAAAAATTAGCCGGGCATGGTGGCACATGCCTGTAGTCCCAGCTACTCAGGAGGCTGAGGCAGTGGAGTTTGAGGTTGCTGTGAGCTAGGCTGATGCCACGGCACTCACTCTAGTCCAGGCAACAGAGCGAGACTCTGTCTCAAAAAAAAAAAAAAAAAAAGAATTCTAGAATTGTACAACCAGGGAATTGGAAGGAGAGCAGTAGTGCCAAGCTCAATGTGAAGGTAACAGATAAATGGCTGTTTTGGGGCAAGATGATCAGTTTTGGTTGCGACACAATAATTTACTGAGATACTAATTTGTGTTTTGTTATCCATAGCATCAGTATTTTTTTTTTCTTCTCTAACCCAAGGCATTGCTGTTTCTATGATTCAGGGCCCCAAAACACCTAGAAAGATTCTCAATTCTGGCTCTTGGTTTCTTTCTTCAATGACTTAGCGCAGGATCTCCCCAGGAAGGAGGAAGCAGGAGAGGGTTGGGAAGGGCTTCCAAGGAGGTGATGTTTAAGCCCAGATGCAAATGGAAAAAAGTCAGCCCTGCGACAGGCTTTGGGGAAGGCAGCCCTGGTAGAGCAACAGGGTGCAAAGCCTAAAGGTCAGCATCCAGCTTGGAGGGCTGAACAGATAGGAAAAAAGATGGGAGTGCAGCACAAGATGAAATACAGGCGCAAGCAGGGGCCAGAGATGCAGGAATTGGGAGCTGGAATTTCATCCTATTATAATAGGAAACCATTTGGAAGATTTTAAGCATAAACTTGACCTGATGTCATTGCATTAAAGAGAGAGAGAGAGATGTGGAGAAGGAGGAAGAGGAAAGGGAAGGAAGGAAGGAGGGAGGAGGAGGAGAAGGTGGTGGTGCTTTGGCTCCTGAATGGAGACTGGATTATATTCCTAGATTTTTGTTTGTTTGCATGAACAACTGACTGAAGACAGGCACCATACCCTGATATCCCTTTCTAAATCCATCAACTTTTTTTTTTCTTTCTTTCAGCAGTTTTGTTGAGATGGAATTCATGTACCATAAAATTTACCCTTTTAAAGTATACAATGCAATGATTTTTAGCATATTCACAGAGTTGTACAACCATCATTACTATCCAATTTTAGAACATTTCATCATCCCAAAAGGAAACCCCAGACCTGCTAGTAGTCATTCCCCACCCCCATTCCTATCCTAGTCTATGCAACCTGTGGTCTGCTTCCTGCCTCTATAGATTTATGTATTCTGTACATGTCATAGAAATAGAATCATACTGTATGTGGTCTTTTGTGATGGTTTCTTTGACTCAGTGTGATGTTTTCAAGGCTCAGCTATGCTGTAGCATGTATCGGCACTTGCCTTTCTCCCTCCAGCTTTATTAAGGTATAATCGACAAAGACTAATTGTGTATATTTACAGTGTACAATGTGATGTTTGGATATATGTATATGCTGTTGAAATGATTAAACCAAAATAATTAACATATTCATCACCTCACATATTTATCACTTTTTTGTGGTGAGAACACTTAAGAGCTATTCTCTTAGCAATTTTCAAGTATGTAATACATTATTATTAATTATAGTCACCATGCTGTACAATGGATCTTCAGAACTTATTCATCTTGTCTAACTGAAACTTTGTACCACTCTCATGATCACACCCACAATGAAGTTTGACCAAATATCTGGGCACCCTGTGATTCTGTAAAATTGACACAAAAATAGCTATCACAGTCCTCATAACTTAGAAGTTAAATAAAACACACGAGGACTCTCAGCTTGTTAGTCTAGCCTTGCTTTGAATATGTTCATTCTTCCTGAGAACCTCTTTTCTTCGAGACCAAAGATTTCCTGCTCTAATTTGAATTGATTGCTGTCTAGGCCTGCTAATAGCTGTCATTTGTAATTTCCTTTTTGATTCTTGATTTCTTTGACTGTCTTTCCATGACATTTTTCTTGTTTTTCATTCTAGTTTTGCTCTAGCATGCCCTCAAGGAACGTACTCAAAAATGGTGCATAAGAAGTAGAATTTATGAATCTCTGAAAGTCCCTTGAATGGTAATTTCATTGTACAGAATTCTGATCTTAAAAGCATTTTCTTTCAGAACGTTGAAGGGATGGCTTGCTTGTCCTCTAGCATCCAGTGTTGCTAAGGAGAGATTCTGAGGTCATCCCAAATCTCATTCCTTTCCTGGATCATTTGTATTACCTCCTCCCTCCATTGCTTAGCTAGGAAACTTTTATTCTTTTCTCTTGACTCTTGACTTCTGAAATTCCACTATGATGTGTCATTGCATAAGCCCATTTAAAATCACTCTGTTATGTACTGCCTTCTCAATGTGCACACGTCTGTCCAGCTCTAGTGAATTTTCCCTGTTGGTTTTCTAGAATTCTTATTGGCAACATGTTGGATAACCTAGATTGATCCTCCGTATGTCATCTTGCCTCTCACACTTTCTGTGTGTGTGAATGTGCACATATTTTACTCTACACACATATAACACAAGTATACTGTATATAGTTTCATCTTGGGAGATTGTCTTGACTTAATCTTCTAATCCTCTCTCTGAATTTGAGTGTCATCAACGATACAATTTCACATTTCAAAGAGTTCTTTACAATTCTCCAATAATTCTTTATTCACAATGGCATCTAATTCTTGTTTTATGAATATTTTATTTTCTTCAAGGACACTAATTAGAACTTTTAAAATGTTATCTTTCTTATTTTCATGGTGTCAGTTGTGGTGGTGGTGTGTGTGTGTGTATGTGTCTTTATCTGTCATGTTGTCAGTGTTCTCCAGTATCTGGTAAGCCTCAAGTTTAAATAAAGAGCTGCTCCGTGTTTTCCAGGAGACTGGGATGGAATCCCAATCCCAGCTCTCCTCTGCTGGTCCCGTGGGTCTCTTTCCAGGTAGGAGGACTGACTGGAGGCCCCGCAGACATGGCCAGATCTTGGCCTCTGTCTTTGTCCTTCCATTTGTGGGTGGGTGAGCAGGTAGCTGGCCTTCAGACTGAGGGACCCCAAACAGAAGGGAAGGGCTGTTAACTGGGGTACTAATACCCCAAGAGCAGGCCTAGTTTTCCCCAAAGAGTTTAATACATTTTCTTGAAGACTTTCCCTTTTTCTTTTTGGTCTCAGGTTGAATGCCTGGCTGTGCAAGTCCTGTCTGCATTACTTGGGATTTGGGGACTGGAAGGAGGTACTGGGAGAAGACTGTGGGGAGCCACCTTGTGAAATTATAGGACGAACAGACTTAATGATGCCCCCTCTGGCTAATTTCAGTTCTCCTTCTCATTCTCACCCTCCTAACTACCAACTCTGAGCCCAGAGCTTCTCCAGGGCTCAGCTTGGCAGGGCACTGCCTCCTGGACCCCCATCCCTGACCCTTCTCTGAGCATGTTCTGGCCCCAAAGCCTCCCCACTCTGCTGAACTGTCAACTCACTTTCACTCTCTTTCCATCTTTCCAGAAATTTATTGTAATATCCTCTTCCCAGTTTCAATGCCTCTATAAGTTTATTCCTTTTTCTTTTAAAAAATTAATTTATATCATCACTTTTAAGGGATCTCAGGATGTCATCTCAAACCAGAGCATCATAAGGCAGTTTTTGATGAATTATTTTTCAGAAGTTTAAATTACAGTCCAAATGAAAAGTGGGTAGAAATATAAGCTTTTTAATAGAGAGCATCTGTCTTATTAGAATAGCAGAGAGCAGTTATGAACAGGAATAGAAGGAAAAGAAGGGAACGGAATGTGGCCCAACTGACAAGTAAGTGGAAAGAAAGAGGAAGCTTCTGAGTAGGAAAGAGACACAGAACTGGGGCGGGAGGGTCCGATGCCCTCATCAGACTCCCAGAGAGTCTGGGAAGATGTGGACGGCCCTGATCCTAAGACACGATCCTCAGCGCACAGCGTCTTATGGACCTCATTGGATTCGACTCATCTCTGGGGTGGGGGCGCCTCTTAGGATTAGAGTCTTCAAGGGGAAAGCTCTCAGTCTGGCATCCTAGGCCTCTGTGTCTTGGTCCCATGTTATCTCTTCTTAATCCCCCCTTGCCATGTGTCACAATATATTCACAGATTCTGGGGATTAGGACATGGGCATCTTTGGGAAGCAGTACCTTATTTTGCCTACCACTCTAAGATCTGTTCTTTAATTTGTAAGAAAGCTTAACCCAGCCACTTTGAAATCTTTATGGGCTCAGAAAAATTGCATATGAGCCAACATGGCTTGCACGTTACACACTACCATTCCTCTACAACCACGCAGGAAGCAGTGCACATGAAAGGAACAGGTGCTGTAGGAGAGCAGACTGTGTTTGTCTCACTTTTCCCGTTCGATTCACGAGCTCCCTGATGGGGCTCCTCCGTCTCTCTCGTATTTCCTACCATGCATTCCACGTTGTGGGTCCCCAACAAAGAGCTGTTGAAATGAATTGAGTTATTGCTAACTAAATGCATATTTCAACATTTAAAGTAACCCCCTCTGGATTAAAGATGAAGGACAACCCATCGTCCAAGAAAAGCATTAAGAGACAGGAAATCTTGCGAGGGGAAACTTCGTGTACCTTGAGCACAAAGTTCTCCTCGGGCTGGAGCTTCAGATCCACCACCGCCTTCCTCACCAAAGCTTCGAAGTTGAGGTCTCTCCTCCGGGGGACATCCAGGGAAGGAAAGAGGTCCCCAATCAGGCCCATGAACACGGGCATGTCATCCGTCACAATCTTGGGGATGTTGAAGTCTCGCAAGGAGCGCATCAGGACTTGGTCTTCGGGCCGGCCAGGGTCCCCTCGCTTCAGGGATCCTGCCACCACGAGCACGGACTTGATGGCCCGCAGGCCCCAGTCGTAGTGATCCTGTGGGCAGGCAACTCGGGTTAGACCAAAGTGACTGGGGTGCAGAGCCCCATGTGCCGGGACTAGTGTCTGCAAAATTATAGATACCAGGTCAGTAGTAGGTCACTGCTGAAGCCCAGGCAGAGACAGGGGAAAGAATTCGTGACTTAGAACATCATGATCGCAGAATTCTAGTTCATGGCTTGGCATTAGCTATTTTTCCAGCTGTGATGACAACAAAGCAGACGCAGAACATATAAGGGGCTTGGGGTCAGGGAGATTAAACAGAGCCATTGGCAAATCTATCCGGCTACTCCTTGTGCATTTCGCAGGTGGAAGGGTTGTCAAGGAGGGAGCCATGTTAGCTTTTAGAGATAGTACAGGCTGAGCTTACATGTGCCACCTTGGAGGCTTTCAAACTCTGTGAGAAAAGGGGTTTAAAAAATAGCTCCTTAGAGCGGGTTCCTTGTCACAAGCACTGCTAGTAGAGTCTGCGGGGGAGTGGACCATACTGCTGACACCAGGCCCCAGAGCAGCACAGTGCGGGGAGGAGGTGGAGTATGCGGACCAGAGCGTGGAGACTGAACTTCGACAGACCTCGGTTTAGTCCCAGCTCTTCCACTGCCTTTGTAGCAGATGGTTATTTACTTGGAGTTGTGATAAATGCTACAAAGGAAAAAATCCAATGTGCAATGAAGACAACACAGTGGTCATACCCGGGTTGTGGACAGACTTCCCTGAAGGAAAGGCACTAAAGAAGCCCCAAGGGGGTGTAATTCAACCAGGCACAGATGAGAAAAGAGTGCAGTCAAAGCCAGAGACAGCAGGATGTCCACAGGCTTGGGTGAGGAGACAAGCAGTTTCAAGGAACTCAAGGAAGACCAGTGCAGATGGAGCACCGTGCAACAAGGAAAGAGCCCTGGGTAAAGACCCTAGAGAGGATACAATGAGAAAGGAAGTATGAAGAAAACAGGATTTTCTCCATCTTGGACAGACTCCACAGGGCTGAGGGGGCCGTGTTGCAGCAGTAAATGCAATCAAAACAAGGTCACCCCAAAAGGAAGGCACAATTCATTGGGAACAGCCCAGGGAAGCTTAGTCAGCTATCCTTGATCCCAAGAAGTTCTCCATCCACGGAATAGACCTTGCAGATGTTCGGTCATGTTTTGCTAAGGCGCTATATCCTGTGAAGGGCCTGCCTTGGACAGAAGCTACACTTAAGGCCAGGCAACAACAGCAAGCGTGGGGTAGTTAATACCTAACCCTCTCACCAACTGCTCCTATCTCATGCCCTTCAGGTAGAGACCATTCCCTTCAGGGGTCCTTCTTGGCCACTGTAATGTTTCTCATGGGACATGGGATTCTGTGAGGTATTGCTGAATAGTTTACTGAAAAATGGAGTTCTGTGGTTAAATAATTTTAAAAAATGCTTAGCTATAAAATGAACATGAATCTTCACTGTAGAAATGCTCAGAGCTTTTAATATGTGCATGGGCACAGGGACTCTGTGAGAGCTCTACTGGGGCTGCTGCATGATACCTGGGCATCCAACCTCCCTTGAGATCATACCTGTTTGGAGAGAAGCTCTTTGCACAACTGGTAAAGTGTGATGAACTTTCTGGCTAATAACCGGGCTTCAATGAATCCTTCTGCCACCAGCATGATTTCACAGATCAACTCAAAGTCAGGAACAACCATTGCACAAGGCCTGTGTACAGGGAGACAGAATCGGTTTCCCAAGCACAGAGTCGAAAGAGAGATTGTAAGAAAAGAGACACTGGCTGAGATCACACCTGGAAGCGTCTGTGAGTGCAAAAACTCCTGGAAGGACCTTAGGAATTATTTCATCTAAGACTTTCACTTTGGATGTAAGTTAACTAAGGATAAAGGAAGTGAAGTCTACTGCCGAAGGTGATGGATGATGTTAGCAGGTAGGGGCAGAGTTGGTGCTGCCACTCAAATCCTGCAACCTGAGTTCAGTGTGCCTTACACAGGCATGGATCAGTAAAACAAGTCGTCTAGAATAGATTAGTTGCTATGATTGAGGACTCGAGTTTTTCCAAGTACCTACAAGAAACTGAGAGTTTACCTATTCCTCAACCTCAAAATGTGTGTCTCCTCTAAGCCAAATACCCAGAGCTTGTTCTGTGTTTATTTGCATACAAATGTAAATTTTTAATGCTGAAATCTAAGGCAGGTACCTATTAACCCCACCTTGACACAAAATGGCATATATGAGAATACAGACGGAGATTTATAGAAGTATTTGTTATGATTTTTTTCCTTTGGCACTGGAAACATTTAATTTTAAAATTACTTATTTTTCATTAATTTATTAGGTATGTAATAGGAGTCCAAGGTTACATTTCTTTAACTGCATTTTTCCTATACTGATATAAAATTGTCAAAAACATTTCATTTGAGCACACATTCTTTTCTTGAAATATTTTACATTGTACTCAAATTCAAAGAAGCAATCAAATACTTAAATCCTCAAAATTATTTTGTACCCTGAACATAAAATTAAATATACATTCATACAACAGAATGCAATGCAGCCATAAAAGTATAATGCTGTAGAAGGAAAACTATTTAATGACATGGGAAACATAATTGATGAAAGGAGGATATTAAACTACATAGAGTCTGATACTAATTTTTAAAAAAGAAATGCTCTGCTGACACAGTATTGGAAGGAAAAAAAAAGTCCAGTGGTTACACTGATTGTCTCTGGAGGACAGGACTGGAGTGGCTCTGTGCTCAAACTCTAGCTCCGCCATTTACTAGTTGGGTTACTCGCTAGCCCTGGTAACTAGGGTTAGTACACTGAGCAATTTGCTGAATGCATCTGTGTTCTCACTGTACAATGGGGAAATTAATAGCATCCACCCCACAGGGGCTTTATGAGAATTAAGTGTAAAAGTAGATGTTTATATTTATTGTTGTAAAAAATATTTTTGTTTTTTTTTCCAGATTTTCTTCCCTGGATATATGTTATGGACTGTTATGGAGTGAAAGTTTGTGTTCCCCCAAAATGCATACATTGAAATCCTCACCCCTAAGGTGACGGTAGTAGGAAGTGGAGCCTTTGGGAGGTGATTAGGTCATGAGGGTGGAGCCCTCATACCTGGGAACAGTGTCGTATAAGAACTGGCCAGAGAGCCAGCGGGCCGTCTTTCCACCATGAGAGGACACAGCAAAAGTTGGTGTCTGCAGCCTGGGAAAGGGGCCTCGCCAGAGCCCAACCATGCTGGCTTCCTAACCTTGAACTTCCAGCCTCCAGAACTATGAGAAATAAATGTCTGTTGTTTAGGCCACCGGTCTGTGGTGTTTTTGTTATAGCAGCCTGAACGGGCAAAGACACTTCTTATTAAATTCAGAATAAAAAAGTAAGGAAATAATTCCTATCTGAGTTATGACCTACCTTCATTGTCATTTGCAACATAAGGCTTACTTAATGAATACATCGTATAAACAAATAGCAGAGAATGCAGTATTGCGTGGTGCCAGTTCAGACAGCTTGTTGACATTCCAACAGCTGTTGGTTAAAATGGGGACCTGCCAGAAGGAGGAGAGACCCACACCACTCCTGTGACACAGGAATTTGCCACGACTGGAACAATTTAAGAGTGAGAGACTAAAGTTCTTAGGGAGCTGCCCAGTTACCTCCCAGGCCTCTGAAAATCCATGAAAGTGTTGACAACCTCCCCAAACAGAGAACGCTGGGTCTTTCAGTCCAAAAATGAGACAACATGCTTTGTCATAATTCCCTACGGTCTTTCTCTCTTAGGTAAAAGTTCAGTAAGCAGAAAATCAGAAGTCATGAAGCATCTTTCAGTTTTCTCTTTGTTGGGCCAACTTCTCTTTTCTGACAAAGGAATGCAGCCTCTAGCTCCTGCTAGGTAATGTATTTGTGTTTGCTTATCAAAATAAAGAAGATTTAAAAACAGCAATATCCCAAGTAGCAAGGGTGAAATAAAAGAGGTGCTCTCATGCGTCACTCCTGGGAGTGTAATTTGGTACTACTCTTTTTAGAAGGCAATTTGGCAATGTGTATCAAAAGCCTTAAAAATGTTTCTACCCATTTACACAGTAATTCCACTTCTGGGAAGCTAGCCAACGAAAATAATCAAGCATACAGAAAAAAAAAGATTTATATACAAAGATGTACATTATGGCATTATGCATAAATTTATTTTAAATGTTAGAAAGTCTTAATATTTAACCACGGGGGACTAGTTAATTACATTGTGGACCATGCGCTTGATAGAAAAATATGTAGCATGAAATGAGATTTATTAAGAATATCCAATGGAAGAAAATATTTATGATATGATTATGATGGGTATGAAATGAAAAACAAAACAATCTGTAGGCCACAAATGTAGACTACAAATGTATGAATTTAAAATATGCCTATAAAGATGATCAGAACGCAAGCAAAAAATTGTTTCTGCATTAAAGACATTAAAGGTGGTTTTTAAAAATCTACTTGTTTAAATGTTCTAAATTTTCTCTAATATATATGTCATACATATTCAGTGGAAAAATGAATGAAACTTTATTTCTCTGGGGGCTCCTGAGGGGGGCGGAGCAGACGCTCACCTGAAGAGAGCTTTGAGGTTCTCCGGCAGCTCCGTGCGGCCCGCGTAGCCCGGGTTCATGGTGATGAAGATGCCCACGGAAGGATCCAGGCTAATCTCCTCCCCAAGGAAATTGAAGCGCTGCTTCTTATCTCTAATGGCATCCTGAATGCTTTTTACCTGGTGAACCAATCAGTGGAAAATCCTCATTGCATTTCAGTGGTGAGGTCATAACTAAAACTGGGAACCCACAGTCACACACAACACAAACCACTGATCTGTGGCCCCTTTCACTGAAGGACAGGCACGATGACCACACCCTGGACCATTCACTGAGGGGCTCTGGGTACGTGTCAAAAAGACATCTAGCTGCCCACGTCGATATTTATAACACTCCCGCTAAGAGCAAACAGGTATTTAGCTTCCTCTGAACATCAGTTCTCTCTGCAGCAGTAGCTGAAGTGGACTAGCACTGACCGTGTGCCTGGCACTGTTCTGAGCACTTTTCATGTACTAACTCACATGAGCCTCACCACGATCCTTTGACGGGGGCACTGTACCCTTATCATCCCCATCCTCTATGACAGAAGGGAAGCATGGAGAGGTAGAGCAGTTTGCCCGAAGACACACTGCTACGAATTGGGGCATCTGCATTTGAATCCAGGCAGATGGATCCTGGAGCTTGTGCCCTTAGCCACTGCATGATGGCCAGGTTGCCAGTGCCTACCTCCTGGACTTGTTCTAAGGATTAAATGAAATAAAGTCTGGAAAGAGCTCAGAGCAGTGGTCTCCAACCTTTTTGGCACCAGGGACAGGTTTCATGGAAGGCAATTTTTCCATGGAATGGGGGTCTGGGGGTAGGGGGAGGCGGAGCTCAGGCGGTGATGCGAGTGATGACAGATGAAGCTTTCCTTGCTGGCCTGCTGCTCACCTCCTGCTGTGCAGCCTGGTTCCTAAGTTTCATGGAAGAAAATTTGGGGTGGGGAGTGGGAGTAGGGTGGTGATGCATGGCCCAGATCCTAACAGGCCATGGACCAGCACCAAGCCTTGGCCTGGGGATTGGGGCCACAGGCTTAAAGTACAGAAAACACTTAAAAATAGCAGCTAATGTGGAAATTACTAATGTGACTATCATCATCACAATTGTTGTCCCTGTCTTGGTTCAACTCCTCATAGCCACACCCCAGACGACACCTCTAGAATAGATGATCTCTTTAGGCATGGATCAAAAGTAGGCTGGGGTCAGACCCTGGAGGGGGTGTTAGTGTCTTTCTAAAGAGATTAGGCTTTTCCTTAAATATGGTCATTCTAGATCACTCTATAGCGGTGGGAGGAGAGGCAAAAATGAAATTCAACCATTTCTTTTCTTTCATACCTGGCGCTTTGAGAACCCATGTCCAAAAATGATCAGCAACAGGAGCAAGACAAAAGGCGCATACTTGCAGGCCAGCCTGCAGCCCTGTTCAGCCGGGCCCCTGAATGTCTCTGGGAATTTCCAGCCTCTCAGGGTCCTCGGAAGCAAAACTGGAAAGCTGGGGCCAGTGCAAGGTTTTGAATGAGCCAGCATGTGCGCTAAGCCAGGGTTAGCACAGTCAAGGCTAGGCCAGCTCTGCGGAGGTGGGGCTGCAAGGTTGTGTGTGTGAGAGACGGTGGTTACAGCGGGGGAAGGAGCAGCTGAACCATCCACCGCTGGGCACAGCTGTCTCCAGTGCATTCAGTTTGCCAGGACGCATGACAGTTCTACGATTAGGATTCAGCTCCCTTCCCGAAGTGAAGTGCTAATGACGGAATGCATTTGAGCTCACAGCAATTAGTTTGAAACTGAAACTTCTTTTCTATGTGTAGAATATCAATGCCATCCTGGCAGCAGCGGCTTCAGCCCCCAGGACGCCGGCCAAACAGATCAAGCGCGGCCGGTTTGCGTGGGGCTCGCAGCCCAGCCCAGCTCTGCCCTGCAGCCTCTCGCTGCCTTCACCACCTTATGTGATTAGCGAAGGCCGGTTCTCCCCCTCACCCTCAGTCCTCCCATTTATCAAACACACAGAGCGCTCGCCTTGTTAGCCAGTGGGAGAGCAAGTTTAATTAGTGTTTACAAGTTACTCTGCTACCTTTGGATGAAGACTACGGCAAGCACCCAGGACCCTTTCTGCTGTTCATTCTGACTCAGCGTTCTCTCTCGAAACACCGAAGCCCAGAAACCCCACGCTCAGGAAGAATTTATGATGCACTTTCGGATTGGAGGCATCTGTGCTTTTGTGTAAAATTCTGTAAAGGGGCCCTTGAGGGAGAGTGTTGAACAGACTTGAAGATGCAGTTAATGTTGGAGCATCGGTGCCCATAGAAATTTCGGTTAGCCTGGCTTGTACAGGACAAGAGAATTTCCCCATTGCTTTAGCAGCCACCGAGGTCCATAGAACAAACCATTCGAATGGAGCAGTGACCAGGGCCCAGGAGGCCTTGGAAAAATCCAGGCCCTTTAAGCCGGGAGGTGGGAGGGTAGAGAAGCAGGTGGACTGGGAAAGTAAGGATTAAGTGCAAGTCCAGCCAGGTACAGGTACATCACAGCTGGGCCGGACTGATAGCTAAGGCTGCCGGGTACACCTCCCCATTGGGATCTGTTTCTCCATTAAAGACTCATTGTTTTAGAGGTTTTAAAGCCACAGGGAATGACAAAAAATAGTAACTGACGTTTTGGAGCACTTGATACGTGCCAGGTGCTATTCTGAGTATTTTATGTGAATTATTCCATTTAATGCTTTCAACAGTTTTATGAGATAAGTGGTCTTAAATTCTCATTTTGCACATAAGGAAACTGAGGCAGAAGGCAGTAAAGAAACTGTCCTATGTTTACGTAAGATGTTAGCATTAGGGGAGGATAAGGGAGGGAAATGTGGAAAGTCTATACTATTACTATTTTTACAACTTTTATATAAATCTGAAATTCAGAATAAAAAGTTAAAAGAGAGAGAGAGAGAGAGAGAGAGAGAAAGAAATTTTCCTGATACCCAATGGTTGGTTAGTGGAACAACCCAAGTTAAAACCGGGCAATCTGGTACCAAAGCACATGCTCTCAGCCTCTTCCCCAAACCCTCTTGTACCAGAAGGAGCACCGAGCCAGCCATATACTAGATTCTCATCAAATACATACATTTTCAGAGTAATCCGTCTTGCTCTGAAAATAATCATGTTTGTTATAATTTAGAGACATAGTTTCCACAAAATGATAAAAGATGCTTTTGTCACCAATTTTTTTAAAAAAACAAACAAATAGGCCAGGCCCGGTGGCTCACGCCTGTAATCCTAGCCCTCTGGGAGGCCGAGGTGGGTGGATCGCTCCAGGTCAGGTTCGAGACCACCCTGAGCAAGAGCGAGACCCCGTCTCTACTAAAAAATAGAAAGAAATTATCTGGCCAACTAAAAATATATAGAGAAAAAATTAGCCGGGCATGGTGGTGCATGCCTATAGTCCCAGCTACTCGGGAGGCTGAGGCAGTAGGATTGCTTAAGCCCAGGAGTTTGAGGTTGCTGTAAGCTAGGCTGACGCCACGGCACTCACTCTAGCCCGGGCAACAAAGCGAGACTCTGTCTCAGAAAAAAAAAAAAAAAAAACCAAATAAAAATGGAAAGCTCTGTAGGAACCAGTGTTCTCAACTGGGGATGAGTTTTCCCCCCTTCCCCCCTAGGGACATATGGCCATGCCTGGAGACGTTTTTGTTGTCACAAAAAGGGGGGAGGTTGGTGCTGGCAGCTAGTGGGCAGAGGCCAGGGATGCTCAACATCCTACAATGCACAGGACAGATCTTCACAACAAAGAATTATCAGCCCACAGCATCAACAGTTTTGAGGTTGACAAACCCTGGTCTAGACCAAACATTTTTTTCAATGAGGACTCTGAGGCCGAGAAGATATAAATGACCTGTCCACCATCCCACAGCATGTGTCCTTGGGTCTAAATACATTCCCATGCAATTTCTTAACCCCACCCAAGATGGATCAAATCAGAAATTTTGGGGGTGAGGTCCAACAAGGTGTGTCTTAACAAGCCTTCCAGGTGATTCTGATGCATGTTCAAATTTGAGAACCATTGCAGTCCAGACAATTCTTAGATTTTGACTCATCCCTGCTTCTGCCCAGGTGGCCCCATTCATAGCTGTGTACTAACCACTTTCCTCTCACAGATGAGCCTGTGTCCCTCCCTTCCTTCTGCTCCACCTGGCCTGGACAGGCCTTGTCCCTGCAGAGCACTCACTGGGACCATCAGGGCTCAGTCTTGGGGGTATTGATGTGAACCCAAACTCTGCAGTCCTCAAGGATGTTTTTCCTTATTTCTCTGAACATGTGAACCATGTGGAAAGTTTTTTAAAAATATCAATGTCCAGGTCCTACCACACACCAATCAAATCAACATCTTTTGGGGGTGGAGACAATGCATTACCATTTTTCAGAATTACCCAGGCCATTCTAACATGCAGCCGGGGTTCAGATTACTGTGCTGGGGCAGCGGCCTCCCACTTTATTGAGCATGGGAATCACTGGAGAACTTGTTGATCTGAAAGTTCAGTCTCCGGTCTGGAGGGGCCCGAGACTCTGCATTTCTGACAAGCTCCCAGGGGATGCTGATGCTGCTGGCCCACGGTTTGAGTAGCATGGGGCTAGACGATGCCATCCATGCTGGGCACCCTCTCCTGTCCACTCTCTGGGCACCTGATGGCCAATGAAGTGTTCTTGCCATTGGACCACACCACCCCATACTGCTTTCACGACCCACAATCGCCCCTCAGCCAGATGGGTTGTCTGTCTCTTTCCAGGCTTTATGGCCCTTAAAATTTCACATCTCTAATGGAATTTGCTTTTTGGTTTATAATTTAGATAATTTGCATAATTAACTTGTTGTATATTGCAGGCCCTGATTTAAAATTATCAACCGTGTTATCTGCACAAGGCTGTGTGCTTGTCGCAGATCACAGGTGATCACAGAAGGTTCTGTCCCCATCTCCTCCCACTCAGGCTAGGGCCTTGCATCTGACTCTCAGTGATGCATTAAGGTTATACTATCTCTGTGCAGGAAATATACTTTAAGGAGGTCCTAGGCTAGCCCCAAGCTCTCGGCGTCTTCTCCACATCCCTCTACCTTGGCCCTTCCATTCCAGGGGAGTGCCCATTCTGTGGTCCCCTCTGGTCATTCTCTTTTCAGGCCGTTGCCCCAAATGCCATGTGTTGTTAACACCCTGCCTGGCTCGCTCCATGCTTCTCTCTGCAACGGCAGATTGGAGTCTGCTGCCTTTAGGAAGTGCAACCCACTCACCACTTTTTAAGATTTTTTATATTTCTGTGTTTTTTACATTAGACCTTAAACTTCTCTACAAAAGGTGCTACCTGGGAAGCTCCCTTGGCTCTGAGACCGGAGCATGTGTTTGGTGCTTGGAGTACTTGAAGCCCTCCATGGTGGGCTCCCAAGTCCTTGCTAAGTAATCTTCCGCTTCGACCCGCTGCCTGCCTCAGCCCAGCCTACTGTTGGGGCTTGTGCCACAGGGAAGAGAAGACACCTGGCCAGAGAGTGTGGACGGGGACAGGGGGCTGGAGACAGAGGGTGGTGGGGTGTGCCCTGGTGGCTCGTGTACCCAGACCCAGATACTCCAAGGCCTAGAAAGCTGATCGCAACAGTAATGGAAAGAGGCCTGAAAAAGTAAGTATTAGTAGTATCTTATACATTTAAAAAACAGCAGAGTAATTTCTCTTGGAATTGCCGCACTGAGGTTTTTCCCGAGTGGACGTGCAGTTCTGCTTGACCAGTCTGAGGGAGACACGAGACTATCCAGAGGCAAAGGCACCAGGCCAGCAGTAGAAGTTACTGGAAGAGGAGCACAGACGGGCGAGGAGCGGGGAGGAGGAGGGGGAGGGTGCCAGAGAAATGTCGGCAGCTGGTGTGGCTTCTGAACCAATATGCCAGCCTGGATTACCCTGTGAATAATTAAGTGCGATTTTCTCCTTGGATGGGTACATGATTTTAAATGTTACCAGCTCAGATTTGGCCCAGGCTGTTGTCAGATCACTTTCTTGAGAAACGTCTCCTATGGGTGGGTTCCTAGGCTGGAATGTGACAGCATCAGGGAATTCCAGATTGAACTTATTTCAATTAATTCCAGAAATAAAAGGGAAGTAACTGATCTTAGAGAGCCCATTACTGACCTCGAGTTGGGCATTTTCACAAAAAGGTGAATTCAGTGTTTATCTACTATGCAAGGGGAGCAATGACTGCTGGGCACCGCCCCATCATTAGTACACTGTGAAGTCTGGTAAGGCAGCTCGCAGCCAGTCCAGCTGAGAGGGAAGGAAGGGCACAGAGAAGATCTGTGGGACCAGGGTGCAAACCCTCCTTCCCTGCCCTGTGTGTACCAGTCATATACCTCTCTCCAACCTATTTTCTGCAGTGGTCAGATAATAATGACAGTAGTCATCCTCATCACCACGGCCACCACCATTATCACTACTATCATCATCACCATCACCACTATCATCATCATGAACACTATCATAATCATCACCATCACCACCATTATCATCATTACCACCATCATCACCATCACCACCACCATCATCATTAACACTATCATCATCATCACCATCACCACCATTATCATTATTACCATCATAATCATCATCATCACCATCACACCATCATCATTACCATCATAATCACCACCACTACCATCATCACCATCACCATCACCAGCATCATCATCATCATCATTATCACCATCACCATCATCATTATCATCACCACCATCATCACCATCACCACCACCATCATCATTAACACTATCATAATCATCATCATCACCACCATTATCATCATTACCATCATAATCATCATCATCACCATCACCACCATCATCATTACCATCTAATCACCACCACTACCATCATCACCAACACCACCACCATCACCATCATCACCATCACCACCACCATCACCACCATCATCATCATCACCATCACCACCATCATTATCATCACCACCATCATCATTAACACCACCATCATCATCATTACCACCACCACCACCACCACCATCTCCACCATCATCATGACCATCATAATCACCACCACCTTTATCATCATCATCACTATCATCACCACTAACATCACCACCACCTTTATCATCATCATACTACTTATTGAGTGCCTAATATCTGTAGTGCTTTGGTTTAAGTGCTTTAGACATATTAACTCATTTAGAAATTATTACAACTGCCTCAAGTAGGTATCATTAACTCCCTTTACAGATATGGAACTTCAGATATGGACTTGCCCAAAGTCACCCAGCTAGTCAGTGGCAGAGCCAGAGTTAAACACTGGCAGTCTTATTTCAGAACCTGCACACTTAACCACTCCCCACCCCACTGCCTGGCTAACCCCACTATACAATATACACATATTTAAAATCCACTATACACATATTTAAAATCCCAACTGCATGTAGAGCTTACTCAATCTCTGGAGCCAAAGATAGGCTTTATGTGGCCCCCCCATCCAGTTCCCACTGATCCCCATCTGATCTTCCTCAGGGCTCCTTGGGGGACACACAATGAGACAGCTCTTTGGCAACCCCCAGCCCTGAGCGCTACACCAGGACACCTGTGTGTGCAACTATTCATGATAACTGGTCCTGGACTGTAGTGAGCACAGGTCAGCAGTACAGCCTGACTGGTGAGAACAGGAAATGGCCTTCAAAATCTGTGGCCAGCAGCCAGAGAGAGGGTGCAGAAAATCACAAAAGGAAAGATGGAAGAGTTAGACACAAAGGTGAGTGGGAACTACAGAGGATAATAGGCAAGGGAATAAAAACATGGAAGAAGATAGCCACCAAATATCTGCAGTGAAAGAGGTAAGGAGAAAACTTCCAAGTACACGGTGAAATTATGAGTTAAAATAGAAGGAAATAAAATTGTTTCCAGTGGCCACAGTGGTGAAAGACCTTGGCTTCTCTCCTGATTTTCAGAACAATTCCAGGTCTAGAATCAGTACTCTGAGAAAGGTTTATTTACGTCTTTCACTCTACATCTTATACCCCAGAATGGATTAGTACTCAAAGTTTAAACAGAACTCACAGGGCCTCATGCCTACTTCCATATTTTGAAGGAACCACCTAAAGATGGAAGCAGCCAGAAAACATGCTTAATTTCTTATAAAAACCTGGATATTCAGTTTCTATTTAAAATTTAAAAGCTCTGGCAACACCAAGCTCACACCCTTGCAAGGCAGAGGTGTGCTGGTAAATGTTTAATAACTGGCTCTCCAGGAAAACAAAAATGCCCCTGATTTGTAGAATTCACTAGTTTTCATGGTGGAAATGTTCCCATCATAGGCCATTTCAAGCTACACCAACGTGCCACCGCTGAGATGTGCACAATCCACTTTTTCAAGCCAAGCTAGTGAAGAGTTTCAGTCCAAGAGAGTGTTTAGGCCAACCATATGTTTTTCCTTCCTCCACTAACTCATACTGAACAGAACAAGCCTAAAGAAAGGGCAAACCGTATCTCAGCACTGGAAACTAGAGAAGGACCTTGCATTTTGGGAACTTTTGAGAGCTTTGCCAAGGAACAGTTTGGACAAGAGTCAGTGGGTGGGAGAACCAAGTGGCTGTCAGATGTGAGAGATGGAAAGACTGACCACCCTGGAGGAGGAGTGAGTGAAGGGACCCCACAGAGCCCCGACCACCTGTGGCTCCCAGGGCAGCTGCGGATTAGGGTGGGCAGTGAAATGGCTGAGGATGTTGGTCCCACCACTGTTCAGCCTCGCCCACAGCTCCAAGTCCAGCCTACCCGTGAGAGTGACAGCACGCTGGACCAGAGGGGTGACCACATGTGGGAGCTCTGTGGGTGAAGGCTGGCTCCTGCCAGGGCCGACTGGCAAGCAGGAGGGGGACAATGCTGCCTCAGCCAGTTTTCCCCACCAGGGACGACCTTCTGCCTGAAGCTTCCTCCCACCCGCCTTCTGCGTCCCCTCCCTCAACCCTGCGCTCTTGCTTAAATGCCAGTCAGGCTGAATGTTTTCCTTATTCCTTTGTCTGGATCTGAAAGAATTACACAGAGGCCTAAAGGGACCAAAGAATCTCTCACAGTTATGTTTGTCTTTTTCTGTACTGTATACATATTGCTTTGGAAATAAAAGCAAACAAGAGCAAAATCAAACCATTATTGATGGTATGGCATGTGGGCGCATGCTAGGAACACCAGGTGCACCACTGTCCCGAGCACCTCACCACAGCTTTTGTCATTCTTTGGGAGCCTTGTGATTGCTTTGCCTTGTTGGGGTAAGGGTGGAGGGGCAGCTCTGAAACCAGCCACCCCTAGCGGGAAACAGGGGCGCTCCGTTTGCAGAGAGGGGCGCGGACACAGGTGCTGGCAAAGTGTGCTTCGTCTTGGTGAAGGGGAACCTGGGGGACAGTAGGCTTTGCAGCTCTAGCCAGGACCCCGCAAGAGACCCCTGATTTGCCTTCAGCCACCAGCTTTCCCACTGCTCACCCCTCCTTAAAACTGCTGCCACTAGAGGGACACTGTCGCTCTCGGAAGTCTCCCTGGTTCCCTGTCACCTGCTGAGGAAGGCGTGTCTGTCTGTCTACCGTTGGGTTCCGACCTGCTTCTCCAGCCTATTTCCTCCTCCAGCGTTTCATTCCCCCAGTCCCCAGACCTGTGCCCACATCTGCACCCAGACAGCGTGGTGGGGCACTGGGTGCTCACACTAGATCTTGCCACTTTCCAACAGTCTGTCCTCAGACACATCACATTTACTCTGTTTTTCAGTTTCTCCATATATGTTATGGGGATAACAGTGGCTAGTAGGGCCATTGTGCAGATGGAAGAGATGAAATATGAAGAGTGCCTGGTACAGAACAGACTTTCAACAAAGGTTTATTCCTTTCCCCCTGCCCCCTTCTATTGCTCCCATTGTCTATGGCTGTGGTCCCCAACCCCTGGGCCGTGGACCGGTACCAGTCCATGGCTTGTTAGGAACCAGCTGCACAGCAGCAGTGGGCAAAGTTTCATCTGTATTTACAGTCGCTCCCCATCACTCACATCACCGCCTGAGCTCCGCCTGCTGTCAGATAAATGGTGGCATTAGATTCTCATAGGAGCACAAACCCTACTGTAAACTGCGCATGCGAGGGATCTATGTTGTGAGCTCCTTATCAGAATCTAATGCCTGATGATCTCAGGTGGAGCTGAGGTGGTGATGCTAGCACTGGGGAGTGACTGCAGATACATATTATCATTAGCAGAGCTGCATGATAAATGTAATGCACTTGAATCATCCTGAAACCATCTCCCCCTCTCCTGTCCATGGAAAAATTGTTTTCCATGAAACCAGTCCCTGGTGCCAAAAAAGTTGGGGGCTGCCGGTCTATGGGATCCTTACCCTAATTCAAATCCTCTCCAGCCTTTCCTGGACTGGCTTCAAAGTCACATATTTGGAAATCTTGTCCTACACTGTGAGCCAGAATTCAAGTCACTTCTAGAACATTGAAAGTGCTCATGTCTATCTCAAGAACTCAAGTTTTTTTCAAGTTAGGGACCACGTCCTATTCAACTGGGGAACTTCATGGCAGTCTTTAGCACAGGGCTTACTATGTCCTTGGTGTAGAATAAATGCTTTCTGAATGACTTGAAAGACTTATATCAGATCTGGCCCCAAAAGATGACTTCATTCAATAGCATTCACACCACACTCCTCATTTCATATATAATTGAGTGAATTACACTTAAAGAGGTGGAGCAACTTGCCCAAAGACTCCAACAGGAAGTGGAAGGGCTGAAATTTAATCCCTGGTGGACATTCGTAGTGCATGACCTTTCCAAGGAGCTGGGCACTGCCATCTTGGTTGACCCTTTCTGCACCCCAGTGGAGCAGATAAGACAGGTGTTTTTTGTCCCCGTTTCACAGAGAAGAAAGCAGAGTCCCACAGCCAGTAAATGGATCTACTTTGGTGGGTCACTTCAGAGCATCCATATTGGCCTGATTTTGGAGGGTGGAAGGACAGCATGAATGGTGAGTGGGAAAGGGAAGGGGTGGGGACGAGAGGCTGAAAACAAGAGCATGCAGACATCCACAGTGCTCCACACAAAGACCACCAGGCTCCCACCAACCTCCGGCCCCTACCTGCACTGCCACCACTGACAAGACCTCCACAGAGATGCGATTAAACTCATCAAAGCAGCCCCAGGCACCAGTCTGAGCGAGGCCTTTGTAGATGTTGCCGCAAGACTGCAACAAAATGCACAAAGATGAAATTACCAACAGTGCTGGGTTTATTGATACATGTCTAAGTCATTTTCAATCTTCTTTATTATAGATATTTCCAGTTCCCTACAGACCACTGGTCAGAAATGTGTATTAAAATTTCAAGAACAATTAAATTTTTGATGGTTATGGGGTTCCAACTGAAGCCACAGGATCAAACAGAACCTTTTCAAGACACTTGGATGAAAATCCTTTTAAAATGTCATCAGGGTTGCATTACTGTTGATTCTGTAGCTTTCAAAATCCCAGGAAATGAATAAAAGATGATTTTTCTTATGCCATACAGACAAAAAGCCTTCCCCTCAGCCTTTGGCATGCAGTGTGCTGATGGAAAAGTTTACGTCTGTATCTTTAAATACATGCCTAACTGCCCAGTTTCCCCAGGGTGATGGGGAGTTGGAGATAGGAATAGGAGGTGATAACATCTATCCAGAATAAACTATAAGCAGATCTTTTCAAATGAATGCAAGGAAATAATTTTGAAGGGAAAAAGTTATTTCTGTCCTAAAAATAAAAACCATTCTGGGCATTCAATGTGAACTAGTAAACCAAGAAGCAACATAAAGGGATAGCTTACTGAGAGACACTGTGAAGGTCATTGGCAAAAAGACATCATTAAAATGCTGGGGAAATTCAAATAATGGAAAACTTCCACTCATTTATTCAATGGGCATTTTTTGACTCTTAGCTCTGTGCATAGGTCACATGCTAGACCCAGGGCAGCTCAGTCTCTCTGAGAACTTTTAGTTAGGTTGTGGAGATAAGGTGTACAAATAAATCAGAAAAATTACTATGTTAGTAGTGCCTCCAGTGGATATATAGACCACAAACGTTATGGAGTTCAGAAAGGAGTGGGTCACAGTGTTCCAGAGTGATCGGTTTTGCCAAAGAGGTAAATAGAAGATGGTAGTGCAACAGCATTTCCCAAAGTTTATTTCATGGAACCCCAGACCTGAGAGATGCTCCTTGAAGAAAGGACTTTGTGGACAAGCAAGTTTGGGCAACGCTTACATTCTCTAACCCACTTTGGCCAAGTTACAATATATATTAGCATTGTAAGGGCCCTGAGAAGTCCTGCAACAAAAAATTAACTTTGTTATATGGCTATTTTTTTTTTTTACACCTGTGTAACCCCCAATTTTTTCAGAATGCCCTTGGGCAAATGTTGGTAGAGTGAAAAGATCATAAAAATATAGTCATAAGATCCAGGGTAGTGCTACTCACAAGGGCTTTGTGCTTCTGAGCACACATGGGAAATGATGGCTTCACAGGCTAGGAGTGTCTGTGTAGATAGAAGGGGCGGGGAAAGGCTTTTGAGGAGGAGGAAAGATCATGGAAGAATGATGAGCAAAATAATGACGTGTCCAGAGAAAAACAAAGGTGCCATTTTGATTGGAAAGTTGAATTATAGAAGCAAATCCTGTTTACAAAATCCTTGTGTTATTGTGAGGGATCTTTGGAGGTTTGGAGCAGAGAACATGATTGAAGCAACATTTTTGGAGAATCAGTTTAATATCCAATAGGCTGGATGCAGGGCAGACTTTAAGGAGGGAGGGAGAAATGGATCCCACCTTTTATTAAGCTACTGGAGTTAGTGGATTTCTCTATTCATTCAACAAACATTTATTGAGCGTGTACCAGTTATTGAAATTGTTCTAGCTCATGAAGAATCTGCTGTGAACAAGATAGACACACCTCTTTTCATGGACCGTACATTCTAGTGAGGAAAACAATGAACAACAACAAAAAGACAGTGATAAAGTCCCACTGGAGTCTTAGAATGAGGATCGTCACTGAGTAGTCAGAGACGTTCTCTCCGAAGAAGTGACGTAAATTCCAGACATTGTGTTTGTGTGCTTTAGATTATTCCATTTCATTCTCAAAACAATCCTATGGGTAGACATATATATATCTCGTCACCTGTGTACATATGCACATATGCATATATGCATATTTATGTGTATACGTATATAGATATGTATCAACCTGTCAAGGGTACAAATACTAAATGGCAATTCAGAAATAAAAATCCATGCTTACCTATTCACAATGGCCAAGATAATGGAATCAACCTAAGTGTCCATCAATAGCTTAATGAGTAAAGAAAATGTGGTCTATATACACAATGGAATATTTTTCTGCCATGAAAAGGAAATCCTGTCATCTGCAGCAACATGGATGGAACTGGAGGACATTGTGCTACGTGAAACAAGCCAGGCACAGAAAGACAAATATTGCATGTTCTCACTCACATGTGGCAGCTAAAAAAGTTGATCTCCTGGAGGCAGAGAGTAGAATGATGTAACCAGAGGCTGGGGAGGGGAGAGGGTGGGGGATTAAGAGAGGTTGGTTAATGGGTACAAACATACAGTTAGAAGGAGTAAGTTCTTGTGCTCGATAGCATGGTAAGGTGACTACAGTTAACAATAATCTGTTGTATATTTCAAAATAGGTGGAAGAAAAGATTTGGAATGGTGCCAACACAAAGAAATGAAAAATGAGGTGATGCATCTCCTAAATACTCTGATTTGATCATTAAACATAGTATGTGTGTATCAAAATATCACATGCACCCCATAAATATGTACGATTATGATAGATCAATTAAAAAGAGTTAAAAAATCCATGCCTAGCAGTGGTTTTGGAAGCTTTTAAAACTGTGCACCCCTTTCATAAAATGGAAACCCAATATATAAAATAAAAGAAAGTAGAGTTTCATAGGCAAATGCCTGTTACCCCCACACTTTATCCCATGTGAGCCTGTGGCTGACCCTCGGGACTCTACATCACCCCATGTGTCTACCCCACCACACATCTCCTGGTGCTGTCAGGCTGTGGCGTGGCCTCGCCATGGGATGGGGAGCTTCTGGATTAGGATAACAGCGAGAAGAATAGGGTCAAAGGCCTGGAAGCAAGAGGAGACTCGACGTTGGTGACTGATCAGAGCTCAGGAAGGAAGGACATGAAACAACCAGGATGTCTTAAGAGTCCACCAAGATCTCGGGGAAAATGAGATGCTTGTTCCTGATGGGATGAGGAACGCGGCAGGGAGGAAGGTGGAGTGTTGACCACAACATGAGAGAAGAGCATCCCCGTGGTGACACCCACTTGCCAGAGAGAGAAGAGACTAGAATTTGGGGGAACCCGGAGAAGAGAGGTGGGAGCCATCGGCACACGCGTCCAGCTGGACATTGTGACAGAGGACCAGCCAATGAGATGGAGAAGCCGGGAGATCAGAGCCAGGAGGAGAGCTGTGGAAGTGGACAGTTTCAGAGTGAAGCCGCAGGACGTCTCAAGAGTAAGCGCAGGCTCCATGGAATGGCTGCTACAGAGAGTTCCAGCAGTGATTCCAGACACTCTGAGGTTCAAAACCATTTGGTGCTCCTGCAATAGCCTCTCCAAATTGGGGTCAAGGGGGGTGAGTATTGCCTCTATAATATAAAGGACATTTCAGCACTAAAACTGCAAGCATTTCCAGAGAAATTGGCTAGTTTTATGGGTTTTCTGACCAGCACTGATAGTAAAGCAAATAACCTTCCCTTTTCCCCCCGAGTCCTCACACTGACCTTATATCCACCCCAGGCCACGAGCACCCCACTCCTCCTGGAGCTAAATGGGCGGGTGTCCCTTACAGGATGGCTGAGGCGGAGGGGACAGCGTGGGTCCTTGACACAGCTCAAACTCTCCCCTTTAACTCCTCCCTTGGCGTCACCATGTCCCCAGGTATCATTTGCTTTTCTTTTTTTTTCAAATCCTCTTAATCTTTCTTTTCCTTCTCTACTACCCCATCAGCTGCTGCTCCCTTCTGGTTTGAATGACTGCATGCAGTCTTCTTATCAAAGGCTTTTCCTCCGCCCAGTCTCTTCCTGACCTGGTCCATCCACTGTCCCATCCTTGTGCTGTCACTCCTGTTCAGAAGCCTGCAGGGTCTTTCTGCAGCCCCTTCAAGGTAAGATGCACCCAGCGGCCTTCAGTCCTTCCTCTCGTTACTCAACCCAACTGCCCTGCTCCTCCTGTTTCTCCATCCTCCCTAACAGCTGGGTCCTTGTTCCCTGTCCATTTCTAGCTTTTGCTCTGGAGAGACATGAACGGAATGCATTGCTGTAAGTGTCATGAAAGACACATCGAGATGGCCCTGGAAAATACATGACAGCCCTTCCTGAGCCTCACTCCCTCCCTCTCCTTGTCCCAGCCGGCCCTGTTAGGAGGGCTCAGGGGCAAAGTCAGAAGGAAATGTGGGGGATGGACATTGGCTGCAGACGGAACCTGCTCATGGCTTTAGAGCTGACACGTTCATGGGTTAGGCTGTATTGAAATGCCGCATGCTCTGTCTGGCATTAGCTCCCAAATTGAAACAGCCTTGGTTCGGTTTCATGTCCTCCACAATGTCTTCCCAGACCAGCACATTCTGTGGCTCCCCCCTACTCTGGAGTATTCCAGGGCCTAGAGTTTGTAGAGCACACATGAGTACTCAGGATTGTGCTATCTGTAGCTCACTTAATTATTTCATGTGTATTTTGTCCCTCCAAATAGACGGGGTTATACCCTATCCATCTGTGCCTGCCTGTCTATTTATCATCCATCTATCATTTATCCATCTATAATCCATCTACCATCTATTTATCATCTATCTATTATCAATTTACCTGTCAATCATCCCTCTATCATTTTTCATCTATCTATTTATCATCTATAATTATATATTTTCTATTTTCGGTGTCCTCCCATGATGCCCAACACATGGCAATACTCGATAAATTAGCATGGGTGCTTGTTTTATGATAAAAAATAATTATGAACAGCTGGACAACAGAGGAGAGAGGAGGTCCGCAAAGAGCTTAGTGAGGTTGTTGGTTACACAGGA
>CM052441.1:103680676-103695872 GCA_028533085.1 Varecia variegata
GGCTCCTGCAAAGGAAAGCCCAGAGACCCCCACTCTCATCTGCTGCCCCCAGTGCTGCGGGAAGGACTTCGTAGAGAGCAATCTGACCAGGAATCTCCCTCCCTAAAGGGCGTCAGTGACTCTCTGCTGGGCTCTTCTTGATCTTGCCCTGCTGACCTCTCTAGCTTCATTTCTCACTCTCCCCTCCCCCAAATCCCAACACTCTGAGGTCCAGCCATGCAGAGCTATGTCCACTTGCCACACACACCTGCACCATGCTTCTCCTCTCTTCTCCCCCTCCCAGCCCCCAACCGTTTGCATCTACCTGGATGATGATCCTCTTCAGTCTTTGCCTGGCTAATGGTCACTAAGCTCTCGGAACTCACACTGGACATTACTTTACCCACAAGTGTTCCCGGGTCCCCCAACACTGGGGCGAGTGAGTAGCTGCTCTTGCAGCTGAGCTGCTACTCCACTTTAACTTCCCATGGCATCTATCATATAGGTCTGCTAGAAATGTACCTACATGAGGGAGAGGCTATGTTTTATTTGCTTTTTCTTTCATCTCCAGAGCAGCATAGCTCTAGGCACATATACTCCCCTCAACAGGTATTTATGAAATAAGTGAATGAATCTGTAAAGGAATGGATCAATCACTCAATCTATTTACTCCTCCTGTGACTATTTTTGCTAATGACAATAAGATAAACTCAGTCTTAAGCTTATTTTGGTACTTTTAAAAAGACCTTGTATTTCCATTTGGTGTTGGTTTAAGATGTTCCTTTGGGGTAATAAGCACGTAAGAAGATGCTCAAGATCATTGGTCATTAGGGAAATGCAAATTAAATCCACCGTGAGATACAAGTACACACCCACTAGGATGGCTAGAATCAAAAAGACAGACAATAACAAGTGTTGTGAGGGTGTGGAGGAATTGGAAACCTCATACATTGCTGGTGAGAAGGTCAAATGGTACAGCCACTTTGGAAGCCAGCTTGGGAGTTTTTTTAAGAGTAAAGCATACCATGTGATTCTGCAATTCCCCCCTTTGGAGTTTGCCTGAGCTAAATAAGAACATATATTCACACAAAGACTTGTGCATAGTACAATACTCACCTGCTCATAGCCCTGTTCATAGTAGCAATATTCATAATAGCAAAGAACTAGAAACAAGCTAATGTCCATCAACAGCGAATAGATGAACAAAATGTGGTCTATCCAGGCAGTGGAATACTCTTCAGCAGTATAAAGGAATGAGGTGCTGAGCATGCTACAAAATGGATGAACCTTAAAAACATTATGCTAAGTGAAAGAAGATACAGATGATTATACATTGTCATTGCATTTATACGAAATGTCCAGAAAAGTCAAATAAAGACAGCCAGCAGATCTGTCTAGGGTTTGGGGTGGGAGCAGGAATTTACTGCAAACAGAGCCAAGGAAATGTTCTAAAACTGTACTATTGTGATAGTTGCACAACTCTATATTTACTGAAAATCATTGAATTGTACACTTGTAACAGGTGAACCCTAAGGCATGTAAATTATATCTCAATATCGCAATAAAGCTGTTAAAACTGTGTCATTGGTCTAACTTTTTAATATCTAGCAAATCAATACATGGACTCTTGGCATTCAGTCTGGATAGTCTCAGGGGCCTTCCTTTCAAAATTAATTCTGTTTCTGAATCTGATGTCTTGAGATGACCAGGTACTCTGAGTTAATGCCTTTTATGCCAGAAGGTGACGGGTTTCTACTGACTTCACTAAGTCCAGAATCAAAATGGTTTTGAGAAGACTTGAAGTAAGTTCCATTTTTTCCCCTTTAATTAAGTGCAGAATTCCCTTATCTGTTTCAGCCTTTCAAAGTCAAACCCAGGAAGGCGGTCTCCCCAGTCAGAGAGGAGAGGCCTGTGGAATCATTACACCATCCCCAGCTTGCCTGTGTAAGGGAGTAAGTTGACTCAGCTGATCATGGGGACTGGGGCTGCATTTAACCCCTGGCCACCCGGGCTCATGCAGCTGCCTCACTTTCCTTGTTGACATTAGCATGTCGACCTTCACGTGGGCCATGAGGCGAGGCGAGGTGAGTCAGGGTTAAGGTGAAAAGTTGGGTCTCATCTTGTCCTTCTTGGCCACTGTTACTTACCATTTGGTAATACTTCCTTCCTCCCCCAAACGTTCATAGGTAAATCTTCACAGAGCCCTGTGTGCAGACTTAACTGCACCTGCCCTCCTGGTTCTGAGTTTTTGGCTTCAGGTTGGGCCGGTGCCTTCTACCTCTGCCAGCCTCAGGTTCCTCTAGAACTGCTCAGGGCATGCGCAGCCGTGTGGCTCCCAGGAGGAAAGGCGGCGACATGAACTAGCAGAGTCTTCACTGCCAGACAACTCACCTCTCCACCTTCCCTCCCGCCCCCTTTCTGTCCCCCATGGCTGTTCTGTCTGCCGGCCAGAGGGCTGTCACCAGCCTCTGCTCTCTGGAGCTGCGGTGCTCTCAAGGAATTTGGGAATCCAGAAGTGCAAGGTTTCACAAAAACAGAATTCTCATAGAAAAACTCAAGAATTCCTTGAAAGAAATCCCTGGAACCAGGTGTCAATCTCTTTTTGAGCATCTACTGAGCTTCTATTATCTCCACAAAGCACTTGGGGGAAAACATCAAAATATTATCATTTTTCTCCCCATTATAATGGAATTTCAGAGCTGGAAGGGATTTCCAAAATCAATTCATCCAATCCCCCTGTTTTACAGATGGGTAGACTGAGGTTCAGGGAGGGGAAGTAGGCTGCCTAATGAGTGATAATAAGTAAGGCAGGGCCAGTGGGGCTTTAGCTCAGGCCATGAGAAAAAAAACACAAAAAAAGAAAGAAGCAGTATTTCCCTTTGCTGCTGGAGAGGTTGCCATGATGCTTGGGCTAGTACTAGTCCTTTAGGATACAGCCCTGCTCTACAGTTCCCTCTGTGGTCTCGTTACAGTCTCACCTCTTTGAATACCCAAGCCAGCTCCTTCAATCTGCTCCCACTAGCTAGCGTGGGCCAGCAGATCGTGCTATGGGAGTTTACAGCAAGGACTCCGGACTCAGAACGAGTTCAAGCCCTGCCTCCACTATGAAGCGTCTGTGAGACTTGGCCAAGTTATTAAAATTTCTTTGTGCCTCAAAAAAAAAGGCATCATTAAGATCTATCACGTCATATTTTCTTTGCACAAAGGAATTTAGATAAATTTGCTGCTTCAAAAACAATGGAAATTGTGAACGTGGCAAGGAATCCTTTGAGAAGACATCTGGAATAAGCAAGGAACCCCTGCACAGATGTGGATCAGTTTAGTTTGGTTCCGGGGGAATGCAGAACCTTTAGTATTGGAAGAGACCTCAGAGGTGAGGCAGTTTGACTTTTTAACCCTGCTGGGCTCTTTCCCACCAACTCCTTCAGATATGATCATGAAGCCTTTTCTTCCAGCAAGGCACAGTTTATTATTCCAGAAGGTGGCCCCTTACACAGTGGGCCGGTTCTAATTGTTTGAAAGGCCTTCCTAACATGGAGCTAAAATTAGTTTTCTCTGGCAAATGACTTCTAGAGGTTTTATTCTTATCTTCCCCACCAAGATCTCATAAGGATAATGTGAGACAATAGATTTGAAAGTACCTTGAAAAGTAGAAAGCCGGTCCACTTTCAAAGTATTATTTTCGAGGTAATAAATATATGAAATCCAGCTTTTCTTTTCTTGATAGTTATTCAACTGGAGGATAAAGAAAATGTCAAATATGCTGTATCTTGGTTTCAGCTGTAACTAGGCTGTGGCTATCACAGAAATGTGGTCTGGATAATAATCTTAGAGTTGGTGAAAACATAGTTGGTTTACACTAATTTTCTATTGTTGAGTAACAAATCACCACACACTTGGTGGTTTAAAATAATACCTATTTAATATCTCACTGTTCTATAGGTCAGAAATCAAGGTGGGTTTTCTGCTTAGGGTCTCATAAGGCTAAAATTCACCAGCTGGGCCAGACTCTCGTCTGCAGACCCTGGGGAGGAATCTCCTTCCAAACCCATCCAGGTTCTTGGCAGAATGCAATCCTGAGGTCCCTGTTGGTGGCTGTTGGCGAGGGGGTCTCTCAGCCCCTAAAGGCCATTCTACCTTCCTTGGACACAGCCTCCTCTAGCTTCAAAACCAGCAATGGCATGCCACACTCTTCTCATGTTTCAGATCTCTCTGACATCTCCTCCTGCCCTCAGCCAGGAGAAAGCTCTGCTTTTAAAGGCTTATATGATCCCATTAAGTCCACCTGAATAATTTCCCTCTTCCATACAACACAACACAGCCATGGGAATGGTGTCATCACAGTTGCAGTTTTTACCCACACTCGAAAGGGAGGGCATGACACAAGGGTGAGAGTCATGGCGGCAGGTGGGAAGGGCATTCATAGAATTCTGCCTACCACACCGTCAGCGACCATAACCAAGAAATGAACATGAGTGTGACAATATCCCCCTGCAGGCAGCCTCCAGTGGCATGCCCAGGACTCAGCTTAACTCGAACTAAGAAATAACTGATTAATAGAAGATTGAGCAAAATTCTAAATAATGTTAACAATTTAAAATGAGGGGATAGACCTGACAAAGTAAAATTTAAGAGAAACAAATATAGGTGATTATTGAACTGATCTTGAAATGAGCAGAGACTTTCTAAGCATAAAAGTAATGAAAGAACACCCCAGAGAAAAATGGGCAATGACAGTAATAAATAATTCACAAGAAAAGAAAATGTAGTAGCCAATAAACACATAAAAATGCTCAACCTGTGAATAATTAAGGACATCCAAATCCAGGCCAGAGACAATTTTGACTGATAAAATTAATGAAAAATATAACAGTAATACTTGATGCCAGTCAGGGTGTTGTGGGATGAACATTTTCATAAATTACTCATGAGGGTGGGAACAACATTTTTTTTCAAGAACAATTTAAAGTATGTATCATCTAATTATTCTGCTTCTTGGAATCTATCATAAGGAAATAAGAAATTTGGTCAAAATTTACATGCAAGTGAGTTTATACAGCTTCACTTTTAATAGCAAAAGCTTAGATATAACTTAAATACCAATAATACAGTTATGTTACATGAATTATAGGATATCTGTAAATAGACTGCAATTCAACTGCAGTCTTGTAATTAGAAGAATATTTAGAGACTATTTCTATCAGTTTGCATGTTAAAAAAAAAAAAAAGAACACGCACAATACAACGTTAAACGAAACAAGCAATCCGTGATATTTTATGTACAGCATGTGATCTCAATTTCATTTTTCAAAATCTGCATGAAGAAGGAAGCAGACTAAATATTAAGAGTGGCTATCTTTGGGTGATTTTTATTTTCTTTTTTACAGATTATTAAGTTTTCCAGATTTTCTCCAATAAAAACATCAGAGAAAAACTTAAAAAGAAAGTTGTACGACATTTGCTATTTGTGTCCTTGTCCAGCAAATCACCTTCAAAGACTCTTGCATCAATTATATTTCACCTACTTGCGGGAGTTCTTGAGAAATTAAGGGGTACTCAAAATTGATAAGTGGTTGATTAAAACGGTGCTTCACACAGCCCAGGGCAGAAAGGGGTACCTGTGTGAAGGAGAGGGAAGAGAAGTAAAGTGGAGATCATCCAAAGTCAAGAAACAACTTATGAGAATTGCTTTTGTTCAGCCTGAGAAAGCATTTCTATTTCGTTCTTCAACTTAGTGTTGTGCCAAAGTCCTGTGACAAGGGCTGAGCCATCGCACCCACTTATATATTCAAGTCCCATCCAGGCAGTGGGAAATTCCAGAGAAACAGGCATAATCAGTCGGATGTACTGTAATACGGGTGTGCTTTTAATGAATGTGCAGAGGTTGTACGGATCAATTGTCCATTTGATTAATTCTTCTGGCAGGAGAGAATTAAACGTACTTAGGCTGCACACCAGTAAAGGCTGAATGCTTTTTAAAATGTGATTTTTCTGTGTTGAGGACAATTTTTTTTTTCTGGGCAAAACATTTCTTGAGATAATAATGGAAGTCAACGAGAGAATGGAATTTGCCGTATAAATATTCAACTACATACTACTTTGTCAGAAAAGCATCTCCTGTGCAAACGAGGTTAAGGTCTATATAGTATTCACCATTATTTGCAGCAAATCTTCCTTTCAAGTTCTTATTTGCATCATTTCACAGAAGAGCGATAAATCCCTGTTTTAGAAATAATTCATTGTCAAAACTTTACCCTTTCCCTCTCTAAGGCATTCAGCATTTGTGTACTAGAGAACTCTCAGTCTAAAAGAAGTAATTATCTTCTCTAACTCCCAGGCAGGTGCTAAGGCCCAGGGAAAAGAAAAGTCTTGTATTTTTTATCATTTGGAATGACAATGTCTGATAGTCAGTGGAAGAAAGGAAATATTCGAATCATATAGGGAAGCTAGGTACATATCTAGAGGTTCAGAAATCATTTTACTGCATTCACTCAAGGAGTATTTCTTGAATGCCTATTATGTCCTGGACACAGGGCTAGGTGCTGGGAGTAGAGCAGAGAGCAGATGAAAGTCAATGTTATCATGGAACATATAGTCTAGAGTGGGAGGCAGACATTAATCCAATTGTTCAAATACATAATGGCTTCACTATTCTGTTCCAAGTGGTACAAAATCCCAAACTATTAGCTCATATTCCAAGGCAGGCAGAAAAACTTGCTGCAGTCAGGAATACTCTACCAGTTTTCCTCTGCTAATGATGGATGTCTTGCTGACAATCTTCATAAAGACAAAGACACTGGACAGGGTCCAGTCTGAATGAAAAGGTGAGAAAACTTTTCCTTTAACCCACCCTGGACGAGCCCCTCCAACTAGTGGGGCCACTTAAAGGCCAAGTAAAACCTTAAGACTACAATCCCCCCAGAGCTGCTGATGCCTTTGTCATTCCAACTGCAGAGAGAGCTATGTCTACCTCTAAGCACGTTTGTCTTAAGCTGGGGCGGGGAGGAGGGTGGGTTTCCAGCGGAGCCCAAAAGACAGAGTAGCTGCCCCTTCCTCTTTGGGAGCCAAGATGCAGGCGGAGCCCTGGGTAGATCCTTCCCCTAGATCAACCTCCCCTTCTTGATTCTGTCTATGCTGATGATCTTGGCGTTTGACATTCAAACAACATTCATTCATTCCACAAACAGTAATTTGACACCTACGAGGTAGGTGCTGGTGACATCACAGTAAATAAGACAGACAAAGATTTCTGACTGCAAGGAGCTTACACTCCAAAGGGCAATGCAGACGGCAAGCAAGCAAGGCCATTTGAGAACAGTGGAGATGTTAGGAAGAAGATAAACGGGGGATCTCTCAGGGTTATCTTCTGGGCGTGTGTGAGCGGGGAGAGGCTGCCTTTTAGAAAGAGTGGTCAGGGAAGGTCTCATGGAACTGAGAGGAGAACAGAGCATCAGAAGGTGCCAGTGGAGAAGGGTGTTCCAGGCAGAAGGAACCATGCGTGTGAAGGCTCCAAGATGAAACGAACTTCAAGTGATCAACGATTAGCAAGGAGACCGTGCGGTTGAAATGTAGGCAGTGAGGCATCAGGGCAGTGGACAGGAATTACCAGGTCCTATGAGGAGTTCAGGTTTTAGTCCAATAGTAGCAGGAGCTCCTAGAGATGGTGACGTAACTTCTACAGGGTCCCATAAGAAAGAGAGATCCGAAAGTAAGCGGGGAGCAGTGGGACTCTGGGTGGAAGAACTTTCCAGACTGGGCAGGAAAATGAGTTAAATAAATGGAAAACACGAGGGGAGATGAACCATCCTGACCATGACTGTTCAGCCAGGAGGTCTTGACCCACGGATGATGTTGAGATTTTCAAGTACACTGAACTTCCTATGCCCTATTTGTTCCGCAAGCACAGTGATTGCAATTTAACTAATTTGGAAATATTTATCAGGTATATGGAAATATATCTGAGGATTTGACTAAAATACAGGCGACATCACTGAAAATAGGCAGAGAGAAATTAAGTAAAAGACGGCACAGATTCTATCTGGCCATTTTAACCTTCACAATTTATGACAATCTCTTTATTACCTACAAGTCATTTCTTTCGGGGAGCCAGTCATTCAGATATACAACTCTTTCTGGAGAAGAGGAGATTTAGTGGTCAATGGGATTATAAGGAAAGGGCATGAACTCTTAGCAGAATTCACAGAAATCTCAGCAGAATTAAAATATCATTTCTCACATAGACCATGACCTTGCTTCGCTGCCCTCTCCCTCCTTTGCCTGTGTTTTGCCGTCAGATGAATCTCCATAAAGTACAGATTTCATCATTTTACTCCTCTGATGAAAATTTTCCAACAGTTTATCACGACTTATGGATAAAGAATATATTCCTCACACTCTGTAGTCTGACTCCTTTATGGCTGACAACCTCCTCCAAAGTCAAAAGAGTCTACACTCCCTCTCCCAGGAACGTGTCTGAGTTTTCCCACTTGCATGACTTTGTCCACCACTTTCCAGGAATGTTTATCAGCCGCTCTTTAACTTTTGGGGATCTAGATCACTTTCACAATTGATGAATGCTCTATCTCCTCTTAATGGCAAAAGCGACACACGAACAGATTTCTGTATGATTTCATGGACACCCTGACGACAATCTTACAACCTACTGAAATCCAGCTGGAATCCAATATGTCCTTCAAGGTCCAGATCAGACACCATTTCTTCCCTGAAGCTTTTCCAGTTCTCTTCATCTCTCTGTGTTCAGAGGGCTTACTGCTGAGTCACTTGCTTAGAAATTTCTATCCCATGGTTTTGAACTTTATTTTATTCTATGGCCTTATACTTTTCCCCCTTGTGCTGTTTAAATTTTTATCTACATATGTCTCATTTTCCCCACTAGAATTGGAATTTAAGGGCAGGAAATGTTTTCATCACCTTGGTATTCCCAGTGACCAGTTCAGTGTCTGGTGTGAATTCATTCATGTGTGAATTAATATGAATGACAGGGAATATGTCTTCCTAGGAAATTGTGAGCTCCTTAATGGTTGGGACTATATTGACTTTTTTTTTTTTTTTTTTTTTTTTTTTTTGAGACAGAGTCTCGCTTTGTTGCCCGGGCTAGAGTGAGTGCCGTGGCGTCAGCCTAGCTCACAGCAACCTCAAACTCCTGGGCTTAAGTGATCCTACTGCCTCAGCCTCCTGAGTAGCTGGGACTACAGGCATGCGCCACCATGCCTGGCTAATTTTTTTTTTGTATATATATATATATATATATATATACACACATACACACATATATATATATATTTTAGTTGGCCAGATAATTTCTTTCTATTTTTTTAGTAGAGACGGGGTCTCACTCTTGCTCAGGCTGGTCTCGAACTCCTGACCTCGAGCAATCCACCCGCCTCGGCCTCCCAAAGTGTTAGGATTACAGGCGTGAGCCACCGCGCCGGGCCTATATTGCTTTTATCTTTGTATTCCCAGAGTGAGAGGTACTGAATAAATGTGCCAGTTGATTGATCTACTGATGATAAGAAAATAATAATAGGTAACAATTACCAAACACTTATTATATACTAAACTCTTTATAAGCTTTACTGTCTTTTATCCTTACAAAAATCATCATTTCACAGATGAGGAAACCAAAAAATAGGTCAATGTTTTTTTCATGGTCAAACAGCTGGTGTGCACTAGAGCTGTTGTGAGGTGTGTGTGACTGCCAAGTACTTCCTCAGAAAGTCATGGCTCATTGATTTGCTCTCTGGGGTTTGTTCCAAAGAAAGGCTCTGCCCTACATCCTTTCAGTTTCATTTTAAATCTGCTGGTTGAGTCAGGTCGTTCCCTTGCAGCTCTGTGGACAAATGGCAAGCGACGGTGACCTTGACCCTGGACAGTCACTGGATAGTCTGAATCAGACAGCACTAGGGTTGTCAGTAGCTTACACCAATGCTCACCTGTCAGTCAAAGGTGTGATCACCAGGCGAGGTGTATTTCCCAGGTACTCATAGGAATACAGAAACTGGGCATCGCAGATGTTGGCAAAGCAGTGTTTGACCTCGTCATCCCAACGATGGCGCAACTGGGACAGCCAGAGGAAAGCCTGGGCATTGTCTACCTATAGAGAGGTTGGTAAAGTAGGTGGGTGAACCATTGTGTTCAACAGGGAGCAGGTGGCCTCTTGGCCACAGGACACATAGGAGCCTGGAAGACGTGGGTGTTTTCTGCTGCTCAAGAGAGCAGTGTGCTGTGACCACCACTGCACAGAAAGCACAAGCTGCTTTGATTATACCATTTTTCTGAGTTTTTAAAAGGTAGGAGCAGCCACCATGATCCTCCCAGTGCTGGGAAGATGCTGGGGTCCCCATGTTTTGGCCATGCATACCAACTCCTATGGTGTAGCTGTACACAGAGAGGGACACCTCTGGATGTTTGGAACTCACCTTCTGAGTAATCATCTTGGCCACCACATCCCGGGCATGCACATCGATGGTGCATATGGTCATGATCTTCTGCCGGTCCCCCTTGGAGAGCTGGCCAATCAGCATGGTGATGAGGGTTTTGAGCTGGGCCACTTGCTTCTTGTAATAGTCCTTCAGAGCATTCTCATAGCCTTCCTCCAGCCTGGCAAATGCAATGCCCACTTCTGTCGTCCACCAGATCTGAGTGCAGGTCAGGGCCACCTATGGCACCAAGAGTCACTTAGCAAAGCTATTATTACCACAGCTGTTTCCAACCAGCCCACTCACCACACAGCAAGGGCTCAGGATGTAATTGTGTGGGTGACATAAGCCCCTTCACTCCCTCTGCCACCAGCATCAACTAAGTGAACCATATGCTCTAGCCCTTGAAAATGTGAAGTAGTTACAACATAAGTGGGAAAAACACTTTCTGCTCTTGAAAAATGTATCATTTGGTTGAGAAGAACCAAAGACTAACTGTGGTCAATGTCAGTGGCTTCTGAAAATTTCTGCACTGATGTTAAAGTCTTTTACTTTGCAGAGGCAGCATTTTTCTTCCGTGCTTGGGAGGATAATGATATGTTGACTAAGCATCTCAGTGACACCCAGTCTTTGCTTTGTTCTTCTTGTGGTCCGATATTCTAATTTAGTGAGGCCCTGCTGACCCTTTGGGGCACACATTTGCTTGTCCACAAGACTTTCATGACCTTTTTTTTTAATTTTTCAAAATCTGTAACCCTGAAATGCCTCCTTTTGAAAGCCAAGGTGAATGACGCCAAAGTTCAGTGTGGCCAGTGTCTTTCAGAGATTAAAAGTAAATACATGGAAAAAGCAATTCCAATACATACTTCTGTTTCCTGGGAAACTTTACATAGAATATGAATAATTTTGATTATTCATGGTGGAACATTTAGAACCAACACCTTGTCCTGTCTCAAAATTCTGATACAGGTATACGAGGAATTCTGATGGAAATTATTTCTTTTGTTGAAATAGAGAATCTCATTGTAGTAAATAGTACCATTCCTTAGTTTATCCATTTCTACCTTTGAGTTTATGTCCTATCAGATTTTGTTACAGAAGTTCCTCCTGCACTGGTGGCCATGTTGGGATGGCAGGATGGGACACACCAACTCCACTGTCAATGAATACGTCTTCTCCGCAGTGCCGACACCTTTCTCTTCTTTTCATCCAAGTTCCTCCCTGCCATCCATGCTCACTGTCCCTGCTTCCCATCTTATTCCCACTCCTCAACCCCTGGCAATGTGGCCTCTTCTCTACCACTCCCCTGAAATGACCTCATCAAGTTCATCCACGAGCTTTCTTCACCCTCTTTATTTGGCTTGATCGTGTAAAAGTGTTTGGCATTTCTGACCCCTCATCTGCTATCAAAAGCTTCTGTTTTGGTTTCCACGATTACCATTTCCCAGTTTTCCTTCTGCTTAAAAAGACCATTTCTCATTCTGCTCCTTCTTGCCATCTCAGGCTCTGAAGGATGCTTAAGGACTTGTTCTGCACTCTCATCCCATTCTATACACTTTCCAAGAGCAATCGCATCTACACCTATGGCTTTGATTGCTACCAAACGTCTGCAACCCCCAACTAGACCAACATAATGACTGTGCCATTAACTGGGGAAAGGAGAAGTGGTATACTGAAGTCAGATTTTACATCTTAAAAAACTTTCCTTAGGTCTTCCGTCTCTTATTGCCCTCCTGAGAAACCTATAAAGAATGCAGATATATCTTAGAATCAAGTTAGGCTCCCTAACATGGTCTTTAAGAACTGGCTTCTAGAATCCATCTGCCATCTCTTGTTCCTCATCCCTTACTCTGGCTTCAGCCAAACTCAGTCCCTCGAACGCATCATGCTCGCCCTTGCTTTCTGGCTTTTGCCCGGCCCCTCCTTGTGCTTGGTTCCTCTTTCCCTCCATGTTTAGCCTGCTACTTCAAATCTCAGCTTGCAGACCAGATGCGCAGGGGGGTGGTCCCCGGACCCCGCTCACTAGCTGTGTGCTGCTGGAGCACGCTGAGCTTCCCCTTTTATCTCACCAGTCCCATTTGTGAGTGTCTGAGTGCACGTGAGCCTGTAAACTCCAGCAGGTTGGGTTACATTGCCTTGCTCCCTGCTGGCGTCTCCTGCACAGGGCACAGAGCTTGGCACACACAAAGGAGGCTGGTGCAAAGAGTTGGGAGTAGGGCAAATTTTCTCCCCACTCTAGCCAGTGAAGGATAAAATAGACCACCCCTGCTTTTCCAAGGTCGTGGTTGAACTACGTCAGGGCTGTCCACGTCCCACCCCTCCTGCTGACCCTGCACAGACATCTGGGATTTCAGACCCTCCCGACTGGGACACACACAGCAGGTCTGGGGTCCAGCAGCCTCTGAAGGCTGAGGGAGGGAGCCCGGGAGGACGCGGCCCTCAAAGGCCCCGCTGGGAGATACCTGAGCTGGGTAGTCAAAGAGCCACTGCTCCCTCGGCTTTTCTTCGTAGGCAGCCACGCCTTCGGTCATCTCATGCCTCACGGTGGCCTTCATGTGAGCAAGCACGTGGTTCAGCCATGTTTCCACCTGGAAGGGCAACTCTGGGTTAGACATGGGCACCTGAGAAGCCTTGATCAGCACTACATGTTTTCTCTCCCTCTGCCCAAGGGAGCGAAGAAAATGGAGCCCTGCCATGGTACACAGCCCCACAGGGCTGCCAGGAGGCACAGGGAGACACGTCGTCTGTGCAATCCAGGCGTGATGAGTGAGGACCAGGCACGATTAACCACAGGCCCACGTGGAACATGCAGGGCAGAGCGGGTGGGGGATGCCACCCAGACTTCACACGATGAACTCTAAACCTGGGTCAAGCTAAGAGTGAGTAAGTCAGTGGATTTGCATGGCCTTGCCCACAAAGAGCACGGAGATGCAAGCTAGGATTGAATTTCCCAACTTAATGCTTTCTAGGACTACAGAAAGAACACATTTCTGAATTAAACCACAGGGCCACCCTCATAATATGACTGAGAACCTCTGATTATTTTCTGGTACTAGAATTGCTTTCCAAGAGACATGCGGATAAAGGTGGAACCCTGTAAAAGATCTCTTTTCCAGGTGTTATTCTGCATTAGATAGAATCAATGCTTTACTGGATCATTTAGGATAACAAACAAAGAAGGGCTTATAATACCTTAGTGGTGGTACTGAAGGATGGGAAGGAGGTTTAGGGAGTAAATGGTCCCATGATTCATGTTCCTTGAATTGGACACGGATATTTGGAGGTAGTAGTTCCTGGAGCAGGGCGGTAGTTGGCTCTCCAGGGGGTAGGACAGAGGGAAGAAGTGACCCTGAGGGTTATGTATGCAGGGAGGGGACAGCTCAGGAAAGTAGTTGATTTCAAAGGACATTTTCTCCCAGGGAAGGAGTCAGTGCTCCAGATTCCCCTGCGGGGTGCTCCAGGGGTTGCCATGTTAACATCCCCTGGTGCCGATAATCATTTTAAAATCCTTTTCTCATTGACTTGGGTCGTTGTTTATGTGCATTTTATTCCTCTCCGAGCAAGTCTTTGGTTAAGGAAAAGATATGAATGTTGACATGTGTCCTTCCCAGGGAGAGGAAAGCAGGGCACCAGAGGCTGCTCCAATGTCAGTTCGAGGCAAAGGAAGCTGCTGTCCCAGGGCAGGGGCAGCAGCTCTGGACCAAGGCCAGGAAAGCCCTCCCCAGCATTGCTGCTGATCACATTTGAATGCAGGTGCTTGAGAAAGGCATAAGGAGGGGAAACGTTACCTGCCCGCTACAGTCACAGGGCTCACTGAAGGCCACATACTCTTCCTCTTTGCTGTACATGCCAAGACTTGTCTTGGTTGGGTTCTCCCCGGCATCTAGCTGGAACTGCATCCTGGCCATGTTGTCGAAGAGTTTGGGAAGGTGACGTTGCACCTATGAATGGAAACAATGCCAAAGGATTGGAGAACACATCCAGGAAGTTACTTATTAGAATTGTTCAGGGCCCTACCACATGACAACCACTGTGACAGACAGAGTGGCGGATGCCAAGCATTTAGAAGGAAGTCTGTGGGAATGACAGTGATGTGAGGAGGGGAACAAACTGAATCAGATAGAGGTGGCCACAGGAATACTGTTAAAACTAGTGAGAATCACACACTAGTGACAAACCAACTAAGCCACAGTTGTTCGACTAATTTCTGCTTGGTTTGCTATAGATGGAACCAGATTGGAGAAAAACAGGACGGTCCAGTTGTTATAAACCTTCTGAAGAAAACACGACCCTGGGTCAGGAGACAGGCAGAGGACAGTCTGGCAGAAGAGTGCTGACACATCCAACTTTTGAGGGTCAAGAGTGGTAGCAATGGTGCACTGAGGAAGAAGTTGCCCTGTTATTGGAAGCATTTTAGAGCAGCAGACAAGCATCAGGCAGGCCCAGAGCAGGGGTGGGTACGCTCACAGCAGGTGGACAGCGGCAGTGCCAGTGCTCCCCAGCCTGGCATCTAATGATGGAGATGTCTCTACAGATGCCGGGGGGGCCCCCGGTACCAGGAGGGATGCCAGACACAGCCCCTTGTGGTCCTGAGGTGAAGAAAAGGCAGGTTGAAGAAAAGACAATGCACAGAAAGCTGACCTCTCATAGAATTTCTTGAATAAATACAAGGACCCCTCAGGCTGCAGGTACCCTGAGTTATGATGCTAAATTTAAAACATCTAGCTTTCGATGACAGGAAAAATCTAAGAGCATTTAGGCAAACTGTGAGGGTACTC
>CM052441.1:103695972-103749341 GCA_028533085.1 Varecia variegata
GGGGGTGGGGGGAGGGGAAGGGTGTATACCTACATAATGAGTGTGATGCTTACTGTCTGGGGAATGGACACGCTTGAAGCTCTGACTCGGGGGGATGGGGGGGCATGGGCAATATACATAACCTGAACTTTTGTACCTCCATAATAAGCTGAAAAAAATATTTAATGAGAAAAAAAAATAAAGTAGGCAAACTCAAAAAAAAAAGAGCATATATATATATATATATATATTTAAAAGTTTTAATAGGGGGAACAAACAATTTTGAAAAACATTGTCTCATTTTACTTTCAATTAAAAGAAAGAAACACAAACTCTATAAAATATGAGGTGAAAGATGAGTTGGCAGAGGTAGAGAAATAAAATAAGGAAACTAATAGTGGTAACACATTTGTAACAGCATTAGCAATACTAAAGGGCTGAACTAACACAAAGAACTAAATGTTGTGGATAAACTTGAGAAACTATCAAAGAATGATGAGGAAGAAGACTGATAAAAATATGATTAAAGAGAAGGTACTGTATGTATAAAGCATGAGGAAAATGTAATCTCAGCTTATATAAATATGATGATCTGAAGGAAAAAAATCCAGATAAATGGAATAGAAATATTATTTACAAACATACTGGAAGAAAACTTTTTCAAGATAATGAAAACTCTGGTTTTTGGATAGGAAAAATCCTCATGATGTGTCAGAGACATATTAACAAAATAAAGTAATTATCTAAACATACATGCATTTTAAAAAATTAATTTAAATCTTGATCTCTTTAGGGATCCAGACAGAAAGAAATTAGGTTATCTAGAAAGATTTTTAAAAAAGCAATCAGGCCTCAGGTGACTTCTCTGTAAAACAAATAGCAGAGTGATGTCTGTAGAGATTGAAGGAAAATTGCTGTGACACAGGAATTCTAAACCTAACCATCCAATCACTCACATGTGAAATGACGGAGTCACAGATCTAGAAGGAATTAGGAATTATTCTACCACATCCCTGAGGGTGTGTGTGCTTGCAGGGAGACGAATCAAAGATTTACTCAAACCAAATGAGAAATGAATCAAAGTAAATATTTTAAGAATGAGTACATTGTGCATAAAAGTTGCGAAAAGCCTGGAGGTGATCTGACCCCTTCTTACATAGAATTAATGAAATTATCATTACAAATAGAATGTTAATGTAATAAATATTTCAGTGCCACCATGTCTGGGCTCCTTTGGAAGTATTTCAATCTGTAGAAAATAAGTAAGGGCTGTACCTATCAGGGATAATGTTTCTTTAGTACTTGCTTCTTATCAACAAATGAAAAACATAATTTGAATAAATTAGAAAGGGTGTGTCAAAGACAGAAACCTTGTGCGTGGGTGCCATCTTTTGGCTCTGTTGGAGAAGCTCTCGCCCGCTGCAGGTGGGGATGCAAAAGGACACACCTCCTACGGAGGGAAACTAGGCAACACCTAACAAGACTACACACGCATTTACCTTTGAGTCAGCAATCTCTCTTCTAGGAGTTTACCTGGAAGATAGACCTCCAACGATACGAAGTCCAAGGTTATTCGATGCTACATTATTTGCAATTGAAAAATATTATAAATGACCTATAGCCAAACTATGGTATATCAATCCATGGAGTAAGGTGCAAATGTAAAAAAAAAAAAAAAATGAAGGAGCTATCTTTGAATCGATATACAGTGATTTCCAGGGTATATAACGAAGTTTTTTAAAAACAACAAAGTGCAAACAAATATATATATACCACACTTCCTTTTGTGTAAGAAAGAAGAGGAAATACAAAAATGTACATGCACAAATGTAAACATGCATCTGCTTCTTTTTTGCAATGATAGACGTAGGAATGATACACCAGAAAATAATGAAATTGTTTAGCTATAGGGGTAAGGTGGCAATGGAGCAGAGGTGGCAATGACATGGAAGGAAGAGGGGAAGGAGTGACACTTTCAGAGTACACATATCTTTTTGCATAGTTTGACTTTTGGAATTGTATCAGTTATTGAAAAAATCAAATCAATAAGAGTGGGAAAGAACCTACCACTGAAAGCAAAGAGAAGTAAATGAGCCCAACTCTACTTCAAATGAATAACAAAATCACATAAAAGGAGGAGACGAACCCATCCAAGTATTTTGAGACTCAGACTCTCTGGCAGACAGCAGTGGTTCTCAGAGTGCAGTCCCCAGACAGCAGCATCACTTGGAAAATTCTTGGAAATGCAAATGCTCCCGCCCTCCCAGACCTACCAAATCAGAATCTTTGGGAGTGGGATCTAGGAATCTGTACTTTAACAAACCTTCCAGGTGACTCTGATAGACTCTCAAGTCTGGGAACCAATGTCTGTAGCTCCAAATAGCAGCGCTCCTTCAGTTAGTTACTTTAATTCTCAAAAACCATGTAAAACAGTTAGCCTCTCCTATTTTTTTACAGATGAGGAAAGTTTGCTGCAAAGAAGAGACTATATGGCTAATAAATGGTTAGAACCAGAGTGAGAACTCCAAATTTTGGACTTCTTATATTTGCTTTTGCCACTAAACCACCTCAATATCCAGTTAATACAACCTCCAATCTCATCTCCCTATGCAATTTTAGCTATCGCTTTTGACCACTATTTACTGGATCTCTCTTCAGACCCGGATCAACGGCATTCTCTGTCAAGGCTTAACCCCTCCCACCTTCACCGTCCTTGAAATTTCTCCAGTTCTATGTTAGGGAACTGGAACATAGAACTGGAACATAGAACTCTGTTGGGCTGGAGGGGACCCTGAGCAGCAGTAACGGCGGGAATTCAGAAAGCTCTGACGTGGGCGATGATGTTGGTGGCAACACAGGTCTGAAATACACACCGTGCCAGAGAGAGGAGGCTTGATGGAGAGCCTGAAACTCCCCCTTCTGGGAGCACCCCCAGCTTACCTGCTGCGGGGCTGTGCTGTTGGAAAGGATGTCTAACAAATCGGAAGAGGAGAGAAAGTAAAACCGAGGGAAGGCAAGCCTCTTGGTATCCAGGTACTCTGCCAGGGCCTTCTCGCACAGGCACAACCTGAGGGCACAGAACACAGAATTTCCTAATTAAGAATGCCTGGGCCCATAGTAACCGTATATTACCTAAACACAAATATATGCGATACATGGGATATATGCAGAAATTAGCACAAGAAACACTTATGGATATTTGCAAACACACACACTGATGCATCGACATCAACATAAACACCTCTAATAATACCCCGTGCTGCCCAAACACACAGGGAAAACAAGTGAAGTGCACAGATACACATATTCACTCACTCACTCGGGCATTAAATACAGCAGAGATCTCAGAGACAGCAGGGGGAAGGAAATGCTGCCTTCTTTGTTACAAAAGCCGTAAGGAGCCGACCATCACCTGCTTTGAATATCCTCCAGTTTTTCATAAAGACCCGATTTGTTGGTGGCTTCCACGACATTTGGAGTTTTCTGAGCATCATATGCTAGCTCTTTAAAGTCAATGTCAATGCCTTCAAACCTTTTCGAATCCTACAAATAAAAATGAGGGAAAAAATGAACTACCACTGTCCTCAGTTCCTAGAAGCTACCCTCAGGTAGCCAATCAGAAGCAGAAGCCTGTCTTGGGTTGTGCAATTCAGATTAGACTCAAAGAGGGAAATACTCTTAGCTTGAAACAGCAGTTCTCAAAAATTTTTGTCTTAGAGCCCATTTACACTTTAAAAAATTATCAAGGAATGCTCACGCCTGTAATCCTAGCACTCTGGGAGGCTGAGGTGGGTGGATCGCTGGAGGTCAGGAGTTTGAGACCAGCCTGAGCAAGAGCGAGACCCCGTTTCTACTAAAAAATAGAAACAAATTATCTGGTCAACTAAAAATATATATAGAAAAAAAAATTAGCAGGGCATGGTGGCGCATGCCTGTAACCCTAGCTACTCGGGAGGCTGAGGCAGTAGGATCGCTTAAGCCCAGGAGTTTGAGGTTGCTGTGAGCTAGGCTGACGCCACGGCACTCACTCTAGCCCGGGCAACAGAGTGAGACTCTGTCTCAAAGAAAAAAAAATTATCAAGGAATCCAAAGACTTTTTGTTTATATAGGTAATATCATATCTATCAATATTTTCTGTGTTAGAGACTAAAGGGTATTTTTTTTTTAGAAATTTAAAAAATATTTTGTTAATCCATTTAAAAAGTAACAGTAATAAACCCATTATGTTAGCATAAATAACACGTTTTTATCAAAAGTAATTATATTTTCCAAAACAAAAAAATGACAGATGAAAAGGTGGCATCATTTCACTTTTCTTTTTTTCGTGTGTCTTTAATGGCTGACTTAAGACGAGACAGCAGTATTCTCATATCTACTTCTGCAGCCAGCTTATCGTGGTATCTCATATCACACAACCAGCCTCTGGAGAACTTCACTGCATGCTCACGGAAGAATGAGAGCAAAAACATAGGCAAGTAACACATGAGCATGATTAGTGAGATAGTTCTGATTTTGAGGACCTCCTGAAAAGGTCTCATGGACCACCCCCAGGACCACCCCAGGCATGAAACACATGATGGCTAAGTCAAGCAGACAGTGGATCTAATGTTCTTTCTGGGCCCATGCAAAAGTTTATATAACCAAAGTAAGTTTTCCCACAGAAAATGTACTACTATGATGTCAGAATTAATTAAATGCCATCATTTCCCCCAAACACCCCTCCCCTGCTGTCACAGTGTCGCTGAAATAGTAGGCTAATGTATGCAAAGAGCTTTAGCCCAATACCAGGCACCTGGTATGAGTTTCTTGTATTATTATCACATAACAATCATAATGCTACATGCTTTATGCACTGTTTTAACGAACTGTCTGGAGTAGATACTAGTATTAGTCCCAATTTACCTATGAGGAAACCAAGCATGTGCACAAATGAGGTTGAGTAACACGCCCAAGGTCCCACAGCTTCTGTGTGAGGACTCAAGCCCAGGACTGCTGTCCCCGCCCTCTGTGATGCGCACTGCTCTCTCAGGAAGATTTGAAAACAGGAAGGCTGGGTAAAGGAATTCATGATCCCTCAATGAGATGTTTTGCTTCAATTAAAAATGAAACAGTAATAAGGTTGTACAAGTATCGGAAATATCTGGCATAAATGTTCAAATGAAACAAGCTGGATAGAAAATTGTAATTACATTGACAGCAATTATGTAAAAATATGTATATGTACAAACACCAGTTGGAAAAGGTTCATAATGAATGAACATAGTTACTAGTTAGGATGTAAGATTATGACTGATTTTATTATGTTTTGAAATTCTTTCTGTTATGTTGTTAATACAAAGAAAACAAATGTATTTACATATTTTGTGCACATACCTGTGGCACTGTTTAGAAGTTAATGCTACTAATTCTTTGATGTTTCTAATTAAAAGTTCTCAAACGTCTCCTTTAAAGTCTCTGCAAAAGTCTCCACCTATGTCCTTGCCCCTCTAAGTGAGCCTGACCTTCTTCAGTCACTGGCATTTGAGATAAAATCTGGCCCATTTAATCTGACTTAATTACAACTGCTACAACAGAATTGTTTTCTGTTATTTTTCATTGCAAATATACAACCTTTAATCTACATTATTATGCTAGAAATACTTTTGTGGGATTAGCTGGAAAACTATGTTTTGGTGGAATGTGCTTTAATTTCTAATTGCGACCTGGTCAGCTTGTGACATTTTGGAATCAAACTAATTTCCAGAGGAAAGTCTGGAAAAAAAATTTTTTTAAATGAATTAAAGTTCACTGAGAGAGGGGTAAGTTAATGGCATATTAATTAGGATGAATTAGAGGGGACGATCAAACACAGGGAAGGTAATAATGAGAAGAACACATATTTTAGGGAAAGCATTGTTCGGTATTTAGCTGACAACTGGTATTTAGCAGGCTGACACAGGCCGGAGGTTTACAGAATGGCTTGCTGCCGAGGACTGGAATTTGCCTGGGAACAAGGTTCACTTTCAGTCGATACCTGCATGTTAATGATCCCGGGGAGCAACCCATGAGGAGCTCATCCGAAACTGCAGAGGCTAATATTTTTGGTCTCCTTTATTGAGCACACTTTTCTTTTCTAAAAATGAAGTTTTGCACCCATCTAAGGACGAACCGATTGGTGTGTGGTTCACCTCCTCCTCTCTTCCTCTGCCTGACTTTTGGCAGCAGGTAAGGTCAACACTTGTGGGAGGTGCCCTTAAGTAAAGCCAAGGTAGGAAGGCAGGAAGGATAGAGTTCAGACAATGCAGGAACCGGTGATCTTCCCTGGACCTGGGTCAGAGAATACAGGTACCTGGGGTAGCTGAGCCCGGGTATCTTCAGATCCAATGAATATGCTCTCCAGGTGGGTCCACGTGCGCTGCACCTCAAACCAGATGGAGATGACGGCATCGGCTGTGGACAGCTTCTTCTGCCAGCCTGACACTTCCTCCAGGAAGAAAGCAACATACTTGGACATCATCAGGTTCTGAAGTTGAACTTGATTATCCTCCAGAACTTCTATGAGGTCCTCGTCAGACCGCAGCAGGGGAACACTGGTCCGCTGGTGGGGCTCGTACTGGAATTCCATGCCAGCCCAGGTGATCTGTAGCTCCTTTAAGGTTTTTTCCATACCCATCTCTTTCACAGCTTTGTCCACGATGCCCTGAACTTCATCCTCAAAGCGGTGCAGCTGGAGCTGCAAGAGGTCTGCCAAGGTGGTGTCCTCGTCCATGGTGAAACTCACGCCAGTGGCCTGCATCAGCTGCCTCCAGTGCCGCTCCCGGATGGCCGGATTCTGCAGCTCAGCGACTGCCCTCAGGGAGACCAGGGTGTTCAGCACGGTGCTTTCCAGGCCTGTGAATGCATCCCAGGCCACAACCTCCTTGTCCAGGTTCCGGATGTGCCGGGCAAACCGCTTGCACTCCAAGTCCATGGCTTCCACATTGATGGCCCTCCAGGTGGTGGTCTCCCAGGCATGGATGCTGGAGGTCACCATTCCAATGGTGTCCCAGAGCTCCTTCAGCTGGCATACCTCCTTCCTGCACTGTCTCAGCTGCTTGTAGTCAGGAACGTTGACTTCAAATAAGCTGGCAGACTCGGAGATGGAGGCCATGGTGGATTCCATCTGCTGGATCTCCATGTGCCTGGCATCCAGCATTTGATGAGGGTTGATACTATCAAACCTGCAAAACACAACATGTTCCCTTTGTAACTACAGCAAGCAGGGGCTCATCTCCTAGTCATTAAGGTGACAACCAGCTGAAATCTTTAAATGCTGAGTATTCCAGAAAAGAGCAGTGGCTTGCACCAAAGCCTCTAACCCTGGGAAGAAAAGACATTCAGGATAGGTTGGGGCAGGACAGGCATGGAGGAAAGGCAGTCCAAGAGGATCGGCATGTTTGGATCTCCCCACCCAGGTGTCAAGGGGAATACCCCCTTATCCAAGTGCCTTTTAGACTCTGCCCTTTATTTAGGGGTTGGCTTCTGGAAGACCACTTGACACAAAGGAGCATTGTCATATTACAGCAGAGGCTGGAAAGCCAAAGCCCCTGCCAGGGAACCAGTGGCAGGCAGTCTTAAAGTGGCAGAGCTGGCACTTAGAAGTCCAACCCTGGCTCTCTCTGGCATTGCTCCCTCCAGGGCAGTGGCTCTCAGCTTCGGCTGCATATTAGGATCTTCTGAAAGCTTTGAAACATCCCCAAGCCTGACTGCTTTCCAGATCAATTTAATCAGAATCACTGGGGTGGGACCCGGGCAAACTGCCCAGGTGATTACCATGTGCCGGGGAGGCATCCTTGTCTATGGTGAAGCTCACGCCAGTGCCTGCCTCAGCTTCAGGCAACATCGCTCCAGGTCGGAGACCCACTGTTAGTGGCCCTGAAGGCTGGGTGCAGAGCCCACACCCGGGCTCTAGAGAGCCACAGTAGCTCTCCTTCACTGCGTGCCTCGGGTCTGGACTCTCACCTTCATGAGTCCCTCCTCCAAGCTGTCGCCTGAGCTCCCTTTTCTGCTAACGTCCGCCCTTCTCTGAACTGGTCCCTCCTGCACCGAGACAGTCTCTAGCTCTGCACTTGACTCCTCTGAGCACTGTATCTAGCTCTTTCATTCAGGTTTCTTCAGTCCCCTTCTCTCCAGTGCTAGTGGCACACATCCACGTGGAGACTGCTCCTGAGCCTCGTACGTGTTGACAGGCTTTACTCTGCCACCCTTCAAGGCATGCATTCCAGGCATAGCCTGGGCTCCAAAATAAGAGCCCTACAGGCCAGGAAACCCACACGGTCAGATGGCCTTTCTTTGGTCAGGGGCATCCGTAACCCTAGTGTTCACGGAGACTCTCATTTTCCTCCTCTCATCCCACTTTATCTACCCCTCCCATCTCTGAACTCAGGTTTCCTTGTCTCTCTGTGTACTTAGAGGACTAAATACTGGGAATGCATGGCTGAAGGGAGACTAGTATGTTCTTCTAAAATCACAACAGGGCACCATGGGGCTCCTCCTCAAGGGGAAGTTGAGAGGAAATGAGTAACTGGAGAATTCATTTCCTCCTAGCTGGTGTACGTGTATGTACTTCTGTGTGTGCAGACATGTGTGCATGTTGGTTCGTGGGGTACGGAAAGGAGGGGAAAGAAAGAAAATGACATACAAACTCCTTTTCTTGAACTGCCCCTTCCCTGCTGACTTTAGAAGGATTTGATTTGACAGCTGGAAAGTAATCCTAATTAAAGGCATTACCTGAACTGCTTACCACTTAAGCCTAATTACCATGCAACACAATAACAATTATGGATACCATTAAATTAGTGTCAGATTAACTCTGATGCTCGTTATGTTTGATTCCCAGTTGTTTCATCTAAATCTTGTTTGGCTCGCGTGCTATGGGTGGAGAATAAGACTGAGTATCATCTGCACGTCTTCCCTGTTCTTCCACTCCCAGGGATTTCAGAACAGAGCATGAAGTTGCAGATCTCAGACTTTAAGAGGGCCCTCTGTCTCTATAGATAAGGAGCTCTGTCCCCTGTGAGGATCTGTGGGACTAGGACAGAAATGGAACATGCTCATGGCAAGTGGCAGACACACAGGCAGTTCCCCAGCCGTTTCTTACATTTGTGTTATTCTTCATCTTTGTATGTGCTGTTTCCTTTGTTCAGAGTATCCTTGCTTTCCCCTCCCTTCCCCTCTGAACGGCTCTTACTTGCCAATGGCTCTTGCTTGCTGTTACGAGCACCATGTTCTACAGGGGTGTGAGCCAGCCTGCAGTGAAGGTTAAAGATAGCACCTAGTGTCCGTGTCTTATTACTCATTTTTGAAATTGCCCCTGAGGCTATAAGTCTTCATGGTCAGGAAAGGTATGTCATCTTGAAATCCTAGCATGAAATCCTATAAGGCTTTCCATATAGCCGAATGCAGCAGACATGAGGAAAGAAGGGCTTTTGTTCTGCCTGCACAGTGTCTGTTGTCTCTTCAATAGCTTGAGAAAAGAGCAGTATTAGTCATTCAACCTCTCAGGGATGTATCCGTATCCTAAGACATGCCATTTGTTTAGCTTGACCCTGTTCTTACAGTTGATCCAACTCATTCACACGATTTAAGCTTCTATAGAGTAGATGAGGTTGTGGTCTCAACAGTGGAGTTAGCAAGATGCGGAGATTCTCTCCTAGAATCTGGTTGCCCACTGAAAACCTAATGGTCTCCACTGAGCTGGAGCTCACACAGGTAGGTTGTTTTGGCTGAGCAACCCCTGGATTACCTTGGTCTTGCTGTGAGTAAGAAGATTACACATCGTGGCACTATTTCTGAAGGTCAAGAAGACTTTGCTCAAGGTCAGGAAGACCAAACAATGGAATGCTGCCCGAGTGTGGAGCATTCCTTTCATTCTAGGGAGAGAATTAGGCACCAATTTTAAGAGTTGCACCAAGTCCTTGAATCTGAGTATGATGCTTTAGCCAATTACTGTGAAGCGTGAGAGCTCAGCTAGAAATATGCTGAGATAGCTTAGAGTTAAAGAACTAAAGGAGGAAGAAAAATTTGACTTGGACATGAAGAAAAACCTCAACTCAAGCATCCTGGCCCTGTCCAACTGCAAGGCCCTAACGAGACACTTGTTTTCTTTTTTTTCCTCAAAGACAAGAAGATTATAAGCTGAACTCAACCTGTATAATATAACCAGGAACAGAAGCTTGCACTCACAGAGAAATATATCAAGGTCTGCAACTTAGAAAGTCATAAATGATCTAAAAGTGAAGAAACCAGAATTAAACTCATTTGCCACACATAGTACCTAAAAATTTTAAACACTCCTACAAATCACACTAAGAAACAAAACAAAACACGAGTTGACGCCCACTAAGACTCCCTTTAGCGATAAATCCACAATTCTGTTCTAGTCCTGATGTTTTTCTTGACAAGAAGAGAAATACATCAAAATTGCAGTAACGTTTGGTTCCCCACACTGCTGTGAGCAGTTCTTTTCAAAGCATTCTCTTCCAAAGATTCATCTGCATGTCAAATTAACACATGTGCATTTGGAAAACCCAACTAAGAGTGGTAATATCCTCACAGCCAGCAGACTCAAGTGCTGAGAAAGAAAAATGAACCCAGCTATCAAATAAAAATAAAATTAAAAAAAACAACAGCTGATTAACATACACATGATACAACTATGAAGGAGGGATACCAGATTTCTAACAGACATACAAAAGCACACCATGTTATTTCCCTTTCAAGCAGTCTCAGAAGTCTCCTTCAGAACATATTTCTCCAAAAACCTTTGAATTGTTTTTTTGTTTTAACTGTCTTAAGAGACAGTTGATGCAAAGATATTAATGTCATTATTTTCATGGCCTTTGATGTGGTTAACATTAAGTAGTATCACCCCATTGGAGAACTTCTCTCCGCCACCAACTTTGGCTGTGCTTGATTGGTGTTCGATTTCAAAAATTCAATTGCATGCTCAAAGGAAAGTCAAAAGAATAATAAACCTCAGACTCTGGAAGAACAGTCCCCAAAGGAGTTCCGCAAATGTTTTGAGCAACAAATGATGCTTTGGAACAAAAGCATGGCTCCTGAGGTAATTATTCTAAAGGGATACAGATCCATTTGGAGTTACATGCCCTGGCATGATTGCTTAAAAGGAAAGCCACTACTTCCATTTAGGGTAGCAGTTCTTAAACTTGGCTGCACCCTGGAATCACCTAGGGAGCTTTACAAATGACTGACACACAGGTCTCAACCTCGGAGGGTCTAATTTAGTTGGTCTGCAGGGCAATCTGGACATTGGGCATTTAAATAAGTACCCAAGGGATTCTAATGTGCAGCCAGAATGGTGGCACACCGTTTCAGAGTCATATGTTTTATGTATTTATATCTTACTTCTAGTTTATATACCTGTCTTTCACTGCCTCTTAACATACTCATCTGGTTCTCTCTAGCCTCAAGAATAATGCTTGGGAGATAGTACCTGCTTAATACATGTTTGATGAATGAATGATAAAAATAGGACCCCTACTGTGTGCCAAGTTGGCTAAGCAACCATCTACTTTGCCTGGAACAGAGACTTTCAATACTAAAACCAGAACAGTCTAGGTAAACCAGGATTATTGGTCACCGTAGTGCCAGGCACAATGCTAAACACTTTCAAAATGATCTCTCTAATCCTAACAACAACCTATGCAGTAGGTGCTATTATCACTATCTGCATTTTACAGATGAGAAAACTGAATCACATAGGTATTAAGTAACTTGCCATGACATAGGCGGGAAGTTGCAGACCTGAAATTAGACTCCAGGCAGCCTGCAAGTAGGGTCCGTGTGCTTATTCTTTGTATTATATTTCCTTCCAATAACGTTGTGATTTTTTTTTTTTTGGTTTGGTTTGTTGCTTTAATATTTCTGTGGGTGAATAGCCTTTGAAAATGAAAAGATTTCTCAGTTCTTACCCAGGGCATTTTCTAGGTTGGGGATTTCCAAATCTACCTATCTACCGCAGAGGAGACCCAGCAGGAAACTCGGCCCAGGGAAACAGAAAACAAACTCCAGGGCTGGAGCGGGTGTGGGGATTGTGCCATCTGGCTGGCACATCACAGACACAGGAACATTCAGGGACAGCTTGTCCTCCTGGTGGGACCCTCGATGCTGAGCGCTGGGCCGGAAGCAGAGCCCTGGCAGGCCTCTGAGAAAGGGACCCAATTGTGCGTGCAGCGTGGGCGCACGTGCATGGCCTTGCCTGTCTTGGAGTCTCTCTGTTTACGTAAAGATCTGTAAGAACAAGCAGGGAGAGTCTGAGCCTTGCCAAGTGGAGAGAAACCCCCCTGAAGTAAACCCCCACCTAACTCCTTCCTTTAGGCTACCCAAATGCCTTCCCAAATTATTTTAAAATTCTATCAGCTGCTTTTTAAAACCAAAAGAAATCTGTAAGAACTTGGAATGCTAAAGGCTTAGTATAATCCTAGTAATTTTACCACATACAATCCCTTTATAAACTTGGAGACACTAGAAGCATCTAGATTTTTTTTTAAAGGCAAAGTGTTTCTGCGATCTTTGGTTATTTCACACCGATCATGAAAGGACTTTGCCCACATCAGCACCGTGTTCCAACCAGAGAACCTAAACGGAAGGGGAGATTGCGAACACCTCTTCGTCTGCGGGAAGAATACACATACACAGTAGGAAGACCACCCGAGACTCAAAGATTGCAACGGGTGGAGGAAAAGAGGCAGCGGCGGCAACTTCGGGCCATACCTGAAGGGGGCTTCTTTGCGGAACCGCTCCCAGAACTGCTGCTGTTCGGCTTCGAAGGCTGTGCACCTCTGGCGGAGGACGGTCACCTCATTCGCCTGCAGCGGGGCCACCTGCTGCCTCACCGCAATGGCCATCTTTTTTATGTTGTTCCATTTCTCCGGCAGTTCCTGCAAAGGAGACCTCGCTGTGGTCAGACCCCCAAGGTGCTCCCTCCTTGAACATGGTCCCGAAGCTGGACAGCACCCAGAGGCTTTCATCGATGCCACAAGGTGGTACTAAGAGGTGCTGGTGTCACCTGCCCACACTCTGCGATCTCCCCCGCACCCACTCCTCCTTGACCTACATCCTCGGGAGCCTGCTCTCTCAGCCGTCACCTGCTGCTGGCTCAACACGAACCGTCTGGCTCTCGACCCCTGTCCCTCGGACTCCTCTAACTCTGTGACAACTTAGAATGCTAAAGGTTCAGTAAAATCCTAGTAATTTCACTACATACAATCCCTTTATAAACCTGGAGACACAAGAAGCTTCTAGGCTACTTTTAAAGGCAATGCATCTCCATAATCTTCAGTTTCCAGAGTTCCTACTATCTACAGTTCCCTTCCCCTTTTCTTTGTTTTTCAGGAGACCTTGGTTATTTCCTTTTATGCCCCACGTTTCCTCTTAGACCACCTTAACATCTTTCAGACCTGCTTTTCTTCTCTGAACCCCAAAATTGGCTCATCTCGAATTCTGGAAAAAATTTCTTCAGCCATATTAGTTCTCCCATATATCTCCAGCATTACATCCTCCCGTATTTACTGAATTTCTAGAATGTGCGAGACATTATGCATACGCCACACATTATAGTTGCAAAAGATGGACCCTGAGTCAACACGAAGCCCCATTTCTCATTCACTGCACCCCTTCTCATCCCATTCTGAGATCCTAGAAGGTTTCCTCTATTTCTTTTATAAGGAACCCATCAATTCACTGACCTCCAGCTGCTTAAACACTGTGTCTGGCCATTCTTGTTCGTAGGTTTTCAGTAATTCAATCGTTTGCTTTAAGGGCTCAAACATCTCGTCAGTGCTGCTCTGCCGTTCTTTAACAGCCATAAGGTGTCCCATGATCTCAACCAATCCTTTGAAATCTCCTTTTTCGACTTTCTTGAGCAAGCCGTTCTCACTGTTCTTTGTAAACACTTCGAGGTCCGCCAAGCTAACGAACACAAAGGGAACACGAGGATTCGTTCTCCTCCCACCCCTCAGAAGGAAAATTTATTTATTTCCTTAACAATAATAGCTATTATTGTGGAAAGCTCACCATGTACCCAGCACTTTGCTAAGCACTCTGCATACAGTGTGCCCTGATGGTAAAAGTGTTGCCTTTCAGGTTATCAAAGACAAAGGCTGAGATCTGTCCCCTGGAGACACGGCATCTAACTGTAACCTGGAGAGGAGGCTGGGCCGGAAAAAGGATAGTAGTGGGCAAACTGGTGAATTTGAATGAAGTCTGTAGATTAGTTACTGGTTCTCCATCAGTATTGACTTGCTAGTTTTTGATAGTTGTGCTGTGGTTATACAAGATGCTACCACTGGGGGAAGGGTAAAAAGGAACTCTTTGTACTATTTTTGCAACACTTTCTGTTAAGTCTGAAATTATTTCAAGGTGAAAAGTTAAAAAATAAAACAAAAATTTACAAATTTAAAAAATGTTAAGGCCTTTAAAGTCACACACGCTTGAATTTGATTTTGCACACTTATTAGATTATGCGACCATGGCCAAATCCTTTAATGTCTCTGAGCCTCAGTTTCCTCACCTATAAGGTTGGAAATGTCATTTCTGTTTCACTGGTTATTGGGAAAGTTAAATGAGGTTCATTCTTGAATTCAACAAATTTTTAGTGAGCATCTAATATGAGCCCTAGCATGCTTCCAGGTTCTTAGGATAGAATGATAAATAAGATAAACAAAGACTCTGCACTTATAAAGCTTATATTCTAGTGGAAAAAATAGGCAAAAAACAAATCAGTGAAATAAATTATATAGTTTCATGTAGTAATGAGTGCTGATGAAAAACTAAATCAGGATAAGGGGATAGAGATTAAAATTAGGACTATTCTCTATGGAGAGCTCAGCAAAGGCCTTTCTATGCAGGTGATGGTGAAGAAAAGAAATAATGTAAAGGAGTGAGCTACAGAAAGAAATGGAAGAAGAGCATTCCTGGTAGAGGGACAGCAGGAGCAAAGGCCCTGGGGTTGGATACAGTTTGGTTTGTTTGAGGAAAAGGGAAAAAGTCAGGGTAGCTGGGCATAAGGGGAACAGGAGGAAGTGTAGCAGGAAAAGAAGTCAGAGGACTAATGAGGGGCCTTTTTGGCCATTGTAAGAAGTCCATATTTCATTCTACATGTGAGAATTCTGAGTAGCAGAATGCATGATCTGATTTAGATTGCCAAAAAGTTCTGGGGCTGATGGAGAGCAGATTTTAGCTGGGAGTGGTGTTGCTGGTGATGGTGGCCTTGGTGGTGGGGAGACAAGAATGCAGGCTGGGAGGGCAGCTAAGGACTATTACTTGTTGTCCAGGTGACAGTATATGTTGGCTTTAACTTGGGTGGTGGACATGAAGAGTGGTCAGAGTCAAGACCCTTTTGCACGTAGAGCCAAAAGGACCCACTGATGAACTGGGTGAGACGTGTAAGGGAATGAGAGACAACAGTAATGACTCCTGGCGAGAGAGTGAGTGGTGATGTCATTGAATGATGCAACGAAGAATGGGGAGGGTTCGTTTTCCTGGTAGGGAAAAGGAGAATAGGTCTCAAACATTTTAAGTTTGTGACGCCTCACAGAGAGTAGACACCCAAGGGACAGATTGATTAGGCAGCTGAATATAAGCCTGGAGTTTCTGAGAGATGAGTCTTAAAATAGAAATTTGGTAGTTATCAGTACACAGATGTTTTTAAAGCATTGGGCTGGATGTCACCTGGAAAGTGCATGTAGATAGAGAAGTCGTCTAGGATTGAGCCTTTAGGAATTCTAGTATTTTGAGGACTAGAAGAGGAGATGGGCCCAGCAAAGGAAACCAAGAAGGCACAGCCAGTGAGATAGAAGGAACACAAGAAAAGTGAAGAATCCTGAAGGCCACAAGAAGAAACTCTTTGGGAAGGAAGGGAGGATTAGCTGTGCTTGACACTGCTGAGAGGTAGAATTAAAATGAAAACTGATAACTACCATTGGATTCAACCATAGGAAAATCGCTGGTGAGCTTGACAGGAATGGTTTCAGGGGAGTGATATAGTAAAAGCCTAGTGGAAAGAAAGTTGGCGAATGGTGGGCTTCTATTTCTAGCTCTATGGTACACACGACAATATGAATAACCCTTCCGATAAAACAACTGAAATACTTAAGCAAATATTTCAAAATTACTTAAAAGCGTGTCACTGAGGTGGCATGAAATTAAGAAATCTCTGGAGCCTAAAAATGTAATGAAAGCAAGAACACTGGGAGGTAAGCAAGGTCCAAAGCTGGCTTCCACATGATAGTTTCTACTGAACCTTGGAGACTCGGAGCTTCTATTTTGATTGTTTTATGGTATATGAAGGAGAGAAGATTAAGTCTTGGGTCCACACAAAGTGAGGAGGCTAACAGGAGACTTCACCTAAAGTTGGGACCATGAGAGTAAGTGAAAAATAAATATGCTGCATGGAAGGGGATAGTATGAAAACCGGCCTGTCTTGACCTTGGCACTGGGGGACTACTGTAGGGTGTAGTCCAACTGGTCCAGGGTTGGCAGAATCCCTAGAAGATTGGCAGAAACAGACACAAATCCTTTCTGTGGGAATCCAGTCTGCAAAGGATTCCCCATGGGTAAAATTCTAAGTAATATGATTTTTAATTTAAAAAGTCACAAAACACACAAGGAAAAAAGTCACCATGAGTGGGAGTCAGCAGAAACAGCGAAATTAAATCTGTAAAGGTGTCAGATAGTAGAATTCAGTTGCAGAATGTAAAATTGCAATATTTAATATGTTTGAAAGACAAAAGAGTTCTTGCTTAGGTGCCTTGCTTCATTGTTTCTGTCCCATATAGCAGTAGGAAGTGGCTTCTCTGTAGTTTTGTGGACGTCAGTTCAAGATTGACTAAGAAAAACAACTGCTTCCTTTTAAGCAGAATGTATCAGTTTATGCAGAAATGCTTTCTTTAGGAATCAGCCTTTGGAAGGCCAGATAAGTTCTTACAGTCCCAGTAGATCACTGTCCCTGTCCACAGCTCTGCTTGCCCTTTATGTTTAAGCATAAATTCAGCATTGTCACAGAGAGGCAAGAATGGCAATTTCAGAGGTTCTCCAAACATGCTCAAAATCTGTGATAATGTACAGACCTTTGTATTGAATGATGTATTCAGAGAAGTGACAAAATTTATTGAAGTGGGTAAAATGAGAATTATGGCCTGTGATAGCATTACTTTGTGAAGAGAAGCATAGAAAAAGCTTCTAATATGTGTTCTAGCAATGAAAAAATGATCATACTGTGTTATGTTGATCGGAATCCCAGGAGAAAGGAGCTAATAATTTTCTGTAGACTTTTATGTCACCCTTAACATATGGCATGAAGAAACAAACCATTTTTAAGTTGAAAAATCAAAAGTTATTCTTGAGATAATCCTCTAATAGAAATATTCTGAAACTTGAAAAAATAAAGGCTTAAAATTTGAGAAAAGAATGAGAGTATAAAAACAAGCAAGCAAAATTGTACAATAACCAAGTAGAAGATCTAAAAATAGAAAATATAATTAAAATTTAAATTTTGATGTGCTTATTAAACTGGAGATTTAGAAAAAGCTGAAAGAGAATTGGACTGCTGTATGATGAATGTGGAGAAGTTATCTAAACTACAGTGCAAAAAGACAAAAAAAATGAAAAATATGCAAGTTATTAATAGACACGAGATAGTGAAAGATCTTGCTTAAGTGTAATAAGAGCTCCAGAAGGAGATAATAGCAAGAATAGGCAAAGAAACAACATTTGAGGAAAGTCTGGCTGGGAATTTTCTTGAATTGCTGAAAGACACTAAATTTTAAGATCTAGAAAGCCCAACACATCCCAGGTAGAGTGCACACAAAGAAACCTTCACGTCAATACCTCAATACAAACTGCAGATTACCAAAAGGAAAAATAAAATAAAATTATTATAGTTTCAGAGCAAAGGCAGATTTCTACAATTAAAAAAAAAATAGAACAACTACACTGATGACTGATGACTCAGCAGCAAAGATGGAAGCCAGAACGCAGTAGAATAATATTTTTAATCATCTAAGAGCATTTATGTTATCCTAGAATTATCTCTCCCATAAAAGTATTTTTTTCAAAAACAGGGCAAAATAAATACATTTCATGAAAAGAATGAATAAGGGTGTTCCATCAATAGGCCCTTACTAAGGGAACTTCTAATGGATATACCTCAGTAACAGTCTGTAATATAGAAAGATATTGGTAAATATATTGGCAAATCTAAATGAACATTGGGTGTATAAATATTCAAATGAAGTATAATTTGCGGGGTTTAAATAAATGTTAACAATAGAAAACAATCTAAATTACTAGAAATGATAGAATATAATTTGATGACTGAGCAATGGAGATTGAACTATTCTAAAGCCTTTGTATTGGTTGTGAAGAGAGTAAAAATACTGATGAATCTATTCGTTTTAAGGATGCTTATTAACATAGTAGTGGTAACCATTAGAACAGTAGAACTACTAATACAACATTCAAACTAGCAGAGGGAAAAAATGGAATAAGGAAAAGGAAACATAAAAGAAAGTAAGAAAAAAAATTCTACCTAAAAGTAGGCAAGAAAGGAGGAAAAAGGAAAAGAATAACAAATAAAAAATACATAATAAAATGGTAGGATTAAATTCAAATATAGCACAATAAATGTTAATGAGCAAAACCCTCCAGTTCAAAGATACGTATTGTTAAAGCGGATAAAAAAAATTCAGGTCTATGCTGATTTTAAAAGTGCCTCCTGATATAAGGTCACATTAATGTTGAAAGCCAAAAGATAAAAAGGTATACATGAGGCAAATAGCACACAAAGAAAAATTGGTTTAGCTATATTAATATAAGATAAAACAGGATTTACTACAAGAAACATAGTGAGTGATGAAGATCTTTAATGTTTGGATAAAAGGTTCAATTTTCCAGGAAGATATGAAAAGGCAAACTCTGTATGTCCATATAACATAATTGTAAATATAGGAAAGAAAAATTTACAGAATTACAAGGAGAAATTGACAATACACCATCAAAGTGGAAGATTTTTTAACGCAATTATCTCAGTAATTGATAAATTAAGCAGATTTTAAAAAGGCAGTGAGGATACAGTAGGTTCACATAGAATTAACAAGTTTGTTTAAATAGACATACACAGAACATTACATCCAGTAGTTATAGAATATACATTTTGTTCAAATGTGCCCACAATATTTATAAAAACTGACTATATAGAGTGAATAAAACAAACTTCAAGTTTCAGAAACTTGTTATTGTATATGTCACATTTCTGACCACAGTGCAATTAAGTTGGAAATTAATAACAATAATATAACTAGAAAAACCCCATGTTTGGAAATTAAAAAAAAATATAAACCCATTATAGTGGATATTAAAAATATTTAGAACTAAATTGCAACAAAAATATTACACACTAAAACTTGTGAGGTGGAGGTAAAGTGGTACTTAGGGAATTTATAACTTAAAATGCTAACATTCAAAGAGACAGAAGAATCAAAATTAATAAGCAAAGTGTCTATCTTAAGTTATCCAAAGAATGGAAAATAAATCCAAAGGAAGTAGTAAAAGGAAATAATAAACATAGAATATAAATTATTGAAATAAAAACTATAATAAATAAGATCAATGAATTTATAAGTGAGTTTTTGGTAACTATCTGGAAAAACTAATCAAAAAAGGAAGCCAGAAAGCAGTAATACAAAGGAATTAAAATGAAAAGAGGGACATAACTATAGCCTTTGCAGAAATTAAACAGTGAGAGGATATTGTACATTTTATGACAATAATTTGAAGATTTACATAGATGGATACATTCTTAGAAAATATGACTTACTAAAAGTGATGTTGAGGAATAGAAACTTTAATATCCCTATGACCATTAAAGAAATTGTAAGTTAAAATCTTCTTACAAAGGAAATCCCAAGCCCAGATGGCTCAATAGGAAATTTAAATCAAATTTTCAAGGATCAGAGAATTTCAGTATTACACCAACTCTTCCGGAGAATAAACAAGAAGGATTACTTTTTGTTTTATGAAGCTAGCAAAATCACAAAACCAAAATCAGATACAGACAGTATAAAAAGGGAGAATTGAAGGCCAATCTCATCACAAAGACAGGTGCAACAATGCTAAAAAAAAAAAACAACAAAATAAAACAATTGCAAACAAAATCAATCAGGAGATACATTGGAAAAGATAATATTTTGTGTTGGATATATCTCAGTAATGTTAGGTTGGGTTAATATTAGAAATCAAATAATATATTTACCACTTTAACATTTTGGGGGAAAAACCAGAATTATCTTAATGGACTTAGAAAAAGCACTTGATAAAATTTTACATCCATTTGTGCTAAACACTCTAAACACATTAGGAATAGAAGGGAATTTTTAAAATCAGGTAAATAGAATTCACAGAAAACTCATGGCAAATATTACACTTAGCAGTGAATTGTTGAGAGCGTTCCCTTTAAGATCAGAGACAAGACAAGGATGTCTGTTATCACCACTGTTATTCAACATGCTACTGGAAGTCCTAGTCAGTGTGGTAGGATAAGAAATAGAGATAAAATGCATAAAGACTTAGAAGGAAGAAATTGAACTATCATAACTCTGTGAATGATGACTAAGTGCATAGCAAATGCAAAAGAGTATAAAGATGAATTATTAGAGATAATAAATTAATTTAGCATGATTGCTTGATGCAAAATCAATATACAAAAATCAATTCCATTTCCACAGAAAATATGATTTTAAAGTATCATTGATACTAGAAACCAAAAGATAAAATACTGAGGAATAAATCTTAACAAAGACATGCAAATTATTTTAAAGGCAACAATTATAAAATTTCACTGACAGACACTAAAAAGGATGTAAATAAGTGAAGAGAGAACATGTTCTTGGACAGAAATGGTCAATACTATAAAGATGAAAATTCTACTCAAATTGATCTATAGTCACTGAAATATAATCAAAATCTCAACAGACGTTTTCTTCTACAAACTGAGGATTAAAATTCATATAAAATGGTAAAGGCCAAGAATTGTCAAGACATTCTTGATGAAAATGAACCAGGTGGAGACTTTCCCTGCCAGATATCAAGATTTATTACAAAGCTATACTAATTAGGACTTCTTCATATTCATAAAAAAGGAACTACTTAATGCAAAAGATAAAATTTTAAAACTTTTAGAAGAGAATATAGGAGAGTATCATTAGGACCTCTGGCCAAAAAAAAAAAAAAAAAAAAAGATTTATTTAACAATATAAAAGAACAATGTAAGGGAAAAGCTGGACACATTTGACCACACTGAAATTAAGACCTGTTCATCAAAATACACCATAAATGGTGTGAAAAGACAGGCCACAAAATGGTAGACTATATTCACAATACACACAATAGCAAAGGAATAGATATTGAATATTTAAGTAACTCCTAAATATCAAAAAGTAAAAAATAAAGTCCAATAGAAAAATGGGCAACAGACATGAATAGGCACAGAAAAGAAAACATAATGACTCACCAAAGACATAAAAAGATGAGCTACCTTATTAATAGTCAGAGCATTGCAAAATATTTACCACAATGAGATACCACTACATTCCACCGGAATAGCTGGGGTTGAACAGTTTGTCAGCACCAAGAGATGTTGAGGATGTAGGGCTACAGGCATTTTCACACCCGGCTGTCTCTACCTGGGACAGAGTTTGGCATTAGATGCATACTTTTTGACTCAGCAATTTTGCTTTTGGGTATATACCCTAGAGGAATGCTTGCCCATGTACTCCAAGATACATGTATAAGAGTAATCATAGCAACATTGTTAATATCAGCAAGGAAACAACTCAAATGTTCATCAACCATAGAATGGACAGAAAGTTGTGGTACCTTCTTCTAATGGAATATTCTACAGCAGTAAAAATGAACTACTGCTATATCTTCAACATGAGTAAATCTCAAACATAATGCTGAGTAAAAGAAACAGGACACAGAAAAATATATAATATAGAATAGTTTCATTTTTGTAAAGTTTTAATACATGTATATGTTCATATGTGTGTGTATATACACACATGTATACATATATACATGTATATGTACATATATGTTTTATTTCTTAGCTAGATAACACAAATGCAAGTATTTGTTTTAATATTTTTCTCTAAATGGTATGTATGTTATATTTCATAATAAAACCTTTTGTAGAGAGAGAATGTGGGGTAAAGAAGCAAAGAAATCAAATATAGACAATTTGGGGGGAATTTCGCTATAAAGGAGTGTGCACAAAAATTTTGTTGTAGCTGGAAGGTCCTATTGGGGGCCCAAGAATGACTGAGGCTTGGGAGGTGACTGTGGCAAGGATGAGTGGCAGCTGGTACTCAGGGTCACATCAGAGGGGCTGGCAATTTTGAAGGAGGAAGGTGGTGAAATGATCAGCATGCAGCACTGAGAAAGCATTGATACCTTACACACCTCCAGGCCTGTGGTAGGAAGGACATGGGAGGAAAATCAGCCTCCACATGGGAGGGCTGGGGGGAAGCAGCGTCCTCACAGGAGCCGAGTGTCAGTTAGAGCAAAAAGGTGATAAGAGCAGACAAAGGCAACAGTGGGTATTTGCTGCTGAAAGACCCTGAGGTCCAGTGGAGGGGCACAGAAGAGGTTTCCCGAGGGTGGGGCTGGGGGCTTAGCAGGATTGGGCAGTAAACTGAGTAGGGATGAGCGTTTAGATGACAAAGGGGGTTGGACTTCTGACAGTGAATGAAGTATGGGCGACGGAAGGCAAGGTGGGATTCATCCTGACCCATTCAGGGAGGGTGGAAATCTCCTAATTGCATGGCACAGAGTAGACACTCAATAATACTGTGGTCCCCAACTCCGGGCCGTGGACTGGTACCAGTCTGTGCCCTGTTAGGAACGAGGCCACACAGCAGGAGGTGAGTGGTGAGCTGGCGAAGCTTCATCTGCATTTACAGCTGCTCCCCATCGCTGGCATTCCACATAAGCTCCACCTCCTGTCAGATCAGGGCCAGCATTAGATTCTCTTAGGAGTGTGAACCCTACCATAAACCGTGCGTGCGAGGGATCTAGGCTGTGTGCTCCTTAGGAGAATCTGATGCCTGATGATCTGAGGTGGAGCTGAGGCAGTGATGCTAGCACTGGGGAGTGGCTGCAAATACAGATTCTCATTAGCAGAGAGGTTTGACTGCACAATAAATGTAACATTCTCGAGTCATCCCCAAACCAATCCCCTTCCCCCAGTCCTTGGAAAAATTGTCTTCCATGAAACTGGTCCCTGGTGCCAAAAAGGTTGGGGACTGCTGCAATAATAAATGGATTTTATTCTTGTTATTACTTCTATTTTATCTAATCCTTGAGAACACAACAAAACATCTTCCTGAAGTGCAGCAAAGTAGCCAGTTTATGGAATCGCCAACTGTGAAAGCTGGAAGGCACCTTAGAGGGATCCGGTCAAACTGTCTTCTTTCAGCACTGAGGAAACGGGTTCAAGGACATGAACTCAAGCCTCCTAACTGCTCTACCAAGTGTTCATCCATTAAACCCACTGTTAGATCCTCGAAGCCTTGCCTGGTAGATGTCCATGGCAGCTGCAGCCAACCATACCAGGTTGATGCCATGTATAGACCACGTGTTTTTGATTCTTTCACATCTGGGGCCTTACGGACCCTGGAGGGACTGCCCCTGCAGGCTAGCCAGTTCCTACAGAGAGCGGTGGCTGGTCTGCAGCACATATATGCAAACTCACCAATCCAGGGTCCACCACCTCCTCTATGGGGCTCTCGCGCTCTGGGCCACTATCCTCCTGCCCTAATCATCCCAGGGCTATTAGGAACAGCTTTAGATCCTGCTGAAATCATTCCCAATCGCCATCCTAAATCTGCTCCCTTCCCACAGAAACCACAATAAGGCCCTTGTCGGCATTTCCTCCCCAATCTCCCTGCCTCCTGATGGGCCTGGTGCATCCGGCATGGCCCTGTGTGGCATGGCATGCCCCTTCTCTCGGGACCTGTAAGTAACAATCTGTCTTTTCCATGGCAGTCACCTCCAGATCTGTGGCCTTGACATACCTAAATAATAACAAAACCTACATCTTAAAACATGCCACCATATCCTTGGATTATCAGACTTACCATCTGGGAGGGACCCCAGAGGAGCTGTCCCCCCAGCAGTGCTCCATTCTGGGGCATCTGTCACCACCCTACCTCCCACCAGCACTTTCTCTGCTTGCCTCTGAGTTCCTCAGTGAGCAAAAGCTTTCACGAATGTGGAAAACTGGCTGCTGCTTCTTAAAGAACACCTGGGAAGCCCTATTTAAAACATCCCCACAATGCATTCCTGGAGTTTACTAGAGTGGTCGAACATTACCCTTGCTAAGTCTCTTGGAGTTTATTCGTAGCTAGATAAAATCCTTGATTTTGCCATTTCCTTTCTGCACATGGCTCCAAATCACAGAGCAAGGCAGCTGCAGCATTAAGCAAGAGCAGCACCAACCTTAGGAGAGGGGTTGGGTGGGTCAGGTGTGCAGTGTCACCCCATACACCAAAGGGCGATTGCTGTGCAGAAGGACTGTGGCTTGTCCACAGGATTCCGGTGGAGTTGGGGGTGAAGATTCTGACTGTGGTGGGTCTCTGGGGGCAAGCTAAGGTGAAGGGAGCGGCAAATGTTGATCAACTGGATGGTTCATTTAGAGGATGATGCTCTGGGTTAGAGAGACTGGTGCTGGCTGAGAAGAGTCTAGGCCCACGGCGGAACAGACAGGATTTGGGATCTAGTCTGTGGCTTGGCTAGAATGGCACAGATAAGCACTCATGAGTATGGGGTTTTAGTGACTTCTGCATTGCCCAGCTGGATAATCTGAGACGAGTAAGAACAAAATCTAAAAGGCCCATTAGACCCTCTCTGCTTCCCGGGCTTAAAAAGCCTGTGCAGTCAAAGCTGCGAAGGGAGGCTGGACCTGCTGTTACTGTCTCTCACATTGCTCACTACTCACTGGGCGCCGTCCACACCCTGGGAACCAAATACAAATGCGACAAAGAAGCCTTATCTGGTGAACAACGAAAAGGGCAGGACTTAAGTTATCATGGTGTTCAAAAGCTCAGAACCTCTAACTCGCTGTTTTAATTTCTAATTTAACCAACATACCCATGGGGGAAAATATGAAGAAGGTTAAAAACATGGTGCTCCAGCAGCCTAGGATGCTGGAAGAAAGTGAAAACAACGGTCCTACCTGTTAGTGACATGGTCCACGAGATGCTGCTTGAACGTGAGGCTCCACCTCTTAATTATATTCAGCAGAGATGCTTTAAAGGGTCGAATATCAATTTTCATCCAGCTGTCAAACACCTTGACGGGCTCCAGCCTGCACACCTCTTCATAGAGCTTTTCATAGGAGTCAATTTGAACTTTAAACTGAGGGAGGAGGGGTGGATTCTCTGGGATGCCGTCTTCCGCGTGGGCTTCGATCTCCTCGGGGGTAAGGACATGCCCGTACAGCAGAAACTGACCCAGAATCTCCTTGCGGTCCTCCACGTACAGGTAGGAATACTGGCTGAAGGTGTGCCGATAGCCACAGCACAGGGCCATCATGGCCTGGACCCTTTCCATGAGCAGGCTCCGCATGTTTGCCAAGCTGGCCATGCCCTCCACATCAGCCTGGGGGAGCCAGACAACAGCAGACAGGTTACACCAGCACTTGGCAAGAAGCCCCAGGTTTGGCTGGCGGGCAGGGTGGCTGCAGATCCAGTACCTGATAGTGAGGTGAGCCGTTCTGGGGAGAAAGCCGGGGCACCAGAGATGCCATCCCAAAAATGCTAGTTACAAGACCCTCAACGATGTCATAGAAGCCCCCGTTCACTCCGGAATCCAGAGATGGATAGAAAACTAATTCTGGGATAGCAAGGCTCAGTTGAGCTTCAAATATTGGGGTGAGTCCTGCCTTACACTCTGAAAAAAAGGAAAACAAACAAAAGAAGGATTGATAAAATGGGCAGAGTATGTTCCAAAAGTACCCAGAGCGTCTCTTTCCCTTAGATAAGCTGTGAGAGCATAGGAAAAATGGAAATGTAAAATTTGCTAACACCCCAGGAAAGGTGAGGGTAATAGTCCTGCAGTGTTTCTCAACAGGGGAGCCACTGACATTTTGGATAGGCCAGTTCTTGTGCCCGGCTCTCCTGGGCATCACGGGACATTTACTCTCCTTGTCCTCACAAAGCACATCCTAATAACTGATCTACCCAAGCCAGTCCCCTTCCACATTCTCAAAAGCCTTCTGAGGGGTGACACAGCCCCTGGTTGAGGAGAGGTTCATTTTCCAAAGCCATTTTCTGGGAAACAGCTGCTTTCTTGAGGCACAAGCCATGCGATTCCACTAGGAGAACAGGGACATGCCTGTCAACAGCTGCACGGGTGCCAACAACAAAGAGAAATTACAATCCTGCCTGTTCTGCTCCTTAAACGACAACTGATTTTATCCTGTAGTCTCGTAGTGATAAAAATTTTAAAAACAGGATAAATAATTAACAAAGCCCTGATTACTTGCTAGACCAACTTGCCTTGCTAAATTTAAATCAAAATACAACATGAAGCAAGATGTTCTAAGTATGGGATATATGCTTAAACTTTTCTCAATAATAATTTATTTTCATAGATCTTTTTGGTTGTAGAAATATTTAGGAGGCTAGCATGGGCTGGAGGGTGTAGGTGGAGAGGAGACTACTCACTGAAATCGACTGTCTTCTTACTCCCTAGAAACAGAATTATAACTGGTGTGATTGAATTTCCCAGTCCTACTTATGGTTAGGTATGGCAATGTGATTGCCTCCCCAGTGGGTGTGGGAAGACATGATGGTACCTTTGAGATAGCAGGTGAACTTTCTCTACCCTCTCTCTTCGCCTTCCGCAGACAAGAGCCTGGAGGTGGCAGTGAGCCCTGTCAACCACACAAATGAGGACGGGGCCCCTAGAGAGTGGTGGAGCCACTCTCTCAAGAAGGAACTTGCCCCCCAAACTGGAACACTCACCTTGGACTATCACGTGGTGGGTGGACTTCTTTGTCCTTTAAGCCACATTATTGATGGAGCGTTTGTTACCCCAGTGTAGCCATTCACCCTAACTAAAATCCTTCAGGATCCTCAAAGACATGCAAGACTAGGTCCTTGCCTTCAAAACTGGAGGGATGATAAGTTTGCATTGTTGGACTCAGGAGAGTCCCATCAAATGTATGTTTAACTTAAGGGAATACAAATGTACCAGTAGCATAGTGATTATGCTGCTATCATAAAATAGTTTTTAAAAAACACACATAATATTATGCTTTACATAGGTACTCATGATATATTCTGTATTATCATACATATTATATACTTATAAATTAATAGATGAGGTTCCATATAATTCATAGAATTTAAACGACTTTAAAGAATGGTTTGACTATATGAGTTTTTTTGCCCCATATGTTGACATGAGACTCTAATCCCTACATTGAATGTAACAGCAACGTAACTATTACCCAAGCCAAACTGTCCTGGTTCCACAATCTTGGCGCAAGTAAATCATTTTAGGAGGTAAAAGAAGGAAGAACATTTCTCTATGGAGTGGGTAGCATTTAACCTATGGAGGGTCTGGGTTACAAGAGATGACAGGGAGGCCAGTCCCAGCTATGGGAAGGGAATGGTATAACCGTGACCAAACACAAGAAGGCAAAAATGGCAAGGTGGACCTAGGAGGAAAAAGCCATCCAACTGGGGTCCTGCAAAGGGGCCCCATAATTGTTTTCTCCAGAGGCTGCCCTCCTTAGGCTCCTTCACTTATGCTCAGACAACCAGTGCCTTTTAAATTTCATCTATGGTGCCTCAGCTTAGGTAGCTGCTAAGTCCAGCTCCTGCCCACTGAAAGGAGAATTTGAAGGGCCTCTGTATTGTGAAGAAGATGTGTTCCTCTGCCCTCCTATTTCCACAGAGTCAATCCTGGAGAAAGACTGCCATCTCTTCTCTCCATCTCCTTGTTCTCACTCTGTTCTTCCCACAAGAGAATACATGGCACGTTGGAGAGCCCAGATCAGGACGGCCAGCTAGCCACTGGTCAAGGGCGAGTGACTATATTTTAGTACCATCTCTAGTACATTGCCTGCACCCAAGTGTGGCTGAAGTGTCTTCCTAGATCCTCTAGGGAGGGATGAGTGATGAGACCCCCTGAACTTCCAGCAACAGAGGGGGTTTGGCCCATTCATTAAGGTGAACAACACCAGTGCTGGTCCCTGGGAGCCAGTTCTCCAGTCTCGGTGTCTGTGTTCCATGCCCCATTGGCTACTTACTCCCAGGCTCTAGAAGATGATCTCCCACCTTGCTAACTATGCTGGATCCCCTGAGTCCTGCTGCCAGATTTCCTTGATTTGGAGCACCCCAGTACGCTGCCAGTAGAGACCATGCCTCACACCTCAGCCACTCCACCTACCAAGGCCAAGCACTGCCCATTTGGGCTCCACTCAGCTGGGCCTTGTTCCACTCCATATTCTCAGCCTAGGTTTCTGCCTGTGCCTTCTTTGATGGGCTGGGTATCTGGACACTGGCCTTGGCCTACTTATTTTTAACTCTGCATTTGATTTCTATCCTTGGGTTGGACTTGACATCTTAAGCTCTCATCTCACTTTCATCCTCTGGCTTTAAAATCTTTACCTCTGCCTTTCCATTTTGACTAATTCTTCCATAGGATCCATGCTAAGCAACTCAGAATCTGCCAGAACGTGAAGGTTCCATTCAACTTTTGTTCCTGAACTCTTCCGCCCTTTGCTTCTCATCTACTAGCCAAGGTCAGCCCTTAATGCACCATTGACTGGTGCACCCTGCCCCCATTTATCCTCCATAAATTCAAAGCCCTTAACTACTTTTTAACAGCTTCAAAGAATGCCCATTACCTTCGTAACATTCCTTTTCCTTCTGAAAGTTACCTCCTCCCCTGTGTCTTGTCTGACTCTTTTTCACACGGAAAAACTTCTGTTTTTTTCCCTTTGACCCAGCTGCCGCCACCTCCCTGCGCTCTCCAAAGGCTACAGAGATAAAGTGCACGAAGCCTGAAGGTGCAGAATGCCCCCTCCCATTGCCTCCCGCCCAGCTTAGGCTGCCTTTTGTCCTCAGTGTTTGCTGCAGTGCCACCTTGCACTCCTCCTTCCTGAAGCTGGGTTTAGACTGAATTTGCTTTTATGCTTTCACTTTTGCTATATGCTTCACTATCTTAGAGCCTGGTTTATCATCTGAGTTTTAAAGAGTCAGAAATTTTTCCTCCTTGAACAATTTAGAAGCTCAATACCTTTGCTATTTTACTGTGTATCATTCACAAAAAGTCTACAACGTTTTAGGAAAAGTCAGAGAGCACTCAATTGCACTTCAGTTTAATTCAGTGAATGCTGCTACTGTTATATTTCCAATAATAGCCCACATCCATAAGCCAGTAAGTACCAGTGTTTTCCAAGAGGTACTTGAGGGAGAACTCAATGGCAAGAGAGAATCCATCCAGCAACATATCGTCAATATAGTTAACATAAGTCTTCCAGTTATTGGAGGTTGAGTCTGCTGAAAATAGGCCCAGATTTTCCTACAAAAGAAAGAAGAAAGCATATAAACCTCATTTAATACATGAAAGAACTGGCACAATCATCAATAGGAATAAAAACAACACATGGAGAAAAAAGCCTTCTTGTAAAGAATTTGCTGTTAGGTGTGTGTTGAATCCATTCTGTCTGGGTATAACCGTTGATGGAAAGGAATGCAGAGCTAGAACATGAGGGGCATATGGGGCATCATCCTGCCCCTGAGGAGGGAGGACGGGGTCAGGCCCACCCTCTCAGGAGGACTTCAGATGGGTGCAGTGCATGTGCTGCATAAATGCTGCCTGGTAGACGGAGGGAAAGCTACAGAAGCGCAGAAGTGAGGGTAGGCAGAGGAAGGAATGCTAAGGGTACAGGGCATTATGACTTAGGCTTATAAAAAATTTGAGGCTCAGGTCAGGTGCAGTGGCTCACGCCTGTAATCCCAGCACTTCAGGAGACTGATGGGGGAGAATCACTTGAGGCCAGGAGTTCGAGACTGGCCTGAGCAACATAGCAAGATCCCATCACTACAAAAAATAAAAATTAGCTGGGGCCGGGCACGGTGGCTCACGCCTGTAATCCTAGCACTCTGGGAGGCCAAGGCGGGCGGATTGTTTGAGCTCAGGAGTTCGAGACCAGCCTGAGCAAGAGCGAGACCCCGTCTCTACTAAAAATAGAAAGAAATTATATGGACAGCTAAAGAAATATATATAGAAAAATTAGCTGGGCATGGTGGTGCATGCCTGTAGTCCCAGTTACTTGGGAGGCTGAGGCAGAAGGATTGCTTGAGCCCAGGAGTTTGAGGTTGCTGTGAGCTAGGCGACGCCACGGCACTAACTCTAGCCCGGGCAACAGAGTGAGACTCTGTCTCAAAAAAAAAAATAATAATAATAATTAGCTGGGCATGGTGGTGAGCGCCTATAGACCCAGCTACTCAGGAGGTTGAGGTAGGAGGATTGCTTGAGCCCAGGAGTCTGAGGTTGCTGTGAGCTATGATGATACCACTGCACTCTAGCCTGGGCAATAGAGCGAGACCCTGTTTCAGAAAATAAATAAATTAAAAAAGAGGTTAAAAGAAGCAAAGCATTTCCTGGATAATCCTTAGAAATGAGCTGGAGTGTTTTGTGGTTTGTCAGGAGTTAGCTACTCTCCTAGCAAAACAGGTCTCAGGCAGGATTATCACAACAGATTTGGAAATAACAGAGACAGAGACAAAGTGTAGTTTAAAGTGATGGGGGAGTCAAGGGTCCTCCAGCATTCCCGTGAGTCAGGAGGCACTGAGTGAAGTCCCACATCAGTATTTATTATTACAGGAAGCAGCTGGACTTGGTCATAGAATTATGTGCACAGATCATTTGTTTGGGTTTTAAGGTTTCCCAAAGGTTTTAAGGGACCCTTACCTAATTTTGTCTACAAGAGTAAATGGTTATAAAATTTTTCTAAGATAAACATTTTAAGTCCTAAGTTAAGAATAGACCTAGCTGAGCATATAAGTTAAGATAAAAATGTGTAAAGTAGGAATACTAAGTCTGTATATTAATCTAATCTATTTTTCTATATACTGAGACATGTGGTCAGGAGTGAAGCAGGAATAGTCTTGAAGTTTAAGATAGTTCCAGCTGTAAGTTGTCTGCTTGGCTGGCATTTTTGATCAGTTTCTTAGCCTTGGGCCCCATGTCAAGTTCTGCCTTGCACAAGCTCCAGGCGATGGCTTGCAGGCCTCGAGACAGCGCCACCTTGCAGACGCCTCTGATTGGTGGAACCCTCCCCTTGTTGTTAAGCAGTTTCTGGTCTGTGAACTAACACACCCACAGATTCCTTCAAGGCAAAGCCCTGCAAAACTCCTGAAACTTTCCATGTCTCTTAATTCTATATCCCAACAGTGGGTGACATTTAATATTAACTAAAAGCCTTCATCATATTGACTGATTTAGAAAACATATACACATAAACAAATGCCTCTCTCTCTCTCTCTCTCTCTCTCCTTCTCTCTTTCTCTTCCCCTCTCTCTCCTTCTCTTTTACATGATACAGTTCCTGACCTGTTGGAGCCCAAGCATCACCATGGTAACAAGTTTGGACTTCAAGGAAAGGAAACCTAAATGCAATGACAAGCACAGACATCCCATTTACTCTTCATCAGTTTCATTATTAAGACTTTTTACAGTGACTTTCCAATTACCTGATATCTTCAGGGAAGGCAGTAACTAACTTGCAGAAGTAACTTTTCTTGGTGACTCACATCTACTCCTTTAGGAAGTATTGTCATGTTATAAATCCCCCTGGACTTAAACAATCTCATGATCCTGCCTTTAAGTGACACAACTCTAAAATTTCAAGGTATAGTACCTACACCTTTCCTTCCTAAGTAGACTTAAGATGTTCTTAATAACTTAAAATCCATTATTATGAAAATCACAACACAGTGACAATATAGAGTTGCTCTCAGGTGTTGTTAAGATGTGTACACCTGTTTGCTTGTACATTAAACAACTGTTAGCTTTTGTGACTGCTTTGTATAATTGTTTTATCTCCCTATTGTCAAGCTATCAATATGACTGTCTCTACCTTTCACCTTTGTTTACTATCTCAAATCTTCTGCTGTCTAAGGAACAAATGTGCTGGAATTTTCTGTGAAATAAGAAGAAATAATTTAGGCTTCTGATGCTAATGAGACTATATTATTATCAGGAAAAGTAGACTTTGAGACAAGGCAGTATTATTAGTAATAAAAAGGGAATTTCATAATTATGAAATGGTCAGTTCATCAGGAGGTTGTAATAATCATAAGTGTGTTGGTACCTATTAACAGAACTTCAAGCACACGATGAAAAATCTGACAGAAATAAAGGATTAAATAGACAAATCCACAATTATAGGTGGAGATTTTAACACTCTACCTTCCATAATTGATAGAACAAATAGAAAAGTCAGAAAGCATACAATATCACAACAATACTATCAACTGCTTTGAACTAATTCATATTTATAGAACTCTACACCCGACAACAGAAGAATAAACAGTATTATCAAGTGCCCAAGTAATATTCCATAAGATAGACCACATTCTGGGTCATGGAACAAGCCTCAGTGAATTCTGAAAAGTTGAAATCATACAGAGTATCTTCTCTGACCACAATAGAATTAAATTAGGTATCAATTTTATTAACATATCTAGAGAAGCCTGAATATGTGGAAATTAAACAACACACTTCTAAATGACCATTAAGTTAAAGAAGTAACAACAAGAGAGAACAGTTAAAACTGAATGATAAATAAGAATGAGGTAAATCAAATTTGAGGAATGAAAATAAATCACTGCTAAAAGGGAAACTAATATCATCAAATGCCTATATTAGAAAGAAAGGCTTAAAATCAATACCCTAAGTTTGTACCCTAAGAGGCTAAAAAATTTAAAAAAGATAAGCAATTAACCCCAAAATAACTTGAATAAAATAACAAAAACCAGAAATTAATAAACTAGACAGCGAATAAATAAAGATAATTAGCAAGTCAAAATTTGGTTCTTTGGAAAGATTCATAGAATTGAAAAAAAAAATAAAAAACCCTAGAAAAACTGGCAAAGAAAAAAAGAAAACCACAAATTACCAATATTAAGAATGAAAAAGGATGGATCACTACAGATCCTATAGACACATAATGATAATAAAAAAATTATGAACAATTCTTTGCCAATAATTTTCATAAGATAGATAAAATGAAAACATTTTTTGGGAAAAACAACTTGCAAAACCTGATAAAGGTGATGTGTAAAAATCTAAATAATCTTTTATCTACCAAAAAATCATTATCAAACACTTTCCTATAAAGAAATCTCCATGTCCAGAAGTATTACCTGATAAATTCTATCAAACATATATGGTGGAGATAAGAACAACCTTCTGCAAACTTTTTCAAGAAATAGAAGAGGAAATACCTCCCAACTTATTTTATAAGGCTAGCATAAACTTGACACCAAAACCAGACAAGAACAACCGAAAGAAAAGAAAAGTAGAGATCAATGTCATTCATAAACACATATGTAAAAATCTTTTGAAAATCAGCAAATCAAATTCAATAATATATAAAAAGATTAATGCAACATGACCAAGTGGATTCATTTCAGAAATTCAAGCTTGATTTTAACACTAAAAAAAGAAAAAATCAGTATGACCATTAGTAGAATAAAGGAGTAAAATTACATAACCACCTCAGGAGATGCAGAAAAATCATGCGATAAAATTCAATATTTTATCATGATAAAATATTTCAGCCAACTTGGAATAGAAGGGAACTTCCTGAGTCTGATAAAGAACATCCAAAAAACCCCTACAGCTAATATTTTACTCAATGGTGAATTACTGAATGTTTCTCCAGATTATTGGAAATGTGGCAAGCATGTCCACCCCTGCCACTTCAACATTGTACTAGAGGGCCTAGCAAGAGCAATAAGGCAAGAAAAAGAAATAAAGACATAAAGACTGGAAATAAAGAAGTAAAATTGTCTCTATTTGCATATGAAATGATTATATAACCATAAAAAATCCACAAAACACCTACTACATCTAATAAATTTAGAAAGGTCACACACAGAATGCAATATCAATACACAAAAACCAATTATACTTTTATACACTAACTGATAGCAATTAGAAAATAAAATTAATAAAACAATTCAATTTATAGTAGCACTCCAAAACATAAAACACTTAGTGATATATTTAATGGAAAATGTGCAAGCCTTCTACACAAAACCTATCACAAAGCACTTCAGAGAAAAATTAGAGACTTAACTGAGGAGATATGCCATGTTCATGGATTGCTATATTCGATATTGTTAAGATCTTTATCCGCCCCAAATTAATCTACAGATTAAAGGCAATCCCAATCAAAATCCCACCTAACTTTTATCCTATACATTGGCAAGATGAATCTAAAATTTATGTGGCTATGCAAAGAACCTAGAATAGCCAAAATGATCTTGAAAAAGAGAATCTAAGTTAAAGGACTTACAGTATCTAATTTTAAGATGTACTAATAATCAATTCTTTATTGATCAATAATTCAGAAACAGTGGCATTGATATTTTATACAGTATACATTTTATATTCGTATTTTATACAGTTAGTTGATTTTCAACAAAGGTGCCAAAAAATTCAATAGGGGAAATTATTTTCAAAAAAAGGTATAGGAAAAATTGGAGGTTAATATGGAAAACTCAACTCCTATATCACCTCATAGATGAAATTAATTCAAGACAGATTATAATCCTAAATATAAAAGCTAAAACTATAAAGCTTCTATTAAAAATATAGAAGAATATCTTTGCAAACTTGGGTAGGTATAATAGTTTCCTTAGATAGGACTCAAAAGCACTAACCATAAGAGGGAAAAAAGGTAAATCACACTACCTCAAAATTTAAAACTATTTCTCATCAAAATATACTATTAAGAAAATAGGCAAGCTATAGATTTGGAGACAATATTCACAATACACATATATGACAAAAGATATATATCCAGAAACCATAAAGGACTTCTAGAACTTACAAACAATCCAACTTAAAATGAGCTTAAAAGACTTAAATAGACACTTTATAAAAGAATACATATAATTGGCCAATCAGCACAGGAAAAAGTATTCAACAGTATAAATCTTCAGAGAAATACAAATTACAATTTCAACAAGATGCCACCACACACTAAAATGGCAAAAATTAAAAAGGCCCACAACTCCAAAATTCAGTGAAGAAGTAGAGCAAGTGGACTTTGTTACATTGCCAGTGGCAGTGTAAAATTACACCATCACTTTGGGAAACTTTGGGCAAATTACTTAGAATGTTAAACCTATATGTACCTATGACTCTGAAATTTTTAAGAGAAATGAAAACACATGTGAATGGAATAATTTATATAGGACTGTACATAACAGGTTTATTTATAATAGCCAAAAATCTAGAATAACTCAAAGACCATCATTAGGGGAACGGATGAACAAGTTCTGTTATATTTGTACAATGGAATTCTAGCAATAAAAAGCAATAGACTCCTGATAAATGCAATAATATGGATGAATTGCATGTCTCTTACATTTTATTGGTATTCAGTGTAGGGCCTTGGATGGTTTTGAAAACACAGCTGATGGATGGATGGATGGATGGTTGGACAAAGGAAAAATAGATGAAAAGCGGATGTCTGGGTTATGCACTAGCTACTGAATTATTGGATATGGGGCCAGAAGGGGTTAAAAATAAATCAAATTGGGGACTCTATCTCTTAAAGCCAAAATTTCAGTAATTATCTTCGTCTCTTAAATCTGGTTATCACCAGTGAGTGCTTAAGGCTCAACATTTTCATCGCGCTTCAAATCACAGGCAATCCACAGATAAAACCCATGATTCATTTCTGACTTCTCACCTGAGTCAACCTGTCAGACACTGCCCTATGGCTACTTCAGTAGGGTTGGGGCTGGTGGCCATTTATAACCCTTTTCCACTGTTCCCAAGAAAGCTTTAGCTTCAATGAAGAGACATGAAGTTGCCTTGACCACAAAGAAGAGTAGAGCCTTACTGCATGAAAGTGCAGCACTCGGCATTTTCCTTCTTATTAAATGCAGTTAGGGACCCCATGGTAATCTTTCATCTCTTTAGGCTCTATAGGGCCAGGTTATAAGGATGATGTGTGGGAAAGTTAGGCATGGAGGTGGTTAGAGCAGTGGGTAATTTAGGATTTTGCCTTTGGCATCTCCTATCCCTGTGGGGTTAGATGTGAGACTTCAGTCACGTGACAATTAAGTGATGTCACCATTAAGACAGTATTAATTTTGACAAATTGATACCAGAACGCGACTCTTCTATTAGCTTTATTCTTTTGCTATCAGTATAAACTTCTATACTTGACTACAGAAGACACAGCATCTATTGGTGGTTCTAATTTCCAAATCACTTTTTGCAGCCAAACACACTTCTTAATGCTTTCCCTATACTCATGGTATATGTGTCTAAGAAGTTGGTTATTACCTGAACAAGGGCGTGAATCTTAAGGCCAGATTCTTTGATGAGCTTGTAATATTTTTCTATTTGATCATGCTGATCATCCAGAGAAAGAAGGCATTCCTTTTTTCCATCTTTTCTCTTAAATATTGGAGCCACCCATGTTTTCATGATGCTTTGAATCTCTTCCACATTGTCTTTAGTTTTCTGAATTCTTTGTTCAAGATCATGAATACTACTGGTGGTTTGAATGACATAATCCCAAATGCCTGCCCCCCCCAAAAGAAATATAATTAATTGAGATAGCCTACAGTGGCATAGCTAAAAGTCTAGTTGCTGTGAAAGATAAGGATTTAGTACTTTCAGGTTTTACAAGACTTTTCTGCACAGTTTCAGAACATATTCCTTCCTAGTTGTATTAAAAAGTCAACCTTTACCCTGATCCTGAGTATGGAGGAAGAGAAACAAGGAGGCAATGCTTCCTTACCAAGCACACAAAAGTTGGTACAGTTGCTGAGAAATACAATTTTACATCCAGATACCAGTGAAAATTAATGATTTTATTTGGGTTAATCCATTTTTTTTAGCACTTTCACTGCATTAAATGTTGAAAATGTCATTCCCTCTTGTATATGAAATAAAGTTCTAACTTGTTTAATATGTCATTCCAAGGCTGTCATGAATTGACTGTGACTTTCTTTTCAAACTGTAAGTCTTCTGAGGACCCTAATTCAAATTAATTTCCCTCCCTTGTGATTCATCATGCTTTATTTTTAACTCAATGATGGCTTTTTATCATAGCCAGTCTTGTATGGCTGTATAATACATATGTCCATTGCAACTAAAGGTGAGCTTTGTGAGTGTAGGTACCATTTTCCACACATTCCACATCTCGTATTCTCCCTACAGTCCCACAGTTAGTGCCCTGCACATGTTAATCAATGAAAATTTATTGAATTGAATTGAGGGATACCAAAGAAATAAATGCATAGTTCCCTCCTTTAAGATGTTTACAATAGTTAAGAAAATTAAATAGCAATAATAATATAGTAAGAGCTCTGATTCATGGAGTGCCTTATATTCTGGAGACTGTGGGAGCCCTTATGCAACCTTGGAGCCTCCTGAAGTGCATGACAGCAAAGTTTTCTAAATCTACCAATCATATCCAAAGAGAAGAAAGACAGTAAATATCAATGCTCCTTACCTTCTCTGCTTGGACATGTGTCAAATGAAAGCATAGACTTGTATTTCAAATCCACATCAGATTACCAGGGAATAATCTGAGGTTGTCTTAACTTTATTAGATCCTTAAATCCCAACATTTTTTCAGACTTCAGGTGGTGCCCTGTTACCTTCTGTTTTCCAGTTCAGAGTCTCCTCTGCTGCTTTCAGGTGGAGATCGATATTTTGCAGCTCTTCCTCCACTAATGGAAATTCCACCTCTAGCAGAGTTTTCATAACCTTGTTGTACCAATTTGCCATCAACTCCAAATTAGCCACAAGCTGCCGGTAGAACTCCCTGGAGGAGAACATGGTTGCTGCTGTCTCCGGGATGTGCTTCATCGCTCTGGGTTCAAGATAGCTCATTTCTTTCAGCACTGAAACCAGCTGGAGAAAGAGAAACCCAAGTGGCTGCAGTTCAGGGATGGTGAATAAGCTGCAGCATTGGTCCAGGACTGCGGAATCCCAGGGGGCCCAAAGACCTTTTTCCTCCTCTTAACTTCAGCTCCTACCAGTTCCTTAAATCTGGTCTCAGAGAAGGAAAATCAAGTATTAGGCAGAAGGAAGATGACTCAGAAAGCACCAAGGTTTTCCAGATCTGTAAATCACAAACAAAGGGCAAGAAGAGGAAAACCTGAGGAAGGAGACATCAGAGACAGCAGGGAAGGACTCTGCCTTCTGTGCCTTGGGGCACGTGGCTGCTGAACTGATAGGTGCAAGGTGACCACGCCAGGTGCCCTCAAGGTGTGGAGTCTCAGGAGGAGGATCATCCACCCTGGGCCACCTATATTCATGAGGACCCTCAAGTTCAGACTTCTGGTATTCTCTCCAACAAGACTATTCACACAGTCAGAGAGACACTGACAGGATGAAGAGTAGATGCCCATGATAAACCTTTAATTGTTCCATGTAATCATTTGGAAAATCTTGCAATTTCTATAACCATATGTTGGCATTTCATTGTGTCTTAATACACTAGAAGGTCAAGAAATGGAAGTTATCCAGGCCTCTCCGAACTTCTGTGGGGCCCCGAGCTCAGTGGCATCTGAAGAAGTGAGAAGCCAAGCAGAGGCCACCAATGGAGTTTCTAGGCACCCTCTTCTTTATCCTTTCTTATTTGTCAATGTCTCTACCTGAACCTATGAGGACTTATGTGTACAGGCATCGGTGATAAAACAGTTGCAAAGCCATAGCTTCTCCCCATCTCCTCCTCATCTAAAGACACCTGGGCCCCCAGCTCTCCTTCCAGTGCTCTGGGCTAGTTCTTTGTTGCTGCTGGAGGACTCAGAGCTAAGACAAATGCTAACCATTTGGTGGGGAAATGGACCCATTCTCCTAGTTTACTTTGAAATAAGCTGAAGATGGATATTAAAATTTTAACTGTAAAAAGTAAAAAAAAAAAAAATTAAAAGACTTAAATGTAAGACCTAAAACCATAAAAATTCTAGTAGAAAATTTAGGAAAAACTCTTCTGAACATTGATCTAGACAAAGAATTTATGACTAAGGCCAAAAGCAAATATAACAAAACCAAAAATAAATAAATGCGACTTAAGTAAACTAAAACGCTTCTGCACAGCAAAAGAAATAATCAACAGAGTAAATAGAAAACATACATAATGGGAGAAAATATTCACAAGCTATACATCTGACAAAGGACTAATATCCAGAATCTACAAGGAACTCAAACAAATCAGCAAGAAAAAAACAAACAACCCCATTAAAAAGTGAGACAAACACATGAACGGACATTTTTCAAAAGGAGATATACAAATGGCCAACAAACATATGAAAAAATGCTCAACATCACTAATCATCAGGAAGATGCAAATTAAAACCACGAGATAACACCTTACCACTGTCAGAGCAGTCATTATTAAAAAGTCAATACACAATAGATGTTGGTGCAGATGCAGTGAAAAGAGCATGCTTATACACTGTTGGTGGAAATATACATTAGTGCAACCTCTGTGGAAAACAGTATGGAGATTCCTCAAAGAACTAAAATAGACCTATCATTCAATCCAGCAATCCCACTACCAGGTATCTACCCAAAGGAAAATAAGTCATTTTATAAAAAAGACACATGTACTCACATGTTTATCGCAGCACAATTCACAATTGCAAAGATATGGAATCAACCTAAGTGTCTATCAATTCATAAATGGATAAGGAAAGTGTGGTATATATACACCACGGAGTACTACCCAGCTATAAAAAAAGAATGAAATAATGTCTTTCACAGCAACTTGGATTGAACTGGAGGCTGTTATCCTAAGTGAAGTATCTCAGGAATGGAAAAGCAAATACCACACGTACTCACTTATAAGTGGGAGCTAAACAATGGGTATTCAAGTCACACAGAGTGGGAAAATGGACTTTGGAGACTCAGAAGCGGGGAGATGAGAAGGGGGAAGGGAACAAAAATCACCTATCAGGTAAAATGTATACTATTTGGGTACACTAAAGCTCTGACTTCGCCACTGTTCAATTCATCCATGTAACAAAAACTACTTGTATCTCCTAAATCTGTTGAAATAAATGATAAATAAATAAAATATGCTTGGCTATTGATATGATAATGGAGGTAGAGAAGGCCATTCCAAACATAAAACCACAAAGTAAAACATAAAAGTTTTTGTGCATAAAATATCATACACATAATAAAATGGTCAACAAAGTGGCAAAAATATTTCAAGTCAATTTATTAATATCTGACAAATATTTTCTGAACATCCTAACAAATTCAAAAGAAGAGAGGGTACTTTCACTAGAAAATGGACAAAGGGCATGAATAAGCAGTAAATAGAAGAAGAAATATAAGCAACCTGTAAACACATGACAAAGTTCAATTTTACATGTAATCAAATAAATACAAATTAATAAAACATTGAGATATACTTTTTTTAGTTCAATAGGCTAGAAACCACTTGAAGAAATGAATAATATCTTGTTGGCAGGAAAATGACTGAGTTCCATCTTTCTGAAGAACAAGTTGATAATACACATGAAAAGTTTCAGGATGTGAATAACCTTTAGCCCAGAAATCCCATTTCTAGGCACTATCTTAAAGAGATAATCAAGAATGAATACAATGGTAACTAAGGATGCTTATTTAGCATTATTTATACCATATTTTACCCAACCTAAGATATCATCAATTGTAAGATTCACTATTATTTTGTATTTAACTAAAGAAGAAGAAAAAATATGGTCTATTGCAAACATGACAATTTCAGAGACAAAAATACATAAAAAAAAAAGGACATCCTAGAATCAATGAAATGCAGACTGATGAAACTGTAAAATAATTTAAAGGCCCAAAAATAGGGCATTTAAAATAATTTACATAAATTAAAAAATTTACCTATATAATTCTTATCCTGTCCCCAGAGGGGCCCATCTCTGCTCATGTCCCTCTAGGTGGATAAGCGTGTTACTGTTCATTATTATAGCTCAGCTATGGCCACATTGCTTGAAGTTGTATGTCAAGGGGTGATTGTAGCTGTTCTTTGACTTGTTATGCTTGTAATTGTCCCCCCTCAACTCACATCATTGTTTAGGTATTTGCCCTCTCTCACCCTTTTCTTTCTTTTCTCTCTTCTTTCCCTTCTATCATCTACAAACAGCTATAAAGTACCTACCATGTGCTACACACTGGAGCAGATAGAGTCCTTGTCCTTGGAGTCTATAGAGGAGGATGGCCCATCTTCAATGCTGGGCCAAGTATGGTCCCATACCAAGGACTTATTACTATATTACAACATGTAGACCATGGCCTAGTTGGTAATCCAGACATTCATATTTGGGGCATTTCACATTCCATATTTCTCACAAAGAATGCTCATAAAATTGCTTCAAGGAGTTAAGTGAGTTAAACAACAGACTCATGTCTTGCCAAAGTGAAGGAATAAATTCTCTAATTTCCTTTGTTAACTTAAATTCCAGGGGAAGGGATCGGATGCTCTAGTTAAACTGCAATTTTCTCAAAAGACATTAATATGCCATTGGCTTGGTTTTCAGTTCTGTCTACAATGCATTCCTGGAGAACATGCCATCAAGGCAGAAGTAGGTGACTGCCTTTACCTCAGTGTGGCCAACATATTTTTTTAAAACTGAGTGATGTTTTCCCTGATATGGACGAACCTTTGGCTATCATTTTCTGCAGTATTAAGTGTTCCTTGGCTGCTATAGTCTATGCTGGTCTTCCACCTTTCTGATCATCTAGAGCAAAGTCTCTCAATCGACATTTTTGGACAAGTAACCATTGTGGGGTGCTGTCCTGTGCATTGCAGGAAGTTTAGCAGCATCCCTGATGTCTACCCACTAGATGTCTTTGGCACCCCTTCCCAGTTTATGAACAAGCATGTTTCCAGGGGGACAAAATCACTTCCAGTTGAGAACCACTAGAGTCTTATTTCCAAAGCTACTCCTGTTGGATTTATTAAAGGCTATCTAATAAAGATAGAATTTTGCACATTGAGGTTCTGGCCCACACCTAACTGTGGGTTTCTTGAGGGCAGGAGCGAAGTCTTACATGCACTTGGTTGACCCTTTAGTGTCTAGTAAACGGCCTTCACAAGCAGTGAGTATTCAAAGAAGGGCCACTGGGCTATGTTTGGCGCTAAATGGTCGGTAATATTTTGCAATATTTCCTGTTATGCAAAATCAAAGCAAATAAGTTGCACAACCATACAGAAAAATGTAGACATGGCCAACTTAAGAAAACACTATACCCCAGGATTCACCCCCCAAAATAAATCCAGGGTGCAAGTTCTTTTGAACAGCTTTTGCATATTCTTATAAAAAGATTTTGTGCCTTTAAAGTCAGGAGAGTTGAAATAAACTCTTCAGGAACCCAATAGACAGTTACTGCCACCTGACTGACCTGTGGGTTAAAGTTGACAGTGATTTGCCTTGTTTCTGGGTCACGTTTCAGCAGTGGTTGGGAAAGATTGTACTGCGACTTCTCTGATACCGTCTGACACCAGTCCTCATAAAGTCTTGTTTCATACCTGCGAGGATCAAAGACAACAGCCACCTCATAAGCACCCTCCCAGCTCCCCAGCGCCTGGTCATGATCTATAACATGAACTGAAGAAGCTATTTGTCATTGGCTCTGCCAGGCTGTGGCAGCTCCAGCAGATAACCAATAATTTCTAAAGGTGGCCTAGCTTAAATCAGAGGAGAGTAGAAGGAGAGACTCCATGGGGTCTTTGGGGGCCATAGGGAAGTTGTGATTATTCTCCGTAGATGTTGGAAGAAGTGACTGGGGAAGATTTGCTCTCACACTAATCTTCATGCAGCTCGTGCGTGGTCATTGGCCATTCAGTCATTACACGTTGACTGAGCACCTACCATGTGCTGGGCTCAGGGGATAAAAAGATGAATAAGTATCTCATGGCAAAGGTAGCTGAGGGTGGGGATCTCAGACAAACAGATTATTGTAACACAATGCAGCAAGTGCAACCTTGAAGAAATGCACTAGGCATGTAATGGCAGAGGTGGGGGGGGGTAGAAGATGACAAGGAGAACGTCAGGAGAGGTGTCATAAGAGAGGTGATGGAGTGATAGTTGACGGAGTCTCTGAGGATGAGCAGAGGTTGGTTGGTGAAGGGGGAGGGAGCATTCCTGGCAGAAGCAAGGGCATGACAAAGGGTAGGGGTGAGAAATGGCATGACGAGCTGGGAGCAAGGACTAGAGATAGTGTCTGCGGCTGGAGTGGCAAGAGGGAGGCAAAGGCCACCTCAGGGAGGGCTTTCCATGTCACATTAAGGAGGTGAGAGGGACCGCAGAAAGTTCTCCCAGCTGGTGGGGGGAGCAGTGGCGTTACTGGATTGGTGCTGGTGTGAGCACTGAGGAGCCCAGACCTGGAGGCGGGGAGGCCTATTAGAAAGCTGCCACAGCAGCTCAGACCAGAGAGGTCCCAGGCTCTCATGAAGATGCTGGTGGTGGAGACAACAAGGAGCGGATGAACTTGAAGCTATTTGGAAGGGAAAAGGGGTGGAACATGGGGTGCATCTGGCAAGCGGAGGTGCCACCAACTGATGTGTGTAAAGCAATGCTAAGCACAGTCATAAGCACAACCATAATATTCCCTATCCTTCTCTCCTGAATCAGGAGAGAGAGCAAATGGCAGAGGGAGAAGGCAAGCCCACGGCTGCCTCTAGACCCTGCACCCCCGAAAGACTCAGCTTTGAAGCAAGAGCAACTATAAGCTCATATAAAATTTTCATTCTTATGATTTCTCCATAAAAGGATACAGGAAGTATTTTTAAAACTTATTTTCTCTTTGTGCAGCATGAACTGTTGCTTTCTGCATAGTGAACAGCCGATGCGATTTCCCATGACTCCTATGTTGGGGTGCCGTGAGTAGCACCCCATTTCTCCTAGCTCACACACCCAGCAAAACTACATTGGGAAAGTATTTGTTTCTGGAATAGAGCTGCATTCCCCAGAGACCCTGTGTGTGTGCAACCCAGAAATACTGTACTCACAAATATCACGGTTATAACATAAAACACAGAGTGACACTTCAGAGCCACTGAGGAAGCTGCACAAACTCAGAACTGCGAAAGGCATCACGGAGGCTATGCAACTGCAGAACCGTACAATCCCAGAAGTTGCTTACTTTTCCAGCAATGAGAGCATATCTTCATATTTCTGTATCATTCGCTTTCCTTCAGCAGATTCCATGCAACTATCCACACAAAAGAAAAGAATGGCATAGAATTAGAAGAAATCAAAATAATTATCTGAGGAAGAAAATGCAACTTACAACAAAGAGAGTGAATAGCTTCTTGGGCTGGTTTCTTAATGCACCCAAAAGAGCCTGCGTTCTTCTTCCCGAACATCCTCCTCTGGCCACTAGAGGTCATCTGCCCTTCCTAAAATGCAGGCGGCCACAGGTGACAGAGATCTCATAACCTTGTTATGGCTCCACCGACCCCCTCACCTCTCTGTGCCAGTCACGCACAAGGTAAATGAGGTCCTTCAAAGATCAGGATAAAAGGAAATTTGAAATACTAAAGAAAAATTCTGGATAATGTAGTTTTCTGTATTTAAGAAAAAACTACTGATTTATGTAGAGTCATGTTCCACATAACGACATTTTAATCAATGGACCATGTAGATGACGGTGGTCCCATAAGATGACAATGCAGCTGAACAACTCTATCACCTAGTGACGTCATAGCCGTCATAACATCATGACCATCGCCTCCAATATTCAGCACAATCACAAGCTGTACGGCCCAGGAGCACTGGGCTGTACCATATAGCCCAGGTATGCAGTAGGCTGCATCATCTAGGTTTGTATAAGTGCACTCTATGATGTTAACACAATGAAATTGACTTCGATGCGTTTCTCAGAACGTATCTCTGTCTTAAGAGATGCATGACTGTATATAACATTATATATACGTATGTATGTATACAAATATATGTATCAATGTATACACATACACACACACACATATATATATATATATATATATATAAAGATATTTTCCCTTCTCTGAAATCCATCTAGGATATGTGATCAGAAACACCTCCACTCCTCTACTCCTTGATGCATTTATATGAGAGTCCCTTCCACCTCTCACCCCCAAATGTGTGCACATGCAATGCACATACACATACATGCAAACACACGTGTGCTCACACATACATTCAGAGGCTTCCTCAGGAATGCTGAGGACCACAGAGGACCAAGAGCAGAGTCTGGCCCGAGGCACTGCTCCCCACAGCTGTTTCCCCTGGTTTTGACACTTGCTCCAACACTAAATGAGAGTCCAGCCCCTGGGAAAATAGGCGAAGTATCTTTAATTTTCATAAACCCTCACACTAACTCTGTGGAGGTCTGTATTTGTTTGTCCTGTTAGCAAAATGAGGCAGCTTATTGCAAAGATTCTTTACAATCCATTTGCTCTTTAAACCAACACAGGCTTTCTCCACCAGATCCCTCGAGCTTTCCACATAAGCCCTCACGCCTGCAGAGAAAGCACTGGATTTGCTGGCATTTTCTTCCCCAGTGGCTTAGCTTAGTTCCTTCTGTGATGAATGAGCAGATGCATCTGCCAGGCAACAAGATGTGGAAAGAGCTTCAGCCCGATGGGTGCTCTCTGCTCCCGAGCTGTGGGATTTCCCCAAGCCCCCCAACCCCCCAGATCGCAGCATCTGGACAAGAGTGAGGCCAGGGCAGAGCACGGCTTCTCACGTGGGGCACGTCTCCTGGTGGCTTAGGGAAGTCACAGGGACGAGTGCAGTGAAAGGCCCTGCAGCTTCCCTGTCACTTCATAGAGAGGAATCAGAAACATTTTTAATAACCAATAAATACATATTATAGAGTACAAAACAAACTTGAATTCATTTTTAAAACAAATGGGAATTTTCATGGGAATTTTCGAGGTGGTTGCGGTGTGGCATCCGGACCCCCTCTTGGGACCAATCACTAGTAACCAATGCCCGACCTCCTCCTACACCTGCCCTCCTCACACCAGGAGTGTTGGCTGTTGCTGGGGACAGCCTCAGCCATAGAGAGCCACCTTGCCCAAGGTCACGCCCCTCCCCAGGAAAGCCCGAATCCAGCTAGCTGATGTCGGGGGTACCAAGGCCCGGCAGCTCTGAAGGGCCGGAGCTCCAGGAGGATCGGCTGAGGCCTCCATTGCAACTGTCTGCAGCTCAGAAGTTCTCCCTCTGCCCAGCTGTCCTCTGGCTCCTCATCGGTGCCCTTCCTGAGAGCATCTCTATAAGTCCTGCACACCGCTCAGTCTGTTTCCTGGGAACCAGACCTATGACAGCTACTGCAAAACACATTCCTAGCAGCTGGCCAGACACCCTGCCCACTCCATTCACTTATCTTCTCCCTTCTGCCTTAGGGGCATGACTGAGATGCAGGAGGGGCCTGGCCAAACTTCCCCTGGCTGGGTTCCCCAGAAGAGCTCTGGGCCAGGAGCCCTTAGACCAAGACACATCTCCCAGTTCTTTCCTAGGCTGTGTCTAGGACCTCAGACAAGGCACCTCACTTCTCTCAGCCTCAGTTTCTTCATCTGCAAAATAAAGAGCTTGCCCAGACCAGAGCAGATGCTACAAATGGATCGCTCAGCGGGGAGACCTGATCCACAGGCATGTTTTGTTAGATATGTGCAGAGTTTGAGAAAAAATGCAATCCTTGGTCATTTTAAAGTTGGATGCAAACTTTAAAATCCAGATTTCCAGCTTCCCTCTAAGAGTCAGGAGATTGCTAACGTCGAGTGTGCTTTTCTGCGTGGCCACACTGGAGTGGAGCAGAGCTGCCCCTCCAGACCCCGTCCCGCTGTCTGACAGCGCCACCTCACTACCCCATGCATCTGCCTGGCCTCCAGTGGTGTTTAGACTTCCCACCTGGGCCAGAGGGTCTCTAAGGGCTCTCCTAACTCCAAAAAGCCCGTGATTCCAATGGCCAGACTCCGTTTCTGATGTGTTTTCCAAAGTTGGGTGTTTCCAACAAGACTAAGTCTTTTAGAAAGAGGAGTCAGAGAAAGATTGCCCTTCGTTAGGCAGCATCCTAAACATTGCGTTGCGAACAGCTCTTCTCACTCACTCTGAGCATCTGAGAAGCTCTCACTCTCTCGGTTTCTGAACTCAGTCATGCAGCAAGCCAACGGTTTCCAAGCCCGGTCACCGTTGGAACCACGGGGACAGCTTGTTGAAGAAGCAGATTCACAGCCCAGATTCAGATTCAGCAGGTGACAATGAGGGCCCAGAACCTGCACCTTTAACAAGTGCCCCAGGGTGGTTCTAACACACACACACACACACACACACACACACACACACACACGGGGTCCTCACACCGTACTCTGGGAAACACTGGGCTTCGTTGTTTTCCAGCGGCCTCAGCAGCAAAGAGACATCATGTGAGGGGGAGCAGTGTGAAGAACCCCACAGAACTTGGCATCCCTGACTCACTTTCCTCCAGAAACGACTCCCACGGAGCCACAGGAGCCAGTCTGTGTCCTGCCAGGCCCCACTGAACACCAAGGGACCTGCTCAGCGGCCCCAGTGCATCCGTGGTGCTTGGCCCGTAGGGGTCTGGTCCCCTGCTGGAAGTGGGAAGAAAGGAAGATGATTTTCACGCCCTGGGTGAGTGAGTGAGCTGCATGTCTGCAACACTCAGCATCCAGGGCGGGAACAGAGGCCTAAAACAGACCTGCCTCCCGAGAACGAGATACTCACGGATGTGGGATGCGTCTGAAGTTGCCAAAGGGACCCTGGATGCGCTGCCTCAGCTCCTGCGTCCAGCGGAGGCCCCCAGCCACGGCCGGCATGTTCTTGTGCACTGTGGAGAAGCCTGGGGACACAGCACAGCCAGACTGAGGCCAGGCTAGAGTCCCCAGCCCTCTCCACCCTAGGGACGCCTCCTGCCAGTTCCTCCACTTCTGTTTCATCTACCTCCGGACTACAGGCCCCCCAGGCTCACGCTGAGGAGTTCCTGGGAGGTTCTGTTAAAGAGGACAGAAGAGTGACCCTGAGAGAAACGCAAACAGCGTCCCTGCCTGAGCCATTCTGACGTAATGAGTGTGGGCAGGGCCCAGTCATGGGTATTTTTAAAAGCTTTCAAGATGATTCTAACTGTGCAGTCAGAATTGAGAAACACTGCCTTATACAGGCAACTTAATCTCTCTGGGCCTCAGTTTTCTCTTCTATAAAATGGAATAATATCTTTCCTGCTTATTTAACTTCCAGGGTTCCTATGAGAATTCCATGAGGCTATGAATAAGAAAGGCCATGTGGACTATGGAGCACTTGGCCAGGGTGAGTACAGCCTAGCTATTCTTACTGCAGTTCACACACTGGGTTTGTTTACTTATAATCAGTTGTCAAGATTTCACAAATGTGAGATTTCATTTAAAAAAAAAAAAAAATCTCAGTTTTGAGCTTCTCTGGTAACATTAGAAGATAGGCAAAAATCAGCTGGCATTTGCAACTAGCTACTGGAGCTCAAGAGTAGCCACTTCTTTTTTTTTCTACTGTGGATCTACCACTCCCTGGCATCACCTCCTCAGCCCAGGTCCATTATTTTCATTTTCTGCTTGTCGTCTGTGATAGGCAAATTCTAAGATGACCCCCAAGGACCCTCACCCATGCATAATTCCCCCCCTGTAGTGTGGGCGGGGACTGTGGACATGATGGGATCTCACTCCTGTGGTCATGTTGTGTCCTATGGCAGAAGGGAGAGGGTCTTGGGTGGGCCTGACCTAATCAGGCAAGCCCTTTAAAAGCAGAATGTCTTCTCCAGCTGGTGAAAGCAGAGGAAGGCAGAGATTTGAAGCAAGGGGAGATTTCATGTGCATTGCTTTCTTGAAGATGGAGGTGGCTCTGTGGCAAGGAATGCAGGTGGCTTCTAGTTGCTGACTGTGGCCCTGGTTGATAGCCAGCAGGAAATGGAGACCTCACTGCTATGATCACAAGAACCCAGAACCCCCAGATGCAAAGTCAGCCTGGCCAACACCTCGATTTTAGCCTTGGGATACTCTGAGTGGAGAACCCAATGCACCATGCAGGACTGAGGGCCTACAGAACTGTGAGCTGAAAGATGGGTGTCGTTGTAAGGTGCTAAGGTTGTGGTCATTTGTTAAGAAGCAATAGAAAACCAATTCAGCCTCTGAAGGCATTTAAATTTTCCTTGTTTCGCTGCAGGCAGTCCCAACCCGTCATCTCTACATCCTCTCGTGTCTTTGCTTTGGGAGCCTTTGCCTCCTCTCCTTTTCTGTTAACCTCCCAACTTTCAGGGCTCGGATTAAGACCATCTTCTCCATAAACACAGGCTCGAATCTCCCAGCCATATGCATCTTGTTTTGTTACCTTTCCTTGTAACTCAAGTCCGGTACTACTCACATTCTATGAACAACCACCTTTTAGGATTAATTATTTTATTCTTTACCCTGACCTGCCACTGTATACAGTGCCCACAAGCATGCCTTACATACAGCAAGGACTCAAGAAATGTTTCTAAAACTTAAATGAACTTGTGTTTTGACTTTCAAACCAAGAAGTAAGGGCATCTAAGCATTATAATAAAAATGGAGACATCACACCGTGGCACAGTACTGCTCCTGGGGCTCCTCCCACCAGAAGCATGGTTGCTATGGCATTGAAGGGATAAGGAACTTTCCCTTCAGTGTGAAATGCTGTGGAATTGAGGTATGTTGACAATTAGTCAGTGTGGCAACAGTGATCAAGGGTCAGCTCACATATTATGCCAAGGTCTCAATTGACCAGAGGTGGTCAAGACTGTACCACTCTTGGTCAGCCTGCCAATCTCAGCCCCAGATACAGGGAAATCCACGGTTCAGTGCACTCTACAATCACCCAAGATAATCTGGAATTTCAAGCAAGAAGGTTGTGCTTGCTCTGCTTGGAGAATGTCATAGATCCATAGATGAACATTTAACAAATATAGTATGGGTGAGTTTTTCTTCCCAGTAACAAAGCTTCCCCATCATAATCCCCTGCAACAAGCCTACCAAGTTCTGCCTCCTCCTGGACATGCTGACTGTAGATCATCCTCACCACATCCAGGTCTTTGCTGAACATTCGGAGCAGGACCAGGTATTTATCAGATGCATCCCTTGCTACCAGTGGTCTTTCGAGGAGGTTTCCCGCTATGTCCAGCAGCTATAGAGAAAGTGGAGATAAGAGAGAAAAAAAGTCACAGATTACATCTTTCCATGGTTACATAAAGCCTGGTTCCTGGTTTTTACTTTATATGCCAGCCAATGTAACAGAGGGGGACTGGACAGGTGATCATTAATATGTGGATATTCATAGTCTTTCCCCTTCTCCTCTGCTTCTAAAGGAGGACTCCTGCCTGCTGGGCTACCTACCAGCTCTCTTTTGTTGCAAAAATCTGGACAAAGAGTAAAACAAAGAGAAAACTAAGATGGTAGAAAGGTTAAGTTGAGCTACATAATAAAAACCTAAAACAGAAGGAAGGTGCTGATGGAAAATGAAAGGAAGAAGCTAAGTGGGATGGCTGTCGGGGAGAATTCGGAGGGCTGAAATTTGAGAGTGGGAGTAAGAGAAGTGTTTCAGGGAGCAATTGCCCTGAGAATGACAATGATGCTGGGGACAGTCTGAAGATGTTCTCCTGTGCATTAAACTTCTCAACACCCTTGGTGTTGTTTCCTGGAGCAGCAGAATAGAGCTGTGAGATGCTTTTAATTACTTTTTGGTTCCTGGATTGTGTTTGCTTGATTGTGATGCTGCCCTGAGACTAGGCCATACAGGACTCCAGTCATATGTAGAATATACTGATACACTGCATCTGAACTTGCTTTCCATTGTAACTTCTCATCTCCACCTTGTGTTTCAAGTCAGGGGTTGACAGAGTACAGCAGTGGATGTCCAAACCTGGCTCATGGCCTCAGTGCACAGTTTTTATATTTTTAAAAAGAGAGTTTTTTTAAAAAAATAAAGAAGAATATATGATAGAGAACATGTGTGCCCACAGTCTAAAATATTTATTATCTGGCCTTTTGAAGAAAAAAGTTTGCAACCCTTGCTTTAAGTACAAGAGACACAATGTAAAGTGATACTCACATAACCTAAAACTGGAAGCCAAGTGGACCCCATTTGTCTGAGACCTCATGCTCTTTCTTCTACCACCTCATTTCACATTGGGCCATTTTGCTTCATGACATTCAAAGCCCAGAGAAAGTGCAAGCTCCAGGGGCTGGTGCAGGGACTCAGAACTTAGATGGCTCTGAGAAGCCCTGTGTCTTCAGGGAATGTCACAGGGAGCTGCCCAGGGCAGAGAAGAGCCACATAAGTCCTATTCAGATGTCTCCCAGGTCCGACAGTTTGACTAGGTTTCTTTAATGACTTCAGGGCAGTCCAAAGGCTCTCTAAACATGCTAAGAGCTGCCCATTGAAGGCTCTAGAACCTCCCTCTTCCCCACAAAATGATCACCCAGATCTCTGGAGTAGAAAGTAGCTCTGGCTTGGTGGAGGCACAGACAGCAGGTCTGCACTGAGTTCTGTGGAGCTCTCCACCTCCTGCTGGGAAGGTACAGGCATGTGCACCAAGTGACCACTCCGGCCAGCCTGCATCCTCCGACTCCAGGACTTTGACCTGGATGTGCCCTGTCTGTTCATGTCCACCGAGGGCACACCTAGGGGTTGGACTATCTAACATCAGCAACAGGGGATCTGGAGTCCGATGACCTCTCTGGCTCTACTCCTCAACCTGAAAGAGAACTTCTTTGCATGAACTTATATGTGTTGGAGCTTTTGCTTTGGCTGAAAGAAGGAAGGGCTTTGGTTTCTTGGTGGTGAAATAACCAAAAGGAGAGAAACAAAGCAGGCAGAGAAGACTGGATGGTTCCCAGGGGCTGGTTGGAAGCCCTGTTGAGAAGAGGACTCAGGGTCAGAATATAAAGAATCTGATTTTGTGAGAGCCCTTTGAGACTCTGGGAACAAACAGTGTTGCTTTGGGGACCAGGCACAAAGTTGGAAACGTCTCCCTCTACTTCTGCCCAGAACCCTACTCCACCATAAAATTTCAAGAATTGGAATTTTTGTAACCCAGAGAGAAATGCCCTTGGGCACAAACACAGACGTTTTCATGGTGGGAACTGTCAGAAGAGCAATGGTAAGACTTCTTCAAGCACCTTCCTGGGCAGATGAAATTTCCAAGGGAGACTATAGACATGTAGTAAAGACATGCAATGATTCCAAAGACAGAGCTACTTGAGAATACATGTGAGGCTTCCCTTGAAGACTCCTTAAATCCCTGGTGCAGAGGGATTTACAGGATAGGTAAGGCTCATCTTCCTCAACACATGAATGGAGTTCCAGCTTCACAAGTTATCTGGGTGGTAGAGTCTCAACTAGCCATGACAGTTAATGGCATACAGGATCATTTTGTAGACATACTGTAACCCCCTTCCTTAGAATTCAAATGATTGGAGAGGGGAATCCCAAAAGTCTTCCTATGTGAGTTACACAACAGCAGGTATTTATTAAAGGTAACATATATATACTTGATGATTGCTATGAAGCCTGGCATATCGGGGCTACCCAATATTCTAGAATAGCATGGATCCACCCATCCAGAGTTGAAGCCCCTTCTACAATTGTCCCACAAGTCACAGAGTCTACATTTGGACACTTTTAGTGACTGGAAACTTAACTTCTTGTCTAGGAAGTCCATTTTATCTTAAACAGCTTTGACAGAAATGTTTTTCCTCTATTGAACGAAAATTTACTTCCTTGTAACTTCCACTGATTATAGAATGAGCCTCTTTGTAGCTTATAGAAGACCTGTTGTGCCCCACCAGGTCTTCAGGACTCAGCATTCTCAGCTGTGCAGCCTTTTATCTACTCATCGTCCTAAGGGGTCCTCTCCATACTCTTTGTACTGCCTGAGCTGGGCAAGGTAGGGTAAGAGCACAAGTCTTCTTATTCTAGTCACAGATGCCTGGAATCTATCCTCCCTTCTCTTGAAGGTTGAATCAACCTTGCAGCAGTGGTTCACTGGCCACAGATTGCAGAGCCATGGTTTTGGGAT
>CM052441.1:103749841-103789292 GCA_028533085.1 Varecia variegata
CTACGGGCAAGAGGCACCTGAGAGACAGACAAAGCTTGCAGTTCAGTCCTTCCAAGCCCTACCACGCTTTGGAGGTCCAGGCAGTCATCGGAAGACTCTGAGAAGACCCTGTACATCTCTTGAAATTCCTCGTACATTCTCTGGACCTGCTGGCTCAGGGCATTCCCTCGGAGGCCACTAAACTCCAGCTTTCCCAGTTTGTGGAAATCCAAGGCTGTCTTCAGAAGATCCTATGGGGAGAGTTCACAAAAGGGTTAAAATAATAATAATAATCATAACAACAGTGGATGGGAGAAGCTGGAAACCATATGGGGGTGGCGGTTGCTTAGGAAAATGTGAAGCCTGATTAGTTCTGTAACCTTATTATTAGATTGGGTTGGTAAAAATAACTCTTGGTTAAACCCAGTAACAAAGCAAAGAGAAAGTACAGACAAATACAATTCACACAAAACAAAATAACTAAATAAATACATAAAATTTATGCTGCCGTCTCTCTCTGACTTTGTGATCTTTAATAAATAATAAAATAATAACAAAACTATTTACACGAATGATGGCTTTACTACTGAGTTTTACAAAATAGTCCATTTAACAGGGACCATGTTATCTGGTTCTAGAATGACAGCTATTGTAGGGGATGTTGACAGGAAAGCGGATCCTCCAAATAGTCCCGAGGACAAGCCCAGGGGTGACACCAGCCTTCTTAGCGACTTCTTCTGCCGAGGGAAGAAATCCCCGCAGAGCGCCCTTGCCAGGCACGCACAGCACGCCACGCCCTGTGCCAGCGGGGTGGTAGCGACAGGTACTGACCAGCGCTGTGGTGGGTTTCTTCATCTGTGATGGGACAATAACAGCACCCCATGGCATGGTGGTGGGAGCTCAGGCCTCGGATTCAGGCCAGTGCCAGGCACACAGTACATATGCGGCACCAGTGTATTCCTGTCACGAATGGTGACGTGGCAGCGTTTCAGCTGTGCTCGGGATTCAATGACAGGTGCACAGACACCCTGCGAGCCTTGAGGAGGACCCCCTCCTGTGCCCATGGACACTGCCTCACCTCTGGCAGGACAGGAGCCTCCTGAGCACGTCTAACAGGGCAGATTGAATTTATCCCTCACGAGTATCTGCCTAAAATTACAAAACCTCCAAACCAAGATGTGCTTCCCATCATGACTTCCAGTCTATGTACATGCCCCTTGGACAGGGAACAGTAAGGTAAATGTTACCTTTGTGTCGTTTTGGCAAACATTTTGTGAAGGACCCCTGGGAAGGGGTCCTCTAACCTGGGGGGTCGAAGGAAGTACACTATGACACTGATGCCATAAAACCCCGCAAGCCCTGCTACCACTGCAGGAAGTCCCCTTGCCCGTGGCCAGGGCTACGGCTGATCCACCAGGCTAGCACAGGTTGCCTGGCTCCTTTCTCTGGCTGGGACGCCAAGTCCAGCAGCAGTGACAGAGGCCCTGGTAAGTGTGGAGAAGCACTGACTTTCCCTGCTTTGCCAGGAGGGTACCTGTGCAGCCTTGGACAGCTGTCTAACAATCCGGTTTTTGCTTAGCTGTGTTCAGTGGTTGGCAGTAGTAGGTACAGTGGAGAAGAGAGAAGAGGAAAGACACTAGCCAAGGAAGGGAAGACAAATCAGGGAGGGGCTCTTGTCATCAATGGTGGGAAACAGGGCAATCTTTATTTAAAATTAAGTTCAACTTTATATACTGGGAAGAAAACGGAAATGAATCTTATTGAAATGAAATTGACTTCATTAGTAATTCAAATCTCTCATAATGTGCTTAGCTGGAATCGGTTTTATAGGGAGAGACACACTTGTGCTGTGCAATGTTACCTTGGTACTCATTCTTCATAATTCTCTGGATGTCAATTTCAATTTTTAGGAAATACTACCTAGCCATTTTAAGAGACAGATGCATTTTGATATGTTTGATTACATCCGAAAACTGGGTGATGATTTTGTTACACTATTTTATTTCTCAAGAATACTCAAAGCATGGTCTTCGGGACTCAGCTGGGAGGTGTTTCATGTCCAGTCTATCCTGGGTATCAGAGAAACATTTATTAACTATTCTATTTTTGGAAAGTCTGGTCACTGAGCACAATGAATATTTACATTGTTTCATCTAACTTAAGATACACATGGTAGACCACACATTTATTTGGGGCTCAATTCAAAGTCTTAGGCCTTTCTTCACCCTTCCATGAAAAGAAACCTCCTTACCCACCTTTCCCCCAAACTCTCTCTCTCTCTTTTTATTTTCAGAGATGGGGTCTTGCTCTGTTGCCCAGCTGCAGTGCAGTGGAACAATCATAACTCACTGCAACCTCAAACTCCTGGGCTCAAGCAATCCTCCTGCCTCAGCCTCCTGAGTAGCTAGAACTACAGGTGCATGCCACCATGCTCGGTTAAATATTGTGTATTTTTTTTGAGGAGATGGGGTCTTGCTCTGTTGCCCAGGCTGGTCTTGAACTCCTGGCCTCAAGGGATCCTCCTGCCTTGGCCTCCCAAAGTGCTGGGGTTACAGGCGTGAGCCACTGCACCCATCCTCCCCTGGACTCTCCATCTCCTCCCTTTGCTTTAGTTTCTTCAGAGCTCTTATCACATGCTGGCATTGTAATATATTATTCGGCATTATATTATATTCTTTGCTTATTTTCTGTCCAGTAGGTTGTGAATGCCCCAAAGTTATCCTGGTATCTCCAGTGCGTGGGAGAGTCCCTGACACTGAACAAACATTTGTTGAACGAAGGAATACATGCTCTTTGCTTTTCGACTTAGCTACAACATGTTCAGAGGAAGGTCACAGGAGGATAGAGGACCTAGGAACCATGACCTCTGAAGTGCAGTTGGTGAAAACAAGGCAAATCAGACAAGACAAGAGAATTATGAAGCAAGGCATTTCAGTATTTAAAAGACCTTCATCAAGTGCAAGGTAGAACCCTGCATGGTCCTACTTTGAGGGCAAATGAGTGAACAGGACAGAGAAGTAAATCTGGCCTCATCATGTAGGTTGAACTTATGAAATTGCTGATATGTGATCATTTTGACCTAAAAAATGGCAATTTCCTATGGTTCCACTTAATAAAACAGAACCATCTAATGCCTAGACACGTACAGCTGTAGACTGGGCTGTGAATAGAGGGAGGGAGCTCTCCATTACTAGATGGGTTTTAATATAAGTTTGATGTCAGAGGCATCGTAGGAGAGATTTCTAAAGCAGGTGGGAAATTGTCTCACAACTGTAGACACAGAATCATTGTATTTTTTTTTTTAGCCTGGAGGGGCTGATACAGTAAGATTTGAAGGAGTCTGGTGGGGTGGGGCATCCACAACTCAGAGGTCCACAGAGCCAGAGCTGCAGATAAACTCTGGCTGGGATCAGCTTTCTTCTGCAGCTGACCTCACTAGACGGCTCTTCCCAAAATTCCAAGCCCTCTGACAGAAGCTATGTCTTCAGCTCTTAAATTATTTAAATGTAAGCTCCTTTCATTATTTAAAAGTCCCCACAAAACAGATAAAAGGCCACTTAAGCCAGCAAGAGGTTTAAATGATATTTTTAAAGTATCTATTTTTATTCATCACCATAGCAAACACATGACCTTCATTATGCTCTATACAGGCTGAAAATATCAGCTTCAGGGAGAGACATATGGCATCATGGAAAGAGCTAGGATCTGGGGCCAAAGAGCCCCCAGTTCACACAACCCTGGTTCTGCCATTTGCTAGCTTTGTGGCTTAAAGCCAGCCACCCAACTTTTCTAAGCCTCACTTTCCTAACCTGTAGACGGGGGCAGTAACACTTAACTTGCCATGGGATTACAGAGTCACGTGGAAAGTGCCTTTGTAGGACTTCAATAAATGGCAGCCACTATAATTAATTATGATCGCCCTGATGTCATCCGATCAGGTTGGTGGGTATTAGATGCATAATGGCTTATAAAGGGGACATTTAGGTGCTCCTTTGGAGACAGATATTACAGACAGCACTGGGGTCCCAGGCAGCTTACTGGACTGATTGGGTCCTGTTCATATGAAAAACGGCGACATTTAATGGTGGTGGCAGGAGGGGGATTGCAGGGAGGGTTCAATCCGTGCCCTGGTTCCTGAGATGAAGAATCACAACCAGGGGTAACGGCAAGACCCACCGACAGCGTTCTGGAGGGAGAGGTCACGCTGCCCATCTTAAAAGAAATGTCTTCGGAATTCATTAAGGGAGAGCACAAAGCAGACATTCACAGATGAAAATCTCAAAAGGTCATTTGGAAAAAGACTGTTTTCTTTACCTTTAGACTGCCACCGACCTGATGCAGCTAATGGTCTCCTTCGTGACCACATGTTCAAGCCGGGCTAAAAGGGAAGCCGCCCAATTAGGCTGGGAATGAAAGGAGGCTGCAGAGTGGCTGGAGATGGCAGAAAGAGCAAAAGGAAATGCGGTGTGGATCAGGTCAGCTTATTACCTATCTACCTGCTAATCACTTTGCATAGAGCCTCAGCAGGAAATCATTTTGTCTCCAAGTGAATCACAGCTTTACAGCAATTTTATAATGAAAGAAATGAGGGTTCTCGCCAAGGTGCTTACTGCACTGTTTGGAAGAAAGAGGCTGCAGGCAGAAACGCAAACAGGGAATCTGCAGCATCTACAACATTATGACACAAAAATGAACTCTGTGTGTGTGTGTGTGTGTGTCCTCGCTGGAGCATCCAGCAGGAAGGCAGGATGACATAAAGAATTAAGAGGTGGCCAAATGACTCTTTTTTTCCTTCGATTTTTAACTATTTGCTCAAATTGCAAAGATTTTGTATACTTTTGGGATTTCCTTAGTAAGTCGTAAAGTCAAATAAGGTCCTTTCATGGAATGGGAATTACAATTTTACCCGAATGGTTTATTTAGATAAAAAGACCTAGAAGTCATGTGGTAAAAACAGAGTGTACAAAGGTAGAATAGAGTGTGTCAGGGTGAAATATAAATCACAAAACCAGTTTGGGATCATCAAAATGGGACAGAGGGAGGAAAGTAGGAAGGCAGGAAGGAAAAGAAGGATGGCAGGAAGGAGGGAGGGAAACAGACCTTTACAGCTCCGTGGAAGATATCAGAGTTTGCTGAAATGACAATACTTGGAGCCATATGCCCCTGGGTATGAGTCCCAGCTAAGCCTCTCCCAGCTGTGTGATGACTATGGACAAGTTAATTTATGTTCCATACTTAATTGTGCTCATATATTAAACTAAGGGTATTTATACGTAGCTCTTAAGATGATTGCAGGGATATGGGCTCTGGCATGAGATAGGTTCTTGAAAGATGCTAGTTCTTTATATTTCTATTCCTCCTCTAAGAGATAAGCTATATCCCCCCTGTGATGAAGAGGAGGATGGTGGTAACTTGAGAATGCAATTATTTCACATACTGCAGACCTGCTGAAAACTGTTCAGCAATATACCCGTCCTTCCCAGCCGTCCTCCCACCCCCAAGTAGCAGGCACCCAGAGGGGAAGAGTGAATCTACACAACAAAAGTATCCTGTGCAAAAGAGCAAAAGAGTAAAAAAGCAACACACATCAGAGGAATGAAATCTGGGAGAATTGTGGAGATTAAAAACCAGCCCTTCACACTATGACCCTTGATGTGAGCATGCAGAGCGCTAAATGCAATTGGTGTCATTTCATTAATTTGGTTTCATGTATTTATTAATTGCAGCTACCATCATCGCAGGGGCCATAGATTGTATTAGAACAGGAGACGAATAAGGCTAGGTTCATGTTAATTCTTGCTGGAGAGATTAATCCCATTTCAAACAGGCATCGATCACAGAGATACACAGAATGTTAACCAAAGGGCTACATGAAATATGCCAGAGGACAATCTATGACCTGCGTCCCACTGCACGGGCTGAGGAGGGGAGGGACGGAGGAGGCGGGGGAGGAGGAAGACGGCAAGGGCAGGGGGGATGCTCTGTGCAAATGTTTGGGAGATGAAAAATAAAAGAGAGCAGGAAATAGAAGGAAAGGGGGCAAGGAGCAGCTGCAGGAAGACGAAAAATCATGAAAATTCAGGGCAGATAAAGAGGTAATGGAGGCTACAAAAAAAGAGAGAGAGAGGAAAAAAGAGAAGGGTGGGCAGTAGGAAAAGGAGGAATATTTACGGAAAAGGAAGGAGCTGGGCACAGGAGCAAAGAAACAAACCAGAGCAAAGGAAAGAACACTCAGGAAGGGAAGCAGCAGAAAGACAGGCAGCATGGTGACATTCAAGTCAGCCTCTAATTAAACGGGGGCAACTGCTTTTTATGCATCTGTGCCCTTGATTCAGAAAGAAGCAGCGGCCTGAGAGAGGACTTATTGTGCGGGTAATGACTCCAGGGAAGCCGGGGGCCATCGCTGGTTATATTTACTGACTATAACCGGCAGGTTAGGCGCCCTAATGCTAGAATAGCCATCTGCATGCAAAGTCCCATCATTAGCACATGTGCACAGGGCCTGGGGACCCCGCCCAAGCAGCCGTGCTTTGCTGCCATCCCCAGGGCCCTGCTCAGGGCTGAGCACCTGCAAACCTGGCTGCTGCAAAGCGGGGATGGGGATTCTTTCCCCCTGTCCAGCCCAGGCCTGGGGGCAGCTTGAAGCCGGAGTGTTCCCCGCTGCCGGCTAAACAAAGCAGCAGAGGAGGTGATGCTGGAAGAGATGAGAGGAAGAAAGCCTGCGGGGGAGGGCGGAGAGTCCCGCATCAAGAGCTATGGTGGAAACAGCTGACGGAGGAGGACTTCAGGCTAAAGCTGGGCAGTCAATCATTTATTCTCTCCCTGACCCCAGTGGCGGAGCTAAGGTGTGCCTTTCGTAAGAGCTAGCTTCTGGCTTTCTCTCTCATGCATTTTCTCTGTCTTTATGTCCTTCCCCATTTTTTTCCCCCTGGTGAATTCCTATTCCAGTTTGAAAACTGATTTCATCTTTTTGTCAAAGCCCTGCTGGCTTAGGGAACCTTCTTTCTTTCTCCCAACAGCACGTCGATTTTACTTTTATTATGGCATTCAGTGTGCCTCACTGAAGTTTCCCGACTCTGTGTCCGCCCCGCCATCTCCTCCATCAGTCTGTCTGCCTGTCCCTGTGTCACGGCTGCAGGCCCATAAGTTTCTCACAGGCAAAACCACATCTCAGTCATCATTGAAGCTCAGTATCTTGCTCAGCGCATGGTGCTTGGTTATGGATCAATACTTTCTGAATGGAAACAAACAGATTCATGTTCTCTTATCCTTGTCATCCCATGGTTTGTTCTGTTCATCACAGATCCTTCCCAACACACCTCTCTTCACTCCAAATCTCCACTAATCACAGCTGGGAACATGATTCTCATTCCTTCTCCGACCCCTTGAACTTGTCCTCACTTGAACTTGCCTCTGAATTTCTCAAATCAGTTTGAAAGTATGCATTTCATTGTATTATACCCATTACCCTCTCCTCTAAGCTCAATCAGCAAATGCATGGCTGTAAAATGTTAAAAGACCTGTTAGTCATGTTGAATTCTGAGGATTGAAACGATCAAGAGAAAAAGCCTCCTGTCTTCTCACTCTAGTACTTAAACCAAAATCCACATTAATTTTTAAATAGTTAAGGGAAAGACATACCGCTGAGCAAAAGTCATGTGTCTTAGGCACAGGGACACATTAGTTTTGGAGTCTGGGAGCCACCGTGAGGGTTGGGGAATGGAGGAGACATTCAAAGCAGCCAGTTTGGGAGGGGTGGCCCAGCCGCACCCAGATGTGCTCACTTTCATTTCTCACACTGGACTTTCCAGTCAGAGTTTATTGGAAACAAAGTTCGCAGTCTATGGGCAATGTGCAAACCAACTGAATTCAGTTGACTGACTGCTTGGGTCTTCTTCCTAAATGGGACTATGATCAGAATTTCCTAAACTTCTATTAGAACCACCATTATGTGATGATCAACCCAAACGACAACTAATCCTTGAGCCCTTATTATGGGTTCTTCCAACCGATGGAGGGTTGGCGACACAGTTTTGTTGTTCGTTTTCCTATTCCACCTTTGAATACCTGGACTGCTTACTCCTACCTGGGGTTGACGGCCTGAGGTGAGGAGCACACTCACCCCCACCATGTGCAGTCGTCCCAGGAAGCTGTCCAGGCGCACAAAGACCAGAGAAGACTGGAAATCCCACTCCTTGACTTCCTGTTTCTCTTTGAAGTAAGTGTGGAGATTCTCCCTTCTGTCCTGAAATGCCTGCTTGAAGAAGCTCAAGGTGTCCAAGACCACTCGCAGTTTGTTCTGATTTTCTTCCACCTCACTTCTCAGGAGGTCTTCTGGGCTGAGATAATTAGTGGCCTGGTATGCAAACAGATTAGTGTCACTGAGCCTGGCTGCAGGTGCAGGATATCCCAAAACTTGCCAATACCAACTCTGAACTGAATCATTGCCCAAGTAATATTTTTCACAGCATAATATAGGAAACATCTGACCCCACACTCAGTTCCACAGGTAGACTGGGACCTGGATTTAAGCCAAATAGTCTTTGAGACAGAAACCACAGTGATTGGCTCAGGAACGGGCAAGTGACCACTCAGAGACAAAGAAACACAATGAGCCTGTTGGTGGGCTCGAAGCTGGAACAGGTGCTCTTTCCCAGGTGTTCTTTTGTGACTTACTGGCTTTCTATAGTGAAGTAATTCCAGTGTAAGAATTCTTTGGACAATTAATTGTTTTCCTGTCTCCAAGAAACTTGAACCTGGAAAGCTGGGAAGTTGGAGCTGTGGGACAGCCACCTTCACCACTACAGAGAGGGGCAGAGATAACTGGGTCCTGGGCCATGGTGACATCATCCTAGGCCGTATTGCAAATCAGGGCTGAAGCCACTTGTACCTTGGACTTTCAGGGTACACGAGCTGATGTGTTTTCTGTTGTTCATGCTACTTTTGGTTGGGGTTTCTTACACTTTCAACCAAAAGAGTTCTGGCTGATCAACATGGAGTGATGGGGGAGTACTGGACTAGGAGTCAAACAGCCTGGATTTGAGTCCTGGTTTGGGTGTCTTTGGGTCAGTCACTTAACCTCCCTGAAACTTAGTCCACATCTTTAAATAATACCCATAAATAATAAGCACTTCCCTGCCCATCTCTCAGGGTTTATCTGACTGAGATCATGAATGTAGTGGCACCTCGCAGCCTGTAGTGTGCTCCATAGATGTTAGTCATTATCAGCGACTGTTTAAGCTTGTCCGTTGTTTTCTCAGGGTCATAGTTCCTCAGAGGCAAAAGAAGCCAATTTGGGGGGAAGATCACCCAAACCTCCTTAAAGTTTACAGGGCATATGCAACATCACATTGAAGCCTCACAGTCACCCAGCAACCCAAAAAGAGATAGGTCCTCTTCTCTCCACCGTTGTACAGAGAAGAGTGAGGCACAGAAGGGGTAAGTGACTTGTCCTGGCTCACACAGCTAACAAGCAATGAAGCCAGGGTTTCATACAGGATCACCTGACTTCAGAGGCTGCATTCTTGATTGCTAGGCTTTGCTGCCAATTTGTTACCAATTCCTCTGTACAGATCATTAAGGAGGTTGGAATTCACCACCCCTACAATTTGCCCCATCCTCGGTGTTAGTTAGGCAGACAGGAAAAGAAGACTGGGCCTCCCAGGTGTTCTTGGGTTACTGCAAATGTCTTTGTGAAATATTGGCTCGTGAGAGTAAAATACTGTAATTCAAGCATGAGAACTCTTTGGACCATAATTATTTCCCTGCCTGGAAAAAATGCACACTTGTCTCTTTCCCGTGATGTGGTGCCAACCAGCCCCAAGGTTACTGGGGATCCCAGGGCGGCCCACCTGCTGGATGAGAAGGTTGCAAATCTCCTGGAGCAGCACAGTAAGCCTCCCTGGGGAGCGGTAGAACTTGCATGTGGCCCAGATGAGACAGATCACGTGGAGCAGAGCCTGCAGCCGGGGCTTCACCTCCGGAAACTCGGCATTCTCGAGTGTTTCCAGGTGGCGGTGGAGTGGTACCAGGTGCACGTGGATATCCTGTGCCTCTGCCAGAGCTGGAGGGAATCAGAGATGGTCACCATTCCCTGCTCGAGGCTCATACCTACCTGGTGTAGCCCTGGTCCCTGAGAAGCAAAAGATCTGCAAAGCAACGACTGCAATTCCTTCCCAGGCTAAGAAAGCAGAGAGAAGGCTGGTTCCAGAAACTTTCTAGCTCTTAAGAAGACATCTGGAAATCTGGAGAGCCCTGAACAACTAGAGTAACAGTCTGAGGAGTTCTTTCTCACAACATTCCTCTATCTGGACTTCTCCCTGGCCCTCCCAGCCCCAGTCTGATGCTCAGTGTGTAGTAGAAACACACTCAGTAAATATTTGCTAATTACTTTGCTGCTGATATTTCCAAGATAATACAAAATAGACAACAGAGGACAAGTTTTAAAATCAGAAAGACCTTCCTGGAAATCCTGGCCCAGACATTTAGCAATTGTATGACCTTGGGCATATTTAACCTCTCTGAGCCTCAAAAATAGGTGGAACTCATTTAAAGAGTCCTCGTGAAGGCTGAAGGGAGCACAGACGAGATCTTCATAAACTGGCACAGTGCCCAGACCAGAGACGGTGTCTGGTAAATGGTGGTGTCTCTGAGGAGTAAATTCTCACTGAGCTCTTGTATGGAAGAAGTTGCAGGTCATAGAGAAAGAGCACAGGCTGATTATGACGAGGTTCTGCTGGTTTTCAAGGCCAGGGAAATCTACCATCTCTTTTGAATACAGCCAAGGAAAAAGAGGGGCCTCTAACCAGTTGTCTTGTGGCAACTTGGAGGGAAAATAAGAAACCTAGCAGCACTGGACACTAACATCTGCATAGCAGCTTCGAGGGAACGCGAACGCCCACCAGACAGACTGAACTGGACGGTAGTGCGTATGAAGGTTGGTTCTTTCCTGGGCAGATAATCAGGTGGTGTCACATGAAAGGAGCTAGTCTTAGGTTATAGTATGTGGATGCGGCTCTGCTTTCATCCTAAAGAAAGCTCAAAATCTATACTATGTAGCAAACAGTTTCAATATGCCAGGAATTGTTCTGCTCGCTAGACATACACCATCTCACAGAAAGCCCTGAGAAATAGCTTCAGGACTCCCACTTTCTAAACGAAGAACTTAAAATCTAAATAACTTGCCTACGGCCATTCCATGAATCAACTAGTTCTATCCAGAGGAGCAAAAGGAAGATGACCCCAAGCTTATCACGCTGAGCGCCTGGCTGGACAGTTGTGAGGCTCACCCTGCGAAGGAGGATGCTGATATGTATGTTTGTACTTTAGATCCCAAATGAGGTTGTGGGAAGCAGGATGTGAATCGAACTTTTGAAACTCAGATGCCACAGTAAATTGATTAGAGTGGTGATTCTTAGGTGGAGGAGCTGACGGTGAGTATTAGAACCACTGCGTTGGGGTGAGAGATTTCAGAATCCAACAGACACTCTCCCAGGCATTCGCTCCAGCCTTCATACATGCTCTGATGGAAAAGAGGCCGAGAGCACCACATTAGGGAACTTTCTATTTAAGAAGCTCTGTTTTGAAGGCTTTTTAAAAAAGTGAAATCTTTAATCATAGAAATAGGCACTGGCTTGATTGTTAAGAGCCTAATATTTGAGAAAACAGGGTTTGCCATCTGGTCCAGGGTGCAGTAGTCTTGGCTGACAAAGCAAATGCAGAAAAAGAGAAGGACAGAGCTAGGTTCACACCTTTTTAAGACACATAAATGTAAACAGCCAGTTGCACAGGGATGTCCAGTGGTTTGCTGATAAATCTTTAACAACAGACTCTTTGGGGACAAATTCCTTTATTTGTAGCATTTGCCAATTTCTGTTGTATAAACATTCCCAATATTTGTGCCATGTTCGATTTTAAGCTATCAGTTTGACTTCATTGAGAGTTGCCTAGGAGGTTAGAGATGGGAGGGTTAAAAAGAAAAGCATACAGTGTCCCCTCAAGAGCCACTGCAAACCAGCACCAGGTGGCCCCAGCACACCACTGGACTTTCACCTCTCGCCCACACAGAGCCACCCACACACACCTTGGCTGGGGCTATGGTTTGAATGTGTGCCCTCCAAACCTCAGGTGTTGAAACTTAATGCAATGTACTGTTATTAGGAGGTGGTACCTTTAAGAGGAGATTGACTTGGTGACCAGGCTAACTTGGGAGGACACACATCTTAGAAGCAGAGAGCAGCCTTCGCCAGATAACCAAACCTTCCAGCGCTTTGATCTTGGATTCTCAGCCCGCAGAACAGTGAGAAATAAATTTCTCTTTTTTGTAAATTATCCAGTTTGGTGGTATTATTTTATAGCAGCACCAATGGGCTAAGACACTTGGTAAACAGGTTGTACTACGCCAATCCCATCCGAGAGAAGAGAACTCTCTAATTAGTTTTTATTCCCCTTGTTATTTCTCCGCAAAGGGATTGTTGCTTTGGGTTTTCCAAGGCTGCTTATTGTCCAATTAATTCTACTTCATACAGTCCTGTTCCCACGTGTTTTCCTCCATCCTTTTAACCTCCTTGCCCACCGATCCAGATACATGTCTTTTCCTTTCCTTCTCTTCAGTCCCTCAGTGAACCAGTGAACTACCCTGATCATGACTAATAAGAATAATGCACAGAGTATATCTATTAGGATAAGGAAGCTACATGCTCCAAAATTAAATTAGAAATGAGAAAATCAGCCGTCAGCTTAGAAGTTCCTGCCAAATTTTCTGACCAAGTCTCTACCTAACACCTCTAATCAAATTTTCTGTTCTGCTATCATTGGAATTGAGCTTCATATTTCAAGAATTTCTGCTTTCACAGTAGGTTTATCTGGTACTAATATAACGATGTTTTTTCTCATCTCATTGCCGGCATATACTCTACTGCAAAGAATTTTTGAAGTTGGCCTGCGGAAATGAATCTTTTATAATGATTAATCCATGTGAATGATTTTAGTCTATGAATCTGTTAATGAGAAAAATATATTTGGGGCACTAAATGACTAACTCATACTTTTACTACATGTTTGATTTCAGAGTCCCAAATTTCAGGCATTTTCATGCCTCCTTTGCATGTCATGTGTGTGTACAATCTGTAGTGCTGTATTGCTTACTTAATGTGTTCCTCTCAGTGATGCTCACTTTAACCTAATGAAAATTACATAAAATGAAAACTTTAAATCACTGCCATAAATGGAAAACTACTATCACTTGCCCCAAACAAGGTTTTCACCCTTTAACACATTTTAAAAAATATCTGTCCATATATTTCCCACAGTTCAGTTGTTTCTCACACCCACAGGGGTACACACACCACTTTTTGGGACACCTGTCCATGTGAATTGAAATGGAAATTGGGAACAACAGTCCTTTCCTCTGGGACACAGAATCTCTTGGCGAAGCAGTAAACTCAGGCCCCAAGAGACATCTTGTTCCAAACCAGCTTTTGTGCTGGCAGAGCAGCCTCTGCGATGAGATTTTAGGGCCCAGAAGGACCTCAAAGACTAACAACTTATGCCAGTTCTTTTCTGTTATATAGCTCATGGCGAAAACACCAAGACCGGAACTTTTATTCCCTTAGCTAAGTGGTTTGCAAGCCTCATGCCATGGGGAGGGGAAGGTGGGACAAGGAATCAGCCAGTGGGTCTGGACACACAATGCCGCCCTCTCTAACGAGCAAATATACCTGGACTAGTTTTACCTAGTGGACTTTTTTTTTTTTATCTTGTGGACTTACATGGGAAATTGTATTTAAAGAAAGTGTTCTGGGACAGGAGAAATGTTTCAAAATCACTGCTTAGATCAAGCTCAAACCATATGAAATTGTAAGTACCTTTAAAAGCACGTTTTGACCTACAGCACTGAAGGGCAAGGAGGAGGTTTGATAGGAAAAAGCGGAAGAAACAAAGTGCACCAATGATGGGAGAGGGAGCTCTGACAAAATTTACCTACTTCTAATCATAGGCTTTGCTGGCTTTGCAATTCTGATAAGAGCTGATCTTGTCTGGTGCTCAGATGGCCAGGAAATTGCAGTCCCATCTGACAGTAGGAAGAGAAAAAGCAGAATGGAGCTAGAAATGGAATAGGGATTTCTCAAGAAGCCAAGGGTGCAGGGACCTGAATTGCCGAGGTGAGAGATAGCAACACGCATTTGCACGGTGCCCTTCAGTCAGTAAAGGTCTTCCACCTATACTATCTCACAAGGACCCAGAAATATAGGTGGAAGTGTGGCACCATAGCTATGGTATACACTGAAACTCAGAGAGGTTGAGTGAATTTGCCCAAGGCCGCACAGCAGTGGAACTGCAAACAGAGTACAGTTCTCTTTAGCTGTTCTCCTGCTTCTAGACTTGGTATTCTTGCCACCATGTTATACTGTGTCAGGTTAGAAGATTATAAGGACTTGGAGCTACAGAAATCAGACAGAGAGAAGCAAATGCATCACTCCATAAGAATTTGAGTCAAATGTATTTGTAAAAATACTTGGTGGTCCTCACCTGCTACGACATTTCTGAACATGGCTTTGAAAGCTGGGAAGTAGCTGCTCTGAAGCTTGTCCAGGAGTCCAGCCATGCCTCTCACTTTTATCATCCTCAGTTGATTATAAATGTATTCCAGATCCTCAGACCTGCAGTACCACAGAGAAGGGCGAATCCAGGTGAGCATGAGGAAATGCAAGTCACGCTGTGATGACCCATCTTTGCAGAGAGAAAGAGAGGAGCCCTGCCTCGGGGTGCTCCTCAGAGGCTGTGCTCCTGCCCAAAGAGCCGAGACTTCTGTTCCCAGAACAGCGAGGGCAAAAGCCTGAGTCTGGAACACAGGTTCAAAGGGGAAGCTCCAGGTAACACTGCTGTGACCATCTGCTGGCTCGAAAGCTTGGCAGCTGGAGGTCATTCGTGCTTGCTGTAAGGCTGGGGCAGGGTGAGGGAGGCATTGTTGGAGCAAGGGTGCTAAGAGAAGGGCTCACAGGAGGTCAGTGAATGGTCAGAAACCAGGCAAAAGGACAGGGCATCTCAGCGTGGCTGGAGCCCTGCAGGCACGCCTGGTCCTGTGACGGGGATGCTCGCCACCTAAAGCCGGGACAGGGACATCTGCCTCCAACATCCGTCTGTTTCCTTTTGAGAAAAGGATTTATCAGCCCAGTGATAAATAGGAGCAAAGAAATGGGGAAGAAGCAGGATCAGGAGCAATAATGAGGCCTTGGGACAAACACAGTACACGATGGACTTTCCAGCCTCGCTAAGGATAAGCTGGGACCTAGGACAGGCTGTTCTGCATGCAACTTCCAGAAACTTCTCTTTCTTCAGATGGTGCATGCATCTGGCCTTGACTGTCCAAAGAGAAGAGAGTAGACAATGAGAGGATAAATGTTTTTAGAAGTTGGTTTTACATGTAGTTAAAAGAGCCTTTGAAGAACTGTCAGAAGACATACTGATGTTAGACCAAGAAAGGATGGATGACTATTGAATCTCAGGGAAAGTGTGCATCTCTCAGGCCATTGAAAAACTGTACCACCCCAATGTCACTGAGCTGTCTACCCTTGGGATGATGAGGAACACTTGAAGGGAAGAACCAGACTCGGTGATCGGGTTCCCTAAGGCCAGCTCTAGCTGCATCCTCTGCAAGACATCTTCTCCCCAGGGTCTGAGCATGTGCCTTCCTGCCTACCTGCTCTTCCAGAAATCCAGCTCCACCTTGGGGGTGGGATTCTCCCCCTGCAAGAGTGGCTGGGAAGACTCTCTCTTGAGCACCATCTGGACTTGGTGGCTCCATTTGACCACTGCAGACTCAATGGCGTAGATGACTGACTTATCGATGGCATCTGAGCTGTGAAAGATAAAAGAAATCTCCTAGAATGTATAAAAATTTCCACCTTGGGTACCCCTCAAAAAATATTCCACATCTTTTAAAAATAGAATGGAAATTCCATCTAGCTCATCTGACATTTTTTTGGATAATAGACTTTGTTGAATAGTCAATGAAATATACGATCCTCTCTCCAGAAGAAAATGCTTGTGTGTGTGTGTACATACAACATTATTCGTACAGATTAAGGGGATCACCAGTATTCTGAAGACTAGTTTAAGAACTCTGAATGCCAGTAAGTTGTCCTGTCAGTACAGGAATACCTTGGACAGAAAACATTCAGGTGACTACTCAACCCTTGCTTGAGGGACAGCAAGCTCCCTACTCAACAATGCAGCGCATTCCTCAGTGGGTTGGCTCTCCCAAGTAGAAAGTTTGTCTGTACACATCTATCTCCCTGCCATTTCCTCATTTTGGTCTCAGTTATGACTGCTGCAGCAAGAGGAAATAAGTTATTTCTTCGTCCACAAGCCAAACTATGAGCCACGTGAATATCACCATCACAATTTCACTTTGTCCTCACTTTTCCAGTGAAGAATGGAATTCCCAAACTTCCCCCCATCCATACACCTTTTAACAAACAATAGCTATGTTTGGAAGGGGTTAAAGGTTTTTAAAAAAAATGCATTTGGGCTGTTTTTTACAAAGTCTTAACTGCAAATTATACATGTCAACAACCAAGGACACAGAAAAGAGGTCCTATCATTCACATTTTCACGTCAGAAACCCACCTTTCCTTAATCTAATTAAATTCATATTTGCTGAGAAATGATATGGCACGGGTGATTGTGAAAGACATTAAAGGAGGAAGATGCCTCCCCTAAAATGATCCCCAGCCTTTTGGGAAATTATCAAATTTGAACAAAGGGAAACAAACTCAGCAATGATTATATACACACACTGAATATTATTAAGTTGAAATATAAAGGGACTAGAAAATGGGTAGTTTGAACTTATTTATTTTGAAAGTTGAATATTTTCATTAACCCACAATAAGTTTTCCAGTTGACTGAGAAATTACTTCAAATTATATATGTAGCAAATTACTTCCACTAGAAAAAATGCGGTATATAGCACATTGTCACGGCATGCATTACTGATCCTCCACATCAAATGACAGATCCTGAATTCACAGCGATGGCTGTCACACTCTGGGCAACTCCTGACAACGTGGCAGACAGAGCTCAGACAGGAAGGCCACCTGTTGCCACAAGCACATGGAAATGCTGGATAAAACATAACAAAATATAGTATTTCTATATGTAGCCTGACTTGAAAGAAAAACAAATCCCCAAGGGATAGAAACAAAGAGATCCAAGCCAGAATGGTAAGTGGAAGCTGATGGTGAATATAATTTCTAGAAGAAGAGGTGGCTGCAGTTTTCATGCCCACTTGGAGACAGGAGACATGGCCTCCAGGTTTCAGCAAAACCAGATTTGTTTTTATTTGAAAAGGAAAAAAAAAAAAAACCCAGGACACGAAAAAAGTCTTCAGCTGCTTGGGGAGGAGAGTCTGGAACTGTCACAAGAGCCGCCATGCCAGAGTGAGTTCTGTGACATTTTGTACCGAGTAGACGCAGGGAAGAGGTGCGGCTGCCTCCCAGACTGGACCTGGGGCTTTGCCAACGATGACACAGTGTCCTGATCAGCAAAATACCGAAATCCAGTGTGGCTGCTCTCAGCCCTGGGGTGACGCAGACTGGAAAAAAGGCCATGTTGCTGTGATAGCCTTGAGAGGCTCCAGGCAGAGGAATTGAGGTAAGGGAAGAAATCAGTGCGAAAATACAGGCCTAGGGTGTTGGTCAACAGGCCAGACAGGGGGCTTGTGCGCAGGACGAGAGGTACAGAGTCAGCAACAGAAAACTCATGAGGAAAACATTTCAATAAACCGGCATCTCCCCTATCTCAAGGCCATGTGGCCGGGCTGGCGGTACTCACACTGTCTCACTTTGGGAATCCACAAATGCCATTTTTTCTGAGCCTACTGGGAGAGGCAGTAAAGTTTTCCCCTTCACTTGCTCAAGGATAACCAGGAGGTCGCACTGCAGGCTGTGGGCGTGCTGCCTGACATCCTGACATACCATGTGGGGCCAGTCTTGGCGATTCTTCTCATTGGCCAGCACAGGTAAAACCACCTGTAACAGAGGTGCACAGGGAAGAAACACAGGCATTCCACTCCTGCAACCTTAAAGAAAGACTATTCTGGAAAATGTCTGGAAAGCTATACACAACCTTTTGCAGCTCACAGCACTGTAAGGACTTGAAGCAAAATCAGGAGGCCCTCAAATAACCTACCCACAAATTTTCCTCCCCACTCTGCTCCTATGGATAAGGTCCCCTGGCCAAACAACTTGCTTTCTCTAGAGGACCAGATACAGTTCCTGCTCATACCTGAGCAGTAGGCTTCAGTTCCCCGCTAGCTTGTGGAATCATTCAAACAAGACAGTCACATCCTCCATGGGAACCAGGGCCACCACACCCTCTTGATACCACCAAGTGTGCCTCCCACAGCCCCTGGCTGTTCACTCTATTCCAAAGTGCAACCCCCATGTAGCCCTGCATGGCACCATGTCCTCCTCCTCTGGGCTGTGAGTATATGTGACTAATAAACTTCTACCAGCGTCATCTATCTTGTGTTGGGTGTTCTGTGTTCAGCCACCCTATCACCCTGGGGCAAGAATGCTTCCTTCCTGAAAAGGAGGCGAATGAAACAGACACAAAGGTCATAGGACAAATGCAGTAGGGGTGACCATCTGTCTACAGGTGGTGTGAGGGGGCACCTTAAACAAGCAAGTAAAGTTGAGGATCTCAAATCCACCTTCAGGGTGAACATTAGCTGATTTTGGCCACCCAGCATGGTTCCTCTTCTTTTGGTATCCTTCCCCAAATCCAGAGATGGACATGTGCCCACACCTGAGCCAATGAGAGTCAGACCAAAGTCTCTTATCTGAATTTTAGAGGAAGAGATACCTCTTTTCTACTAGTCTGGAGCTTTTCGTGGTCATCTTGTGACCATATGGAGCCTTAGAATAAAGTAAATGTGGTGAAGGCAGTGCTCATAGATGGAGAAAGGCCAAATCTTGGTGACTTTGTCTGAGTTCCTAAGTGAAGCTGCTCTTGAACTTTCTGAGCTAGTTTACATTGAGTTTCTATTACTAGCAACATAGGAAGTTGTCAATACAACTCATTAGGAATCTTTGCCTGTAAACATTTCACAATTAATGGGAAAGGAATGCCAGAAAGACAGATGATCAAGCAATTTGATGAGGAAGGTACCAAGTAAATAAGGAAAAGGAAATATGGACTCCTATGATTCCTTCTGTATATGACCAGTAAGTCCTGGTGGTTGTGAAGTAGAACGCCTGGACCCAGCATGTTAAATTCTAGAGGACGGTCCTTGCCTGGTTTCTCTGGAGACAGTCACTGAGCTGAGGACTTACAACAAATAGTCAACAGAGAGCTCAAAAAGGAAGAAAATATTGCAAATTAAGTTCTGTCACATTCATGTTAAGAAAGGATCCTTTGGGCCCAGGGAAGAAGGACTAATAGGGAAAAAGGATAAACTGAAATTTTCCTAGGTTTTCAAAGGCAGGGACTGTATCTTATTTGATCCTTATATTCCCTCAGTCCTCCCTAGGGTCTGGCACACAGGAAGCATTCAGAGGTTTATAGAATAACTGAATGTGTGCTGTCTGAACAAAAAGTGGTAGGTAGGTTTCGGTTGGATTTTTGAGGGCTTTGAGTGATAGAAAGATAAGGAATGTGAACTCTACAAAGTGAAAAGCTACGCATTCATTTATTCGATGAGTATTTATTGAGCATCCAGTATGTGCTAATACTATTTTAGGGGTTTGGAGGATACCTCAGTGAACAAAACAGACAAAAATGCCTGACCTCATGAAGTTTATATTCCAGGGGAAAGACAGTCAATAAACAATAAATTCTGTGGATAAAAATAAAGCATGTGAGGGGGATCAGGAGTGTGAGGTGGAGGGGTTGACATTGTAAATGTTGGGCTTGGTACAGGCCTTACTGAGATGAGAACACTTGAACAAGGACTGAGGGGCTTGGGGGGAGTGCTTTGCAAATCCTCGGGGGAGTATGTTGTAGGTAGAAGGACTAGAACTAGCCAGTGTGGAGGCCCTGGGGTGGGAACATGTGTGGTGTGATGAAGGAGCAGTGTGAAGGCCAGTGAAACTGGAACAGGGTGAGCAAGAAGAGAAGGGGTGGGCAAAGGGGCTCACATCACATGCAGCCTGGCCTGTAGGATTTCAATTTTACTCTCAGAGAAATGGACTTCATTGCAAGGTTTTGAGCAAAGGGGTGATGTGGTCTGACATCTCTTTGAGTGATCCTGTTCGCCGCTGTGATGAGAAGGCTCTCGGGGGGGCAAGAGTGGAAGAAGAGCTCAGCGAGCAAGCTAGTGCTTTGATACAGAAGGCAGTGGCATGGCACAGGGGGGTGGTGGTGCAGGTGGTAAGAAATGGTCTATTCTATACAAATTTTGAAGGTGCAGCCAATATGATGTCTTAATAAATTGGCTTTGGAGTCATGAGAGATAAGAGGGGTCAGGATGACACCAATATTTGGGGAAGAATGGAGTTGCCATTAACTAATATTGGGAAGAATAAGGATGAAGTAAGTTCTTGAGGGAAGATCAGAAGCTTGTTTTTGGAAATGTTAAAATTTGACATATCCATGGAACTTTAAGTTGAAGCCATGGAGGAGGCAGTTGTATATGCTAGTTGGGAGTTCAGAGGAGAAGAATAGGATGGAGATAACAAACTTGGGAGGTATAGACGGTTTGTAAAATTTTGAAATTGAGTGAGAGCTCCCCAAAAGACGAATAAATAGAAGAGAAGGTGTCCAAGAATTGAGCCCTAGGTCCCTCCAATGTTAGGAAGTTGGGAAGAAGAGGAGGCACTGTCAGTGGAAACTGCGGAGGAAGAGCCATCATGATGGGAAACCAGAAGGCTGGTGTCCTAGATGCCAAATGAAGAAAGTGCTTGTGTCAGGAGAGGATGATCATGAGCTGGGACAAATGCTGCCCACAGGTCAAGCAGGAGGAGGACTAATTAAGGGCCATTCAATTTAGTCAAGTGGAGATCACTGGAAACATTTGGCAAGCTCTTTCACTACTTTTCTGTGAAGTGCGGGAATAAAAGCCTGGTGAGTGTGTATGAGATAAATCAGGAAAAGAATGGGACACAGCATGAAAAGACACATTCCAGGAATTTTGATATAAAGAGGATCACAGAAATGGAGTGACAGCTGGCAGGGGGAAATGAGGATTTTATTTCATGGGAACTACATAGTAATGGTGGAAATATAAGAATGGAGGAAAGAAGAGGAAATTGCTAGAGTGACCTCCTCAAGAACAGGCGGGACTCAGAGAACAGGGGGCATTTTAATTTAGGGTTGGTTTGGCATCAGATGACAGCACAGACAGCCCACCTGTAGGAACGGAAAGGGTGGCAGAGAATATGAGTATAGATATTGGCAGACAAGGTAGATATAAGAGTTTATGAAGATTTTCTTTTACTGTTTCCAGTTTTTTTAACCAAGAAAGAAGCAAGAGCATCTCAGAGTGAGGTTGAGGGAGGTTTTGGACATTTGAGGGAAGAAAAAAGAAAGCTGTGAAAGTCATCTAAAAGAGTAAGAAAATAGTTGGAATAGAAAAAGTAGGATATCTATTGGGAAACATTAAAAGCCTACTAGAGGTTCAAGGCCATGAGTTTACAGTGGAGTCAGTTGGTTGTTCCCTAGCCCCATTCAGCTCCATGGGTGCAGGTATGAAGCATGCAGAGTGCTGGGTTTCACCAGGATTGTGGTTTTGCCAAACAAGCATGACACACAGTGAGGTGGAGGCCAGTGAGTCAGGAGGTGATCAAGAGAATGATGGTAATGATGGATTGTGGCCCTCAAGCCGGGTAAGGGGGAGAGACCATGGGTGCGGGCCAGAACAGAGGAAAGCGGCAGGGTCAAGGGATTGGTGGTCCCCAGCAGGATCAAGGGACTGTTGTGGTCAGGGTATGAGAGGGAGTGAGCTGGAGAGATGGGAGCAGTGGTCTGAGAAGGAGGTACATGAGATTGGATCATAAAGGTGGTGGTTACTGGGAATGCACAGTCTGCAAGTGGCCACGGGACAGGGTGCTTACTACAGGGAGGAGGACAAGGTCACTAGAGGAGAAAGGTGGAGGGAAGCCAGAGGCTAAGCTATTGGAAAGATCATTCATGTGTCTATGGAAATAACCATGTGTTAAGACAAGAGTAATGTTGGGGAAAGTCACAGTGAGCTGGGAGACAAAGTCATGCGGAAATGAGGACAGTGCCATCAGCACAGGATGCAGCAAGAAGAGAGGATGATGTTGTGTGATGACAGGAGATTCAAACTGGAAGATTTTCAACATGAATCTAAGAGCAAGGAGGACACCTGTCTCTCCTCTGGGCTTACAAGAAGAAGGACTGTGGGGGAAATGCAGTTGAGTCCTCCGGAAAGGGCCAGGGCTGGGTTAGAGCAAGGTGACAAGGATTGATCAGAGAAGTGAGGAGGATTTTAAATGGGATGTTGTGTGACTATAATTCTCATCCTTTATGGAACACCTAAAACGTGACACTCTGTTCCAGGTGTTCTAATGTATTGGGTCTAAATTTCATAACAACTCTGCAAGACAATTTGGACATAATCCAGTGAGCTCACCTGCTCATATCACACTGCTGAAATTGATAGAACCAGGATTTGAATCTAGGTTTGTCAGACTCCAAATCCTGTGCTCACTCTCCAAAACAAAAAAAAAATTTTTTTTAAAAAGCATCCAAGTTTCAGAACTAGGAAAAATAACCTGGCAGCAGTGAATGAAGTGGTTGGAGAAGGAAGACAGGAAGTAGGGGAATGTGTTACCAAATTCTGTTAATTCTTCCTTTGAAATGTTCCTTAGTTGCATCTTTTTTTTTTTACCTTGTACTAGTGTAATGGGACAAAAATAATGTCCAAATTATAACATTCTCTCCTTGTCAACACCACCCCCCCTCCCCAGCCAAAACACACACACACACACACACACACACACACACACACACACACACGGCAGGAGGACATCTCTCAACCAGGGCCTGGGGAGGGGAGTTCTTTTGGCTTTAGTGAGGTGGCAGGAAAAGGGGCACAGGTAGTTGGAGGCTAAGCTGATCTACTAGGTACTGACAGAGAGGTGAGGGGGGAGGACAGGAAGGCTGGGAGGCAAGGACAGGGCTGAGCAGATGGGAAGTGAGCAAGGTTTGGAAGTGACATTGCATCAGCTTCAGGGTGTGTAACACAAGTAGACGGGAGCACAGAAGGTTGACTAGACTAGGTTACTGTTACAGGCTTTGAGAAATGCAAGTAAAGGACTTGAGGTATTTTTAAAATAAATTATTTTATTTAGATTTTGACATAGGTGATACATTTACATGGTGCAAAATTTAAAAAGTGCAAGGGCTTTTCCAGTGGAAAGTAAGTCTTCTACCTAGCTCTGGAACACCGCCACTCAGTTCCCCTGCTTGTGGATTAATTACTCTGTTAAAGAGTATTCTCCTTCCCTCTCTCTTTTTTTTCCATCCTTCCTCCATTCTTCCCTCCTTTCTCTTTTTAACAGAAATAGTAGCATGCTATACATACAATTCTGCACCTCTTTAAAAAATTATCTTAAATTGCAGCATTACTCCCAGTAGCTAAGAAATGGAAACAATATAAATGTCCATGACTCATGAATAGATTTTAAAATGTGGTATATGCATACAATAGAAAATGGTCCAGCCTTAAAAAAAGAAGGAAATCCTGTCATATGCAACAATATGGATGAACCTTGAGGACATTATGCTAAGTGACAAAATCCACTCACAAAGGCACAAATACTGCATGATTCCACTTGTATGAGGAGTCAAATTCACAGGAACAGAAAGTAGAATGGTGTTTTCCAGGGGCACGTGGAGCTGTTGGGTGAGTATAGAGTTTTAGCTATGCTGGGTGGGGGAGTTCTGAGGACCAGTTGCACAACAACATGTATTTGGCTGACAATATTGTACTGTATACGAGGAAGCTGTTGGTAGGTGAATTTTATGTTATGTGGATTTTTTAATTTGCCATGATAAAAAAATTACCCTAAGGAGTACTCCCTACCAATAACTCTTTTAAATGGCTGCATAGTATTTCACTGTATAGCTGGACCATAGTTCAATCACTCTGTCCTCTATTGAGACAATTAGAACACTGTCTCTAATCTCTTTCAATGCACGAATGAAAATGCTTGGATATTTGAGAATTTGAATTACTTTAAAATTACTTTTGCTTTCTGGACTGCATTTCCTTGACACAACTCTGAGATGGGCCCACTGTCCCTCACTTACACTACATTGAGTTCTATCTCTGAACCTTTGTTCAGTTTGCTCCCCATACCTTGAAAGTTACCTTGCTGTCTACTTATCCTAGTCCTTCTCATTGTTCAGGAGCCAGTTCGACACTTAAGGCTAAGCATGCTTCTCAGACCACAGGCATATCTCTCTCCTCTGAACCCAAAGGTACTTTCTATTGTCACCATTCATTATAGAATTCGATCCAGGCTTCTGCAGGGATGGTGTTCAGATGATGCACCAGAATGCAAGGCCATTCCAGTTGTTAAAATATTGAAATATTTCCACATCTACTGAAAGACCTAGCTTCCCTGGGCCTTTGGTGAATTCCTCTATCCATCCAACCCCTTCCCTGGAATTCTCCCTCCCCACAGCCTCCTCATAAAGCATCTAAGGGAACCTCCAGGACCTGGCTCAGCACTGGGGCCAGCTTTTAGGTAAGCTCGACCCCCACCCCAGTCATAACAGTTTTACATATTTTGAATATATGATTTACTGCATATGTTTTGGCTCCTTGAAGTAAGCTTCACATGGATGGGAACTTGTCTTCTATTTCTTTGGCATTCCCCATAGCACCTATCACATGAAACACCATATAGCTGGTATTCTGCACATATTTATTTCACAACCTGCAGGACACAGGGCATCAAGCCTCCAGAAACAGGGAAGTTTACTCTTATTCCAGAAAGGTCTAAGTGGCCCAAGAATCTCTCCTGAGCAACCCTCTGAAATCTCCTGCACTCTCGAGGCTTCTGCCATGGTGCCACCAAAGCACTCCATAATCCACATGTCTATCTTCCTCCCTGAGCTCCAGGTAGACTCCTCCAAATGCCTGTTGGGCATTTCCAAATGGATGCCCAACTTTTTATGTTGGCACAGGGCTGACCTTTGGTAAATGGCTGTGTGATGAATGAATGAGATGAAAATCAAAACCAAACCACCTTCCCCCTTTAACTCCTCTCCAGAAGTAAACACTGTTTATAGCCATTCACCTCCTTCCAACCCACTGATGCATTAGAAATGCCCCCTTGTTCACTTCCTGTCTTCCTCAGTCCTTCCCAATTTACAGGAGGGATTACGAGATACTGACCTAATAAGGGAGTAGTCACGACCCTGGCATTCTTCAGACTACAGCCTCCACTTGACTTTGCCTTGAACCCAGACCTGGACTGACCCAAGTCTTGGCCCCTTCCCATTCTCACTCTGGCCTGGCCTCCACCCAGATTTCCCCCAGCTCACTCAACCCACTTACGCCTCAGATGTCTGTCTTCTCCTGGTTTTAGTTTCCAGCGCCGCCCTCACCCCATCCCATGTTCTTCGCGGTTCCTGGAACTGGGCTCCCGGTTAGCGCTCCCGCTACAGCCCCGCCCCTCTGCCTATGACCCCGCCCCTTGGACCGCCCCCGCAGCTTCGCCCCGCCCCCTCTGGCAGCAGCTCCGCCCTCGGCGCTCCCTTCCCCTCCCCCACCGCAGTTGCGGCCAGCGCCTGGCCCACCAGCCCACCCTCACCTCGGAGAACAGCGCTTCCAGGTGCTCCAGAGGCGCCACGGGCAGGTCCCCGCAGAGCACTGCGCCGCGAGGGCTGGCGGGCCCTGGAGGCTCGGGCCTAGTGCGCAGGAAGAACAGCCCTTTAGCGCAAGGTGAGCCCGCCCCCAGGCCCGCGTCCAGCCCGGGTCGCATCGTCAGGCCCCCAGGCCCGGGCCGCACCACCAGCAGCGGCCGCGGCCCCTCCGCTGCATCGCGGCCCAGGAAGGCCTGGAGCAGCTGCTCCCCCTCGGCCGTGCCCGCGCAGCGCTCCCAGGCGCCCGCAGCCGGCCGCAGGATCTGGGCCACGCAGGCCCCCAGGAGTCGCAGTCGTGGGTCGGCGCCGGGTTCCTCGGCCGCGTTCTCTCCCGCGAGCGCGGCCAGCTCCTCAGCGCTCGGCATCGCGAGCTGCTTCAGGCTGCCTCGGTTTCCCTAGCGACGGGGACGCGGCCCGGACTCCCTCCTCTGCTCCCCTCCGATTGGGCGCAGGGCTCCTGGCCCCGCCCCTTCCAGGCTAAATGAGGTAGGAGGGGAAGTGGGAAGGGACGGGGTCGCGTCTTCGTTGCTAGGGAACCAGCTGAGGCTCCTACTTAGTGTCTGGTGTGGTGGATTGGAAGTGCTCAAGGGTGACTGCAGAGAGTGATGGTTTATTGATCGTGTGCGTGGGGTGGAGAGCAGGCCTATAAATGCTGCTAAGGACCCTTTGGGCCAAGGTCAGATTAAATTCTTTTCTAGAAGTCTCCAGACACTGAAAAGAGTATGGTGCTCTCACCTCTATCCTAAATGAGCAATTCAAACTTAAACACGATGGCAGATCATAAAATAGATGCAAGAAAATTCAATGAGTCTTTTAAATTTCTTTTCCATAATGACAAACACTTTTGAATAGTACTGGACAATAGAACTTTCTGTGATGATGAAAATGTTCTGTATCTGCTCTAACCACATGTGGGCTAGAAATGTGCTGGTGTCTCTGAGGGACTCAAGTTTTAATTAATTTTAAATTAAAATGAAATAGTCGCATATGGCCAGGAGTCATCATATTGGACAGCTCAGCTTCAAAATTTTAATGTCAATTATAAAAAAAAAATTGTTTTCAGTACCTTGTTTTGCCCATCTCTTAGACATGTACTTAATCTGCCAAAAGGGTAATGGATCTCACTTTGAGTTCCATGGGTATGGCCCCTATTCTGTTCTTGTTAAATGTAGCCAAGCATTTGTAAATATGCAGGATGCTCAGAGCCTCTCTATCCTGCCCTATATGTGGATCTTGTCTTCAGAATGGGATAATGTGAAGTGCCTTGCCTGACCTTAGAAATTAGCACCTGTCACTTTCTAAGTCCTCCATGATCAGGATAAATAGCTTGGCCCTTTGCGTGCGTGTAAGGTGATAATGCATGGATACCAAGGAAATGCACAACGTGGGCAGTGTGAGGTCTTCAGGTATGAAATGAGCTTCCCTGTGCCCCACCACCTTGATTTTAATCACCTCCCAGGGACTGCAGGGTTTATGTGTAAAAACAATGTTTATAACAGTCTTCAAAGTAGTATTAACAGAATAAGCACTTATCAAAAGCAGCTTGGCTAAAAAGAGCCCCTCAGGAAAACACCAGTGGTCAGCAGGTAAAATGATTGATTTCATAACTGGGGCACAGGAGTTGCTGAGATGAAAAATGTTCACATTAGAAATGAATCTTTATGCTTGTAAAGAGTGTTTTATCATTGCTGGATTAAAAAATAAGCCACCCAACTATGAGTAAAGGGACAGTGTGGGGCACTAAAATGATTTTTAGGATGAATTTGATAATTGACATTTCAAAAAAAGCATCAGGGAAAGATAGAAATGTCAGGGGCTTCTTACACATATGAGGGTTTTGTATAGTTTTTATTTATTTATATTTTTTGTTGCACAAAGGAAGGCATCATTATTGTTTCAATGCTTAGGGCCTTCAAGTGTGTTAACACTGCTCATATTTTGTATACAGAGTGAATTCAGGACCATTAACTTCCAGTAAACTCTTCAAATAAAATTTCTGCCACCCCCACCATGGCCTCCTTTGAGTGTCATCACTTTTGTCCCCTTGCCCCAACTTGCATAGTAATAGTAACAAAAGAGTCTGTGAAGATGACTTGAAGATGTCTGTCTGAGGGTGAAGGTTCCTGAACACTGGCAATCCCAGCTTTTGTTTTTATTTCTTCAACAAGACACCTTATCCCTATTTTAGAAGGTGGCTGCAGGAGTGTATCTATATGGGACTTATTGAAAACAATTGACATTTTCTTTATATTATGTAACTGTGGTGAGAAAAATGAAACCAATGTATCTATCACTGTGTAACTAATTGCCCCAAAACATAGCAGCTTAAAATAGCAATAAACATTTATTATCTCACACAGTTTATGGTGGGTCAGGAATTTAGGTGCAGCTTTGCTGGGTAGTTATGGCTCAGGGTCTCTCATGATGTTGCAGGCAACATGTCATCAGGGGCTACATCATCTGAAGGCTTGACTTCCAAGATGGCTCACTCGCATGGCTAGTGGGTCAATGCTGGCTGTTGGCAGAGGCTTTAGTTTCTCAGTGTGTGGAGCTCTCCACTGGGTGCTTGAGTGTCCTTATCACGCTATGGCTGGCTTCCCCAGACCAAGTGATCTAAGAAAGAGCAAGACAGAAGCCATAGTGTCTTTTATGATCTGGCCTTGGAAGTCATACACCATCATTTCTGCAATAATCCTATTAGTTGCAAAAGTGTGCCCTATTCAATGTAGTGGGGGACCACAAGGATGTGCAACAGGGGACAAGAATCATTGCGTGCATCTTAATACTACAAAAGGTATTAAGGAAGGTATTGACTTTGCATATGAAATAATTTCCATTTTTTAAATTGGAAACTTGAACTTGCTTCTATGAGCATAACATTTTTAATAATCAGATTTTTTGCTTGAAATGGCTATGCACAATTCCTGTTCAAGCCTTTCAGTCATAATCTCTTTTAAATTGTGGATATTCACCAATGACAAAAAAATTGTTCCTGCGAGAAAGTAGTACACAATGTAAAACCTTTTACAATCATTCAAAAATTAGCAGTTGACATTATAGTTACAGAATCTAACAGTTCTTTCTTTTCTTTTTTTGACAAATGTTATGTGGAAATTTCTTGTGATGCTGCTAATAGATATTGAATCTAAACCAACCTATCCATGTCAAATATTTCAAAATAATGTGAAATTCTAATTCAAAGAATATCCATGCATTATGGGAGTAATTTCCTTGCAGCTGTCTTGGATGCTACTGAATGAGACCATCAGACACAAGTGGGTAAATTTATGGTATATGTGAGTAGAAGGAGAGTCTAGGCTACCTGTGATTCCATCCAGGAGACATGCATAAGAATGTTAATGGCTGCATTGTTTGTAATAGCAGAATAATACGAAGCAAACCAAATGTCCATCCATAGTAGGATGGACAAATAGATTGTATTATAAACTAGTCATTGAATAAAGTATTATACAGCAGTGAAAATGAATGGACTACAGCCATATGCATCAACATGGATGGATCTTAAAAGCATAATGTTAAATAAAATAGGCAAGTTTCAGAAAAATGCATGGTGTTATATTTATTAGAAGTTTTAAACCAAATGAAGCAAACAATATTTTGTTAGAGGAACACACATATGTCATATCTAAAAAAAAGTAAGGGAATGATTAACACAAAATTCAGAGTTTGACCACTTCTCAGGGGACCAAAGAGGCTTGGGATTGGTGAGGCGAACACAGGGAACTTTTAAGTTCCTGGTAATGTTTTATTTCTTAACCTGGCTTTCATTTTCATTTTATCACTTTTCTTAAACTGTACACATACATTCTGTACTTTTTTGTGTATGTGTGATATACTTTGCAATAAAAAAATAAATCAAAACAAAATGCCATTTCAGGTACTCTCAATGTTTTGGGGATATTCATTCCAGTTACTGAGAATAAATGTATAATTACTCTTTTAAATGCTAATAACTCACTAGATTTATAAAATTAACCATCAGATATTTTAAAAATCAAATTGTATAATTAGGTCTCTTGCTGGTGACTTCTTTGTCATCAAATCTAATAGGCACTGCCCAGCATTTATCCTATTTTTTGGCTCTGTTGAACCCAGTTGATGTCTGATTCACTGTGTGGAAACGTTCTGTTCTCTTGACTTCATGACAAGTACTCTCTTAGTTTTCTTCCCTTGTCTGTGGCCACTTGCCCTCGTTCTCCTTGAATACTTTCTCTTTGCTTTTCTCTTCAATATTGGTGTTGCTTAGGCATCTACCCCAGATCTTCCCATCTTCTTACTTTAAAATCTCTCTTTGTATGAACTTATTCAACCAAGGCAGCAATTCTTCCTTTTATGCTAATGGCTCCCAAATCCTTCTCTCTAGACTAGAACTGGACAGGTATAATATTTTAAGGTAACACCTATTTCCCCCTCAAACTTCTATAGAAGTTTTTCCATTGCTTCCTAGAATTTAGTGTTGAAGAGAAGTCTGAAGCCAGCTTGATTTTTTATTGTTTTGTAGGTAATATGTTGAAACTGCTTGAACATTTAAGGGATTTTCTCTCTCTCTCTCTGTCTCTCTCTCTCTTTAATTTTTGTGATTCAAAAAAAATGTTTTAGGATAGAACTAAAGTCCCAGTGAATTGATCTTTGCCTGAAATTATAAGAGCCCATTTGGTTCTCATAATTAAGTGTTTCTTCACAGCAAAAAAGATTGTTCTATGGAATCTTGGATTATTACTTATTTTTTCATTTGCACTTTCTCATCTGGTTTTCTGGTATTGTAAACTGATAGAGTGTGATAACAATTACAAGTAGGGGATACACTTTGAGATACTAATTGAGGTTTTTCATTCCTATGTGTTCTGATGTCATTGTTGCTCTCCACTCAGAGAGTTAACAATATTTATGCCTCAGGGGAGTGTGGATACAGCCTAGAACAGTCCACTGATTCTGAATGGTTTTTAAACACATAGCAGAGCCAGTAGCTGTGAAAGCCATGCTATTTTGCTTTTTGTATTGTAATAGCCAAGCACTTAAAGGAAGAAAAGGCTTATATTGTACTGTTCTTTGTTTTAATTCTAAGAATTTGTCTTTGAATATAGAGGACACAGCTTGGAAGACTGAGAGGTGAGCATATGTTTGCTAAAGCCTAGGTGGGTAAGAATGCATGGCCATATGATGAGCAGAGTTCCTTACAGAGAAGAGATAAGGACTGTTTCTGGGATGGGAAGAGGGGCTGGAGAAGAAAGGAGTAAGGGACACTTTGCATGTGGCTGCAGAATTCCTGACCCTTTCAGGTAGGTCCAGGGGGTTGGCAAACAACAGCCCATGAGTCAAATTCAACCCTCATGCATCACATACTATTGCAAGTGTAGTTTTATTGGAACACAGCTATGTCCATTCATTTATGGATTTTATCACACGGAAAGTGCAGGGTGGAATAGTTGCAACTATGCAGAGAATAGTTTGTGGGCCATAGCCCACAAAACCTAAAACATTTATTATCTGAGTCTTTACAGAAAAAGTTTGCCAACTCCTAGTTTAGATGAACAACTACCAAATCTCTTCGGTTGGGAAAGAATCAAGGTGGGGAAGGTATAAAGCAGCCTGAGTTTCATTAAATAAAACTCAGAATGTGTTTTGTCATAAAACACAAATCCATGCACTCTTTTTCTAGTAATCATTCACCACTTTTTGTCTAGGAATTACCTCCACCTTCTGGAGGTAATTCCGCCCCACCCCGAGTCCAGGCACTTCTGATGGGGTTCAGTCCCCAACTCGACAGCTGAAGCATGTGACTTGGCCTAAGCTAGGATCATTCTCTCCTCTAGTCACAGTCATCAATGTGGTGACGGGCACACAATCCTATCAGGACAGGAGAGTCAGACCTAAGCTTTGGTTTGACTGTTGGGGTAAAGGACTTGAACGTTTTATTGGACTTGAACCTGGGAGGATGTAGGGCAGAGGAGAGGCGCCATCTGAAAACAGAGCCAAGACAATGGAAGTAAAGCCAAGAGACAGAAAAGAGAAAGCAGTTCACGATGACATCGCTGTAGATCCAGCCTACACACTGGACTTCTCATTTACGTCAGCCAAGACGTTCCCTTCCCAGCAAGCCAGGGTGAGTTATTTCTGTCTCTCTTAAGCAAGAGTCACAACTGATGCAGGTGGCAAGTAAAGAAAAGTTTCTTCAAGAAAGAAGAGAGACGGAGATGTTTATTGGTAGGGGGCAATGAGACCCTCAAGGAGAGGGTCGAGAGAGAAAACATGAAGGGGATATTTCCTGAAACGATTTCTATAGGAGATTTTAAGGGTAAACCTTCGGTTGCTTTGCTTAACACTTAACAACTCCAGATCACAGACTTAGCTCTTGGTTTTCACCCTGATTTTGAATTAAGGCAGTAAACCAGAAATTAACATGGGCAGATTTCCCTGTGTTTATTCACCGTTCAATGTTTACCTCCCAGAAGGATGAAAGAAATACTTACTTAATTAAATGTGCTAAACAATTACAATCCTCGCTTGCTTTTCACATGTACTTGTCTTCCAGAAATATGCCATGAAGAGTCGATGAAGCTATTTTTAAAAATGAATTCCACGTACTACTTAATTGTAATAATCTATAGAGTGTAACTGTACATTTTCCACCCCGGGATATGGGTGGGCAGAACAAGGAACGTGGCAGAAAACACACCTTCTTGGCTCTTTCTTTTTTGCAGCTTTGGGAATTCTTGGGGTTTGGTGTGAATTTTAGTTCTTAAATGTGCTCTCCTTTATTTTGGAGGAAATTACACATTTTAGAGGCCAAGGGAGTCAACTCTTCTGGTGGTACTGGGATTATAAATTTGTGAAATACATATTCATTCCTGAATGCATGAGTGAATGAATTAATATATGCAGTATCAAAAGTTCTGAAAAATTATATTCACTTCTGAGCTGGTCAGGTGGTAGGGTGGACCAAAATATTACCAGGACATGATGGATTAGAGTTCACTGAAAGGAGCTTTCCAAGAGGTTAGAGATGAATGCACTTTGGGGGTGCTGTCCTCTGTCCCTGTGGTTCTCAACTGCAGCTGCACACTAAATTTTCTGGGGATATTTTAAAAGTACCACAGGCCAGGCTCCATCCCAGTGCAACTGAAGCAGGATCTGGGGATAGGGCCTGAGCCTTGGCATGGGTTAAAAGATCTCCAGGGAGTTCTGGTGTGTCACCAGGTGGAGAACTACTGGTCTACAGGGCAGCCCCTCCTTCTGTAGGACCAAGCTAATGGGAGAGCTGACTCTTTCCCCTTGAACTCTACTTCTTTCTATGTCTCTGTCTGTTTCTCTCTCTCTCTCCCCACCTCTCTTTCTCTCTGACTTGGTGTATCTTCATCTGTTCTCTGCCCCTACCTCTCTCTCTCTCCCTCAGTTCCTTCAGGCATTCTTATTTACATGCATCTTGAGAGGTGACAGGGACCCTAAGAAAAGGCTAAGCCACCACTCCCTCTTGTTCCTTTAGGATCCGTCAGATACAGAGGCTGTGATTGGGGTGAAATGACTAGTAACGGCTCTTGAGTGGAAGTTGATCCCAGCCCTAAATAGCCCTGGGGTAGGATATTTTTGTTTGTTTGTTTGTTTTGCTCAAGGGCTGGGCCAGCGGTTCTCAAAGTGTGGTCCTAGGCAGGCAGCATCAGGAGTACCTGGGAACTTACTAGAAATGCAAATGCTTCCTTCCCACCCCAGCTCTGCTGAAATGGAAACCTTGAAAGTGAGTCTCAGCAAACATGTTTTTAGAAGACTTCCAGGCAATCCTGATGCATGCTGGAGTTTCATAACCAGGCTCTATGGGAGAAATGCTCTCTGGCTTACACTTCACAGCCTCCACCTTGGATAAAGGATGTCCTCCAAGCCTCTGGGCTCACAGTGGGCTTGGGACCTATATTTATCCAAAAAAATAATGCTATCTGCTGAAAGAAACAACAGTGCCTTGTGTGGAAATAAACCAAGAATGCCCAAATGAGAAACAGAGCCTATTTAGACTTACTGCAACCAAGAGTCAGCTACCTTCGTTTGTGTTTGGCAGAGACACCAAGGCAGGCAGAGGAGAGGGAAAGATTTACAACAGAAACATAAGGAAGGCTTCAGGTATGCAAGGTATTGCCACCCAGCTAGTGCTGTAACCAAGTCTTCCAAAAGCCATTCCACTGTTCTATGAACCAGGAAATGGGTCCTCACTAGACATTAAATCTGCATTCACCTTGATCTTGGACTTCTCAGCCTCCAGAACTGTAAGAAATAAATTTTTATTATATATGATGTAACTCCCAGTCCGTGGTTGAAGGCCTGAGAACCAGGGTAGCTTCTGCTGTAAGTCCCAGAGTGTGAAAGCCTGAAAATCAGGAGTTCTGATGTCCAGAGTTAGGAGGAAGAAGATGGATGTCCCAGCTCAAGAAGAGAAAGTGAATTCACCCTTTTTCTTCCTTTTTGTTCTATTCAGGTCCTCAGTGGGCTTAGTGATGTTCACCCACATTGGGGAGGGCAGATCTTCTTTCTCAGTCTCCTGATTCTAATGCTAATCTCTCCCAGAAACACCCTCACAAACACACCCAGAAATAATGTTTTACCAGCTATCTGGGAATCCCTTAATCCAGTCAACTTGGCACATAAAATGCACCATCACGTTGACCAAGACCTAACCATTTAGTGCCTATTGCTGCAGAGGTTGTGGTTTGACCTTTTGTGGTGGCTGCTGTAGAGGCTGTGGGTAAGAGCTTTGCTTTTAAATATGACCTGGCCATTGCCTGTTTGTATATTCAGTTTCTCACTTGGAAACTTTTAGATCATTGATTCCTGACTTGATAGGCTATCTTTAATGAACATTACCAGAGTCTTCGCTTTGTTTTGAATGCTGTATTTCAGTGTCAGTAGGATTGGAGGACCTTGGCTGCAGTTGCCCATGTGTTCCACACCATGTGTTTTTTGGCTGGCTCCATCCTGTGCCACATAAGCCACAAACCCTGTGGAGTAGTGTTACAGATCAGCAAAGAGACCAGCCCTGTGTGAGCTGTGTGACTTGACTGGAAGATGCTCGAGAGGTCCCCTACCACTTTCTTTCCTGAGCAGGTGTTGTGGATAGATATTAGATAATTCCTAATCATGATTGTGATTTCCAGCGCCCCAGTGGGAGGAGTTCATCAGTGAAAAGATAAATGAGAAACAGGGACACTTACTAGGTGGAGAACACAATTCCTTCTTGACCTGAGATGGAGAGAAACCAAATGAAAATATCACAAAATCAGAGGTCTAAAAAAATGCCATTAGATAGTGCCTCTGACTGAAGTGACTGAACTGGGGATACCAAGGGTATCTTAGAGAAGATTATGGTACCAGGAGAACTAAGCAGAAGAGGAAAGACACCTCTGTCAGAGGGTAGATCCAACCCTTTCCTCCAGAGAAAGCCTGAATCTAGGACATCAAAGAAAGTGTCTTTCTAAAACCTGCAGGTAGGAAGTGTGATGATTAATTTTATTTGTCAGCTTGACTGGGCCATGGGATACCCAGATATCCAGTTGAGCATTATTTCTGGGTGTGCATGTGAAGGTATTTCTGGGAGAGACTAGCATTCAAACTGGTGCTTTACTAATTATGTAAAGCAGATAGTCCTCTGCAGTGTGAGTGGACATCATCCAATCGTGGAGGGCCTGAACAGAACAAAAAGGAGGAGGAAGGTGGAATTAACTCTGCCTGACTGTTTGAGCTGGGACATTGATCTTCTGGTCTCAGCGTTCCTGGTGTTTAGGCCTTCAGATCCAGACTGGAATCTGCACCAAGGGCTCTGCAGTTCTCAGGCTTTTGAACAACACCTTCAGCTTTCCCAGGTCTTCAGCCTGCAGAGACAGATCATAGGACTTCTGTTTCTCTGAAGAACCCTGACTAAGACAGGAAGATGCAATAACAAGGAGGATTCTGCCTCCCCTCTTCCCCTGCATGACCTGTGATGACAATGCAAGCAGTGGCAAGAATATTCTGTAGAGATCCAAGAGGGAAGCACAAGAATATCAGTGGAGGAAACTGCAGCATGCACAGAGCTGTGAGTGGAAAGGTTGAAGTCCGTGCTTTGAGAGAACGTGCCCGAGAGATGGATGGTGTCACCTTTTGGGGGAAAAGTTGGTGGCAGATGAGACATACCAAGGACAGTGCTGGGTTGTGTGGGTGGAGGGGGCAGGCGGGCTCAGATTTCCCCTGGGTGGAATTACCCTACTTGGGGAAGTAGGTGGGATCAATGGGCCTTTTTGGACAATTGATGCTTCTGTAGACAACTCTTATAACAATATTTGGATGATTTTTCCAGTAAAAGAAGTAGAAAAATATAAGAATATTCCCATGTCCTGTATTTTGAAAAATGAGCAGACATATCATTTCTATAGAGTTTCTTTATTGACAGAATTTATTGAGTGTTTACCACACGCTTGGCATAGTTCTCGGCACTATTAAAACTATTTCATCTTCAGTTGACTTTATGAGAGGGGTATTGTTAGTGTCCCCAATTTACAGATGAAGAAAGGCCCAGAGAGGTTACATTACCACCCAGTATAATTCAGCTGGCGAGTGATGCTGCAGACAGGGCGATTCCCAAGTCTACTTTTTTGAACACGTTAACAACTATAATGTCTGTGTTTGGGAAACTTATGGGCATAAAGGAGATTCCTCACTCAAAAGGCAGGATTCATAGGCCTCAGGAGGAGATGTCTTCCTTGCACTATAACATAAATACAGCACAGGCCTAACAAAGCCTGAGGCCGGGGGTGGACCTGTGGGAGATGGGGAGTCCTGATGGACGAGCAGGATGGCAGGTGTGGCTGGAGGAGTGCCTGTTATTGCTATAATACACGTCTGGCAATTCTTGCTCCGTAGGATACAATGTGTCTGTGTCCTTAGACCTCACCAAAGAGGAACTGGAAGGGTATTTTTAAAAGCTTCATTTAGGTGTAATTAACATACAACAAACTGCCCGTGTTTAAAATATACAATTTGATAGATTTTGATTTTTTCTTTTTAACTTCAGCATATTTTTGGGGGTACAAAAGTTTAGGTTACATATATTGCCCTTGCCCCCGCCCCGCCCCACCGCCCTGAGGCAGAGCTTCAAGCGTGTCCATCCCCCAGACGGTGCACATCGCACTCATTATGTATGTATACACCCCCCATCTGCCCGACACCTGATTAATGTTATTCCTATATGTGCTCATAGGTGATGATCAGTGAAACCAATTTGATGGTGAGCACATGTGGTGCTTATTTTTCCATTCTTGGGATGCTTCACTTAGTAGAGTGGGTTCCAGCTCTATCCAGGAAAATACAAGAGGTGCTATATCACCATTGTTTCTTATAGCTGAGTAGTACTCCATGGTATACATATACCACATTTTATTAATCCACTTATGTATTGATGGGCACTTGGGTTGTTTCCACATCTTTGCAATTGTGAATTGTGCTGCTATAAACATTCGAGTGCAGATGTCTTTTTTATAGAATGTCTTTTGTTCTTTTGGGGAGATGCCCAATAATGGGATTGCTGAATCAAATGGTAGATCTAGTTGTATCTGTTTAAGGTATCTCCATATTGCTTTCCACAGAGGTTGCACTAGTTTGCTGTCCCACCAGCAGTGTATGAGTGTTCCTATCTCTCCGCATCGACGCCAACATTTATTGTTTTGGGACTTATTGATAAAGGCCATTCTCACTGGAGATAAGTGATATCTCATTGTGGTTTTTATTTGCATTTCCCTGATGATTAGAGATGAGCATTTTGTCATGTTTGTTGGCCATTGTTCTGTCTTCTTTTGAAAAGTTTCTGTTCATGTCCTTTACCTACTTTTTGATAGGGTTGTTTGATTTTTTCTTGCTGATTTTCCTGAGTTCTAAATAGATTCTAGTTATCAGCCCTTTATTGGATGTGTAGCATGTGAAAATTTTTTCCCATTCTGTAGGTTGTCTGTTTGCTCTCGTGACATTTTCTTTGGCTGTGCAGAAGCTTTTTAATTTGATCAGGTCTTTGTGTTAATCTCTCACTTTTTCCCCTCCCCAATTCCCACCCCCACCAAACACTGATTTATTTTCTTTCTCTGTAGATTGTTCACATGCTTTATGATTTTGTATAAGTGGGATCATGAAGTATGGGCTGAGTGCTGGCTTCTTTCAATTAGCATAATTATTCTGAGATTTGTCCATGTTATTGCATCTATAAAAAGTCCATTTCTTTTGTTGCTGAATAGTATGCCATCGTATGGATTTGCCACAGCTTATTTATGCATTCTTCTGTTGATGAACATTTGTGTTATTTCCTGTTCTTGGCTATTACAAGTTTTTGTATGGACATATATTTTCATTTTTCTTGGGTAAATACTGAGGAATAAAATAGCTAGATCATATGATAGATGCATGTTTAACTTAACAAAAAAACCCTGCCAACCCACGTTGTAAAGTGATTGTACCATTTTGCATCCCAGCCAGCAATGAATGAGAGTTCTATTTCCTCCACATCCTTCCCAACCCTGGGTATGGTTGGTCTTCTTAATTTTAGCCATTTTAATAGTGTGTAGTAGTATCTATCCTGCTTGTAATTTGCATTTTCCAAACAACTAAATGATGTTGAGCACATTTTCATGTGCTTATTTGATATCCTTACATCTTTTTTTGTAAAATGTCTATTCACGTATTTTGCCTCATTTTTTTTTCTGAGCTGCTTGATTTATTATTTACTTTTGAGAATTGTTTATATATTCTGGATACAAATCCTCTATCAGATATATGATTTGCAAGTTATTTTTTCCCAGCCTGTAGCTTGTCTCTTCATTCTGCAAACTTTTGGGGCAATGAGCTGGGGCAAGCACTGGGCTCACCTCCTCTGATTCCCATCTTGCAGGGATCACTGTCCTTCATTGCCTGATATCCAGTTTCTTCAAGGTTATTGCTTCATGTGTGTATGTGTGCATGTATGTATACTTGGTTGCTTCAGGTGGAAGGGTACATCCAGTCCCAGTTAATCTATCTTGGATGGAAATGGAAGTCCCTGAAAGTGATACTTTTGAAGTTTTAAATATATGAGGGGACCTCTAGAAAGATCTTCTGATTAACAGGAAGTATAACCACTGCAAATGTCCATGTTCTGCAAGAATGCAGGATTGTTTAGAATGTTCACTCTCTGAGACAGAGGAAATTTATATAGTTATACAGTTAACCACCCCCCACCCCAGTACACAACCACTATATAGGAAGTAAGTCACAACTTCTTCTAATATTTATTGAGCTAACACTGTTTTAAGTGCTTACATGATTTCAACTGCACAAAAGCCCTATATCTAAGTACATTTGTAATCTCTGTTTTACAGATGAATTGGCTGAAGCATGAAGGGTTTAAATATAAGGTCTCTAGATAGTAAGTGGCCTGTTTGTAGCGCCACCATCCTATGCTACCTCTGTTCCCTTGTGGGAGGATTTCTCCCAGGTGAGTTGTACGTTCACAAGTGATAGATGACCTAGATAACCTGCATGTATTGACTAACAGCCTGGAAATATGAAAACAGGAAGATTTTGTCTTTTTCAGTAGGAGTGACAAGGCCCAGCATGTGAAACCTCGTAGGAC